>VXBR01001850.1:376596-901811 GCA_013400215.1 Cisticola juncidis | reverse complement strand
GGCCGGTGTCAGGGCTGGGAAAGGGGAGAGCCCTGCCGAGCCAGGAAACACATTCCCTTTACCTGGAGAGAGAGGCAGGGAGCGAGGCAAGGGCTTTGTCGAGTTGGTTGCCACTACCACCCGCCCGGAACTGCCTTTGGTTTTTGTCACAACTTCAGTACCGGTGTGTTTGCGGAGGTACTCCCGGGTCCGGTACCGGGGCTCCCCTGAAGATGGCAGTCGCTTCTTGTGTAATGCTGGCGGCCGGGGCTCGCTTCCAAGACAACCCCCAGTAAAGCAAGTGACTGCTGAAAATCTTCCCGGCTGTAATTTAAGGAAGACTCTGTCTGCTCTCCTTCGGTTCTCAGGGTCCGGGGGAAGCAAGCTGAGAGCAGCAGTGACAGGCTGTACTGCTTAGTGACAGTGTTTCCATACCTGAAATGACTACCAAAAGCCTCTCCTTCCAGGGTAGCTGCTTTTCTGCTTTTTATTAACATAAATTTGTCATAGTAGTGGTTTTTTAATTTTTTTTTAATTTTTTTTTTTTTTTTAATCTCTGAGCAGGAATGCATGGAGGGCAGTGCTGCTGAAGATGTCACTTAGGAAGGAGCAGGCTGCCATCCTGTTGTGTTGTGTGAACCAGACTAGATACTGACAGGGAATACAGGCAAGATCAGCCTAGAGTAGCTGCTTGTTTCCTTAAAGAAATGAATCTCAGGGAACTCTGCAATTGTAATGAAAAGAATTTTGGGGGATTTTCTGAATGGCCTCATAATTTACCTGCCTCATAAGTGAGATGCATGTTAGGAAAAAAAATTCACAATTCACAATTCTCCTAATCCTGTTTTCATGACGTTATTCTATATTAGCTCTTCCCTTGGATAGAATTATTACAAAAATAACATATGCATAGGAATTAGAGAAGCCTAGGCAGAATATCCCTTCTTTATACAGTAACATCTTCATCAATAAGGTACTGCACTTTATTGCAGTCAAAATATTGTGATTTACTTAGTTGAGATTTTGGGCTCTGAACTAGATAGTTATCATTAAAATATTCAGGAAAGAATTACCCTGCTTTTTCTGGAATGAGTATCAGTTTCGTAAAAATTGCATTTTTACTGTTTTGTACTTCAGGGACCTAAGAAATCAGGGTCATGTTGCCAGCTTGCTGTGTTGCTTTGAATGCTTTTAAGCAATTAATAAATGGATGGTTATGGAATGCTCAGTCAGGTGAACATACATGTTTGGAGTACAGTTGGATCATTATTGCGAGCTTAATAGTGACAAGTGAATAAGTTAGTGTCCATGAAGAGTGCTAGTTTGACTGCACCCCAAAGAAGCAGGCTAATGCCTGGAATAGCCATTAAATACCTAATGGCAGCACAAACTTTTTCACTCGGTTCAGACATTACCTTTTTCCTTTCGTGCATTTACGGTAAGCAGGAAGGTAGCTGGCTCACCATGCCCACTTGATTCTCAGCCTGTTTTCTGAGGCTGCCAATAAATAGATATGCCTGAAGGGCCCGGATCCTCATCATTGCATAATCAGAGACCAGGGAGTACTTCTCCCTCTCAGGGCTTCACAGGTGGTGCTTGTGACATTGTTGGCTCTTGAAAGAGAGACTGTAGAGCCTTAAACACATGGGATTTCTTTAATAGCTTGAGAAATAATTGCAGTATATTTATAATGCTTAGGAAATGTATGGCAGTGATTTACTAACTCATATATTCTCTCTTATATCTCTCCAAAATCCTCCACTGTTGCAGTCTGATTCTTGTATTGCAATTTTCTGTAATGCTTTAAGTGAGTGCTTGTGAAAAAACAATAATGAAAATAAACAGACCAGATTTTAATTTTTTTTATTATGCATTCAAGTTCATTCTGTCAGAATTGAACTGAATATTCCAGCTGGCTTGATAGTTCTGGTTTGTATAAAGTAAGCATTATAATGCCTTTACTTTCTGACCAACCATCTGAAGAACTTCATTGTGCCTTCTAAGGTCAACTGCTGTTTGTCAGCACTTGAACTTGTTAGCCTTTGAGGACATGAGCAGCAGCTCTAGTGTTTTTCAAAGCGTTTAAATTGAATTAAGCACTTAAGTACAACGTTTAGTTTGTCTCAGTTGAGATCGTGTGAATTACATCTTAGTTATGAAATATGACCACAAGTTACATCACGTACAAAAATGCAGAGGCTTCTGTTTTGAGTATTTTTTGATCTTTAAATGTGCTTGGAGCGTGATCCTGATCCAGTCTTTTTTGCTACTTCATGTCTTTATCTATTTGGGCATTCCTATGCAGACTAAGCCAATATAACCCAGCTGAAATGTAGGCATTTGCAGAACTGTGGTCTAAGTGACTTTACTTTGTGTTGTGTTCAATGAGAGTGGCAGTCTCTCTCTAGAGGAGACTCTTGGGCAAAATTTCATTACTGTGTTATTTTAGAAATTCAAGAATTTATAAAGTGATCATCTCTAAAGAGTCTCATCCAAACGCCATTGAAATTAATGACAGTAATACACTGATTCCAGCGGCCCTTGGACCAAGTCCTAGAAGTTAAGGGTGCTTGATAGTTTATGGCTTCAGATCAACAACCATGATACAATAGTTCTTTTTTTTCCCCATCCCTATGATTGTAGCTTGAGTTGGTTGAAAAAGCAAAAAAATATTTTGCAAAATAATGAAAGGAAAAACCTCTACAAGCACCAGATATAGCTCAAGATGCACATAAATCAGGAAAGATGATTTCAGCTTAAGCCCCCTGACACACATATGTTGGAGGAAAAAAGCAGAATAAAGGAATTTGTCATTCTAGTGGACCCTATTATCAATTTCAACAGTATTTGATTTGCATGAGGGAAAAACTAACCATATAGTAACAAGAGGAAGAGGCACTGTGGAAGAAGGCAAGGGAAATTAGTGGAAGTTGGATATCTGGCCTTCTGCATCTGGACGTCTTCCCTCAAATATGCACTGGGTTTTCTGATTTCTTGTAGGAGCAGTGCCGCAAGTGATGTGCAGACAGTTTGTGTAGTCAAGAAAGCACTTGTTTCTGAAGATCAAAGTGAGTCTTGACAAGCTAAAAAAAAATCTTCCTGAAGTAAGTGGGTATATTATCACAAAGAGGAAAGAATATTTGTACTGGGGGGTTGAGATTATTTAATTTTCTCTAACTACAAAAAATACCTTGTTGTAATCATGAAATAATCTGATCTTTGTGAAATAATACATTGTAATACCTTTAAACAGTGTGTTGGCATAGAGGAGTGAGTTCTGGAAAATGCACAGGATCCCACAAAATCTGAAAGAAAATGTGAGTTTATTTTGATACTTGATATGTATTTGCCTTTTTCTATTCTGTAACTAAGTAGAAAGTGCCTTTGCTAATTTATCTGACAAGAAATTACAGTCTAGGTGTAGTATGTGTAGACTTTATCTTCGTTTCCTTCTTTTTACTAAAAAAGTGCATATGTTTTCAGTAAAACTCTCCAAACTTAAGGAAGGCCATGCACCCGTCTGAGTCATTCTTAGCAGCTGTTCTTAGCTTAAAGGACCCTGAGCCCCCAGATAAAGACACCTCTTCCAGAAAGTCCAGTTGTGAATGGTGTCAACAAAATGCACTCATGTCTTGCTCCTGCAAGTGCAAGTAAGAGAACTATTCACTTTTGCTAAGTATGGGGAACACATTCTGGAAACAGGAAAGCAGGTTTGTGTCAGTGGTACAGAAGAAGGTGTCTGTCCACTGGAGCTCCACATGGTGGTCCTCAGAGAGGGACAAACAGTACTGGTTACTGTCTGAAAAACTCCACCACTACTGTAATTGTACTGAGCAGGGGCACCTCCACCCCCTAAAGAAGTGCGTGTGATGTGTTGGTTAGGCATTGATCCAATTCCATCTAACTTGGATTTGCAAGAGGAAGCATGATGTACCAAAATCAAGTGGGGTCTCTGGGGGTGAGCCCTGTCATGCTTGTCATTATCTCGAGCCTTATTTTGATTTCTGGACTGCTCAGAGTGGGACAGGCAAGGCGGTGTTGTGGTCATTCGAGGGTAGCAGCAGAACACACAGGAGATGTCAGGGTGTGAAAGAGGGTCCAGTTTACAGCAGACAGAGCTGGCAGGTGTTTGTTCTTGTGTTGTCAGGTGTGTCTGGCATACATTGAAGTAGTTGGGTAATTTCTTACCTTTACATATTAGCGAGTGCTCGTGCTGTCTGATATTTGCAGAGGGTGAGGCATTGAAATGCACTGCGCTGCCTGCATGGTGACAGTCGCTGTCTGCTCTGCTGGTGACACTGCTTGGAAGGGACATACTTCTGTAAATAGGCAGTGTCCTCTTTGACTTCTGTGTAATGTGACTCCGTTTGTGACATAACCTCCTTTTGCTTTAGAGTTTTGTAAACTTGGAGGGAATAATCTAAAAGTTAAGTATTCATGTTAATTCTATGCTGGCTTCTCCGCTGATGTTAAGATGTGGGTGGGGAGAGGAGAGAAATCATGTATTCACTGCACCCACTCCTCTGGGTGCGGATCCCAGACCTGCAGAATGTATAGCCTCTAAATATCTCTGCAAAGAGATTAAAGCCAGTTTCTGGCATATGTTTTGCAATTTCTTGTATAACTTATCCTATGCATGCTGCAAAACACACTGTTATGGAACGTTTTGATTCAAATGCCAAACACGCTCCATCAGCACGGAAAAACTATTTTTTGGAATAAATATAGGAAGTAGTATATATCTGCATTTGAAGAAAGAGTAGAAAGGCCCTGTCCTCTTATATGGTTATCAGCCAGAGTTAATTATTCAAGTTCGTGGAAAAAATGGGGTGTAATATCCTGGTGATAACTGTGAAGAAAATATTTGCAAGAGGAAAACAGAGAGGAGGGAGCTAGATGAGAGAGTTTTAATGATGGCATTCACAAAGAAAGTTGTTGGTACGCTATTTATATTGTTTTAATTAAATACATGTAATTTTTTGGAATGACATCATAAATAGCACTGAATGTCAAGGCTGCAAAACACCATCTTGCATTAATAATTGGAGTATGATGATACATGTGCATGTCAAGCTTTGTTTGCTTTGAACTTCACTGCTTTATGGACGTTCCCATGGCATAAAGCAGAAGAATAATGCCTTTGAGCAAACTGTAGAATCCAGGAACTAAACAAGTCTTTCATGAAAACTCAAGTGGAGACCATTGCTATGACAGGAGAAGAGATACTTTTCCTTAGGAAAGGTTGAACCAATGCATGCAGAGGTCTGACTCGAGGAATCAAGTGGTGCAGGTTAACAGAGGAAAACCCCCTAAGATTCCTTTTGACTTGGATAATTTTCAAGGTAGCTGGGGTTATTAGAGATGTGTAGTGAGATCAGTGAGCATAGCTATGACTCAGTGGAGATGTCTGTTAATACACAGCAGCCCCATATATCCCAGGAAGCCTATTTCAGACTGTGGGATTCCAAACTGAGATGGTGCAGTGCACATACATCACATTTTTTCAAATTTATTTTTGTACTAGGAATCTTGGAACTAAGTCAGTGACAGAGCTTCAAATTTTCAGTAGCCAGATGCACTGCTCTCTGATTTGTGGGTCTAGCTGAGCTAGAAATGAGAGATCTGCAGTACTTTTGTGGTTCTTGGGCTCCAGCATTAGTGGCCCAGTAGCCTGGCTCCTAAAGCAAGCTCATGCAGGGACACTGCTGCTGTGATTTAAAGAAGGTGGTGCCCCTAAGAACAGGTGGAATACGTTTTCAGTCATCCTGTGCCTCCACTTGCCATGCCACTGACACTTAGAGGATGCCTTCTTTGCCAAGCAGGGGTTTCTCTACTTGCAAAGCCTTTTGCTGTGGGTAAGCCTTGCAAAGCCTTTTGCTGCTGGATTTGGGGACTGCTTGATACTGTCTGCTGACTGGAAATTGGACGTACTGACTGGCAAACACTTTTAAATTCCTTTTTTCCCCCCTTGTGATGGAATGTAATGTCATTGTTAGGTCAATGATTGATGTTCAATTTCTGTGCCATTAATTTTTCATTATTTCTGACAATTTTATCCATAGTATTTTTCAAACAAATTTTCTCAAATGTGAAGAGGAAAGCTAACAAATTAAAGACAAATATCCACCTTCCGCCTGAAAACTAGTTTCACAAAGAATGAAGAATATGGGGGCAATTCAGCAGGGTTGTCCAAATTGTTGTTACTGAGGCTTCTGAGAGATGAAGGCTCAGATAATGGACTAATTGCTTTAGAGTGAACATCACGACTTCGAGTGATAGGATTAGAAAACTTAGGTTTCTTACTATGGCCATGGTACTTTCCTTAAATAATTAATGAGTTCTAAGACCAGAGAACTATTAGGATTATCTGCATTTTACAATACAGACCATATATTTTTGATGGGGATTTCTGCCAACCCTAATACAAACTAGAAAATGTGCTTTAGAAAAACCTTTCCATTTTGTCTTAAGGATCCCCCAGAATCCTTGTCCCTGGACAACATTTCTCTGTGATTTGGTTGAAATCCCTTTAAAGGCCCATTGTTATTTCCAGCTTAAACTCTGCTGACCCTGCAGCAGCTGAAGCTGTGACAGTAGCAGCTCCAGTTTTTTTTTACATACACCGCCTTCCCTGCAATACCTTACCATCTACAGGCTTGGGGAGCCACCAGCAAAAGAGGGGGATCAAGGCTTTCTGACTTTTATGGCTGTCTAGGGGATCCTTCCCTTGTATGAAGGACTCTGATGGATTGGATCCTGATGGAATCAGAAGACTTCTTCAGTTTGTCAGATTGTCACAGACTTTATGTGAAAACCTTGTATGCTTGCTTCTTTGCAAGCTGCGTCTGCCAGGCTCCTGTGCTCTGTCTCTGAATAGATGGTTCTGCAGAACTCTTTTTGAATTCTTGCCTGAACTGATTTGCTTTTTTGCCCCCACCTTTTTTGTAAGACCCTTTTTGCACAATCCCCATCAGAGGAACTTATCGTGTCTGTCTGATTAAGTTATTTCCATAATCTCTTTTATTTTATTTATCAAATAACCACCACCATGTATCTGTAAAAGAATCTATTTGTTGAATTTTTTATATCCTTAAAGTAGTTATGTATTCTAATTTACCATTTATCTGGGGTAGGCCTCGGCTTCTGCTGCAGCTTCGTTGAACTACAGAATTATGTGAAGATGCATACACACAATAGGTGTCTAAGTAACCATTTTACATCCAAAACCTCCAGGGAGAAGTAGTAAGAGGCCCCTTTTGGGATGCTAATTAACTTCCTTTCCACTGTTTACTGCTCCTGTTTTCACAGGAATTAAGTGTTTTTCTAGCAAAGAATAAATCTCTTTCTTAACTATCTTTTTATGAAGGGACAATTTTTGAGAGATTAACACTTAGTGTGGTATAAAATACAACATGTAACATTTTCCCAGCATTGTCATTCAGATGTGCACGTGTTTATCTTACCAGCACCGTGTAGGTATATTTTAGTATACACATATGGTATAAAAATACTAAGCTCTGTGTTTTTGCGGGGTCTTCCATATAATTCTAAAGTTCTATAAAAGCACCTTGGGTTTTGCTTTCTATTTTCCCCTGCGAATTTGGCAAGCCCAAAGTATTAATAATTTACAGGAGGTTGATCAAGAGAGAAAGCCAATTTCCTCTTTTTTTTCCCCTTCCACTTTCTCTTTCTAAAAATTGTAAGCTGGACGAAATTCCATATTGTTGGTGAGAATCTAATCTGGAGGGATGTGCTAGTGAAAGCAAGACTTTGTGTGATGTAGCAAAATAAATTAATTTCCAGTAGCTGCCTCTGTATAACGTGATCCAAAAAGTTTTGCATCTTTAAACTTAGCCAAGCTCCCTTCTGCTCTTCATTTTTTGCTGTGAAGGATGTTAATTGTATCAGCTCCACATAATTATTTTTTTTTAAGATTTCTAGTTAGGTCCCTGAACTAAAGATTCGCTTTCCAAAAGCTGGGAGTGATTTGCATTTTCTGTCAACAACAGTGAGAATTGCTGAATGCTCAGCACTTTAGAAAGCCAGCCCACCTATGAAAATGCAGTACTTCTATGAGGAGGAGACCTAGAATTGCCACTTTTAATTAAGAACAAAGGCACTCATCGTTACTTGCTTTACAGTTTCAAATTGCCTGGTGGAATAAAATGCTGATTTCACTCAGCCTTTGGGATAGAAATACTTTCAGGATCAATGGCAGTATTTAATATCTTTTTAAATTAGATGATTATGTCTCAAGCATCTTGTAGTTGGGAAATATGCAAGGTACGAGTATTTTTAAAAAACAATCTATCAAAAAATAGCCATTTTTATGATTAACATGTACTGGAAGACGGTGTGTTTGACCTTGGCAAAAATAACAGCTTGTATGAAGTAAACAAAAGGAGTGACATGGTGGGAGTTCTGTGTCCCTGGGGCCTTGTTACTCAAGGCAGGTCTGTGTGGCTGGCACGATTCTGTCACTGGTGGGTATCAGGAGGTATTATCTCAATGTCAGCAGAAGCCCTTACTGTATTTACAGCAGCAAATATCTTTTTTTACCAGATCTAACAAAGGTGATTTTGTTAAAAAGGGATAGTTTACCGAAGGGTAGAGAAAGTGTGTTTTTCTTAACCGCTCGAAAGTTTGGTATTATTTTTTCATCCACTGTCGATCAAGCTACAGATTAAGCCACCTCTGAACATTAAACTAGATAGAATGAATTGCTGATTTGGGTTTCTTTTTCCTCAGTTTTTTATGTGTTCTTGTGTCTTCTCAATCTTTTTGCAGTTTATCATCTTCATTCTCAAAGTGCTGCCACTAGAATTTCATCTATTACTTCAGGAGTAATCTCACCGTTGCTGAATATACTAGTAATTTTATCTCTTTTCTTCAAACCTTCAGTTCAGAATGCAGGAAATTAATTTGATCTTTGTGTTACACTGCTGGGAAAGAGGGAAAGGAGGCTGAGAGATTTTCAGCCTACACACAAGGAACGAGACACCAGGGTTTGAGGCAAAACTAAATTTTCATTTGCTCTCTCAAAGTGAATCTCTCTAGCGACAACAAATGTAGTCAGACTTGTGTCTTGGTTTGGAAAGACAGGTATCTGTCTGAGAAAACTGGAGTTTCCCTTGGAGTGGAGAATGTAAACCCCCCTGCCTACAAATTATAATAATTTTGCAATTAGGAGCTTTCAGGCTAAAATATGGGAATAGGAATAACAGTTCTTTGCTAGGAATATTAAAAATACAAATGCAGTAGTACAAAAAACACAAAGAAGCAAACAAACAAAGGTCCTAGAAAACCCTGACAGAGTCAGAGATATGACCTGACACCCTGTCGGCCAGGGTGTTGGAAGCAGTTCAAATAAGTCCTCCTGGAGTAACAGTTGGGGTTCTGTGGAGATGATCCTGTAGAAAAAAAGGTTCCATTGCTGGCTGGTCTTCCTCTGGGAATCCAGTGGAAAAGTGGATGCTTGATGTTGCTACAGCTCAGTTTTATCTTGGTAGGAACGGCTGGCTCCCCCTTCACTGGGTGGAGCATCTCACAACGGGATGGTGTAATGTGTCATCATTGGTGAGCCTTAATGGCCCATTAACAGAAGATATCCCCTGGAGGGTGGACAGTGGTGAAAGAGATAAGAAACACTGCCCCACCTGGTTTTAACAGCTGGCCTACTATCAGAAAGCATCTGCCCCTCTCCCCAACTGGTTTCAACAGATGAACTAGAATACATGCTTTTGGGGTACATGGCCCAAGACAGCTTGGCAGGACAGGTGGACATAGATAGCCTGTGCATTTGGATGGTGCTATGGGAGGTAAATAATTTTATCTGGATAGCAGCTACTTAAAAAGCTGGGACATATTACAGTGGATAGTAGCATCTTGACAGTGAAGCTGCTCTTGGCAGTAGGTAGAGGCTTGGTCTCAGTGTCAGAACAGGAGTTGCCATCCACAGTAAATGCAGTGGCTTCCAATACCTTACCAAGGTTTCTTAGGATATGCAAGTGCTCTGTATTCTAATTACACTGAACGATTAAGCAACAAGAGCAGAGACACATGGGGCAAGAAAGGGTGAATGATAACCTGCTTTGAAAAAAATGAACATGTGAGACTGGGATTAGAACATCCTATAAATGTTAAAGGGTGTTACTCAAGTGGGGGGGTGGGGGAGGCTGTGTGTGGGAGGCATGAGGTGACATATAGCTTAAATATATAGCCAGCTTTTAACACAGTTAATACAGACTATAATCAAGGTTTTACATGAACTAATAACTATTTAAGTCATTTACAGTTCAGAAATACTGATCAGGGGATTGAGAACTGAATTTTAAATGCTATAAAATTTGACAGTAATGTGGCAAGGAGGACAACACTGAAAGATTTCTCCTTTTGCCTTTGGAAAGTATTGGCTGTGGACGACACATATATGCCAGGTGTTTGGGGTTTTTTCTATTTTTAAGTTCTCAGAGATTGTGCTTCTACCAGGGAGCACAATTTCCTCCTACAGTTTTCCTCTCTGAATATTACTCAGTTTGTGTGGAACTCACAAAGGAGATGCCAACAGTGAGTCATCTGGTCATCAGCTTTGTCCTCAGGTTTTCAGCTAAATCTTGCAACTACTTTAATGTACTGAACAAAAGTGATTGACCTTTGGTAAAACTCCCCAGAAGAGTGCAGAAGGCAGTGTTTAAAGTCAAATGGCCTTCTTTTTCTGACACTAAAATCAAGTTTCAGAATTAGTGCTATTTCAAAAACTTCCCATTTGAGAAGTGGATGTAAGATGCAGTGAGTTGATTTATCATCTTAAAATTTCATTATTGTTAGTAGTAAATTTTGAGGGTGTTGGGCAAAGTTACTCAAAAGCCTCTGTCTTCAAATGTGTAACAAAGGCTTAGTTATATGCTTTTGCAGGTATTAAGCCTCAGGAGATGCTATTCTGAAAGTTATTATTATACCTGTATGATCAATCATGAGCATGGCAAATATAGCTATTTAATTCATAAAAATGAAAACACATAGGCTTGTTTTGATGCAGGTTTTACAGGATTAGTTAGCAATAGAAATACTATGTAAGAAACAATTGTCTAGTTAGATAGTTAAATGTTTCTGTCACAAAGGAGATTTCCGGGACACAAGTGACAGGAGGCTGCTCTAGTTCATAATCTTGTTTGCTCCTTTGCCAGGCATGGGTTAAATGCAGCAATGCTGAGGGCACACAGAAGTAGCACCAGAAGAGAAAAAGACTGCTCTAGGTTGAAGCTGGTCAAGGATCTATAGAATAAGGTGACACTCCCTTAAATGTGTGTCCATACATATGGTGCCGAAAAATATTTCATAGCCTCTGATTCGTCATTGCCCTCTCATGAATTTAAAAGCACGGGCTAAGCAACAGGGGTTCAGTGGGCTCTGGTGGCAGATTTGTGTCTTTTTGAACACTGAAGAGGGTATTGGGTAGTCAAACCATACTTTTTTGTTACCTACCTATGAGCCAAAGCTATGACTCAGTGGAGCCCCATGTCCTCACTGAGCTGGTGAGAAGATTTGGGCATAGGAGGAAGAGCAGTTCAGAGCACCTTTAGCTGCTGAGGTTTGGCAGCATGTATGCCTGCTTTCCTCTCCTCTTCATTAGTGTAGTCAACGCTGAAATAATGCTGGTAAGGAAGGCTGGTCCAAGGACTGTTCACCAACAAAATCCCATTTAAGCCTCTAAGAAATGTATTAAATGGGATTTAAGCAACATCTTGGCCTATACTGTCCCTCTGCTCGAGAAAGAATCTCATCTTAAGTTAAAAAAATAGTTTTAAAAGTATGTTTTCAGTGATCACGTTATAGAATCATAAGGCTTAGGAATGGAAAATACCTATTAAGTCATTGTGTTAAACTGTTGCTATGCAGACTGTGCTATCAGAGTGTGCTTCCTACTTAGTGTTGTGCCCAGACAATGTGTTAAGTTTCTCGGTCTAGGAAATATCCATAATAAATTTTGATCTTGCTGCATTTGATTTGGCCATAGCCTTGTACAGGAAGAAAAGCAGTATCTCCTTCCCTGCACAAAGGGCTCCACGCAGCCTCACTGCTTTCCAACTATGGGCAATGATGATGAGAAAAAAGCAGAGTTTATGCAAGGCTTTTCCTCCACCCTAAGCAAGGGTATTTCTGTTTCACCTTGTGTTTGTGTATAAGAATGCATTGCACCCTTGTCCATGCAGTTGTACAGGTGTGTTGGCAGAAGGGTCACTGTGGACAGTTAGTGATTAATTAGTTAATTAGTGAGTGAGTGTATCTCTTGCTTGGAGCTATTTGCTGGGCCCAAAGTAGATATTTTTTGCTTATTTATACATTATTATTTTGCTCTTTTTAATTTTATTTATCTAGTTACTTCCATGCCCTCATATCATGTGACATATATATTCTAATTATAAATTAGAATGTTTATAACTAGAATTTATGTGGAGATTTTCTGTAAAAACTTCTTAACTGCATGTCAGCTTCAGAATAATTTATTGACCTGGAACACCGTGTTTTTAAAATTAAAATTAGACAAGCTACCCTTACTTTCTGCAGCAAACTAATGCTTTCTTTTTTTTTTAATGTCAGCCATTCACAAAATAAATTGCCAAGCTCTGAACATATAATTTCAAATTTGATTTATACCAAATTAACCTTCTGCTTATGAGCCCTTCCATTTGTTTTCCTTTCAGATTATTGACTCATGAAAACCTTTGAGGTTTTGGGTTTCCATCCCAGCTTGGCACAGGGAATTCTTCTGAAATCTTGAACTTCTACAAGATGGGGAAGCAATTTGCTTTCCAGCTGCATATATAATGAGACTTGCTGAAAATCAGAGTTTTTTTCTAATTCGGAGAAGCTGGCATCTCCCAAATTTCCTCCCTCTTTGTGCCCCTAGGCTTGGCCCTTGTGTTTGCTTCCCTTGCCTATGACAGCATTCCAGTAGGTGTGGAGGGCTTCCTGTGGATGTGGAGAGCTGGCTGCCTCCTCAAGAATCGTGGCACTGCTGCTGTGGAAGGGGCAGGGAAGATGTTGCCTGTCTGAGGGGTGAGGTAGGCTGCCAGTCCTGGGGAGAAGAGGGACAGGTTCTTTGGTGTGGCGATCCTGTATATAATCCCTTCTCAACCTGGTGAGTTTCGATTAGCAGCAGGGAAGATTTCCTCCAGCATTACTATTTATTCTGCATTTCTGCATGTCCAGCACCCGTTCCGTTTCTTAGCCTGGCATATTACTTGGAAAATTGCAAACAGTGTGTTGAAATTACTTAGCTAGCTACAACAGCAAATGAAATGCCTGTCAAAAGCTGTGTGCCTGTAGATGGGAGGAGCAGGCCTGAATGCTGAATTTTCTCACAACTACCACTGATTTTAAGGAAAGCATGGGGTTTCTGACAAAACCAGGAAGAGGATGTACAACTTCGAGCTGATGCAGCTTTTGCACTAGAAGTATATAAAATACTATCAATATGCAAGACTTCATATTCTCTGTTTGACGTGTATGAGGCCAACAGAAAATGTGTTTGTGCAAGATAAAACAAACTGAAACAATCTTCTGACCCAGTGGCATACAGGTGGCTGTATGCAACTCAAATATGAGTTCAGTATGCAACCACTTTGATCAACCCCTAGAATATCTATTTTCAAAGGAATCATATGAGTTTGTTTATTGATTTGTCACCTATGGTTGAATATTTCTCCTACAGAATGTTCAAAATGACACATGTTTAAAATTAGATTTGGCAGAGCAATTTGTCCAGAGATTATTCTTGTGAAGTATTGATTCACAGCACTGCTGTGAGCTGGATTACTGTCCAAATTGGAAAAGCCAGTCGTTGAGAGGTCTTTATCCTTTAATAACAATTAGCTGCTTTCTTAGAGGGACACAGCTGACTGAAGCAAAGGAAAGCCGCAAGATGTCGGGCAACCAGGGAACCTAAGGCCTTCTCTTCAGGGATGTGGACTGCTGGGGAACAGAAAGAAAAAGAAGAAAAGCACAAAAAAGATGGTTTTCTGGAGCTGGAAACTAGATACTCTGATGCTTTTTATGTTACTAATAATTAGGTGCTCTGAGGAACTGAATCGGACTCGCCTCTCTCTTCTTGGGCTTTTACCCAACAGCTGCCTGATTGATCAGAAAAACCTCACAGCAGAGGTGCTGCCCGCGGTCCATTTGGCCTTGAAACATTTGTACAAGCACAGATGGATGCTGAAGAACTATGAACTCCAGGTGTCATTCCATGACACGCAGGTAAACGGCTGTAGGTGTAGAGCTGTGCAGTGTTTGAGCCTCCTCTGTGAGCACACTTCAGAATGCTTGTGACTGAACCCCTCCCTGGCAAACCCTGCCCTGCTGAAACAGAGCAAATGTGGCTGCCCAGCAGTGTTTGGGCTCTTGGGTGGTGCCTGGCTCTGATGTGAATCTTGCAGTGCCATCATGCCCTACTGGTGCAAGAAGAAAGAGTAAAAGTGTGCGTATTAGGGGGTTTGGCAAACACCTGCAGCTCTTGAGGAGTGTTTGAGGTCACCCAGAAAGTCATTCCCAAGACCATGGCTTGCCGAGTCACTCTGTTCTTCTGCACTGTCTTCTCCATCTTGCTCTTCCAGCTCTCCAAGGTGGCAGATTTATAGATCACTGCCTTTCTCTTCCTGCTTCTGCACGAGCAGGAGAGCAGCCTGTGCCGTGCTGTCAGAGCAGGGTAGTGGTGAAGAGGTTTGCTTGCCAGTTTAAGGAAAAATTAAAGGCTGATATGAGAGATGAGGGTTCTGAGAAGCTGGATATGTTGAGATGATATCTGGTTTTGCAATAATTTCAAATTCAAGAGAAATTTCTTCTAGAATTGAGATATTGCTTCGTCTTCTGTACAGAAATTAAAGCAGTCTGTTTCTAAAACCTGTCTTTTAGTCTGGCTGGAAGAATTGAGATACAGTCAAAAGGAGGAACTCACATATCAGGGTGATCTGGGACTGTAAACATATTCTTAAGGAGATTGTCCCTGATATGAATTCTGTTTCCCACATCAGAGGCATGTGCTGGGGCACATGCCCTCAGACTCATACACACAGGCTGCTTAATATTTTGAAGTTGCAAAGTAGTGTGTCTCAACATGTTGGCTTATCTATAATTCTTTAAACATGGCACATACTGTTATGATGAAGTTATTAAAATTTGACATTATTACACCAATAACGGTTGTGCTGCATTATATAATGGGAAGAAGGTATTATATGTCTTCTAGAAACTCTAGAAAATCAGCCAGGGGAGAAATTAGAATGTAATTTTAATAGTTTATTTGGTTCATAAGCACTTATGTATCATTTTTGAAGTGCTTAACATATAACAAACATGATGCCATAGGCTTTAAAATTACTTGAGGATTGCCTCCATGTTTAATAATAGAACACAAACGCATCAGCTGCATAGTCTCATCAAGAAACTACCTGTCTTGTAAATTACTTCTGATACAATTCACTGTTTTGTCTGTATGTTCCTATTGGAAATATAATTATGGATATGCAGTCCTGAAAAATGTGTATTTCTTAGATTCTCATTAAAAAGAGTAACATTTCAGTTACATTTCAGCTTAAATAAGTGGAAGGTGTGGATATAAGTTTAAGTGGGCAGCAATTAAAATCTACCTTTATTTGCTCAGATTCAGTGTTTCAGTTGGCCTATGGACAGTTTTGTGGAGGTGAATGTTTATTCGCTAATTGTGTTTACATAGTTTCCAGTTCTAGAAGCAACGCCAAAATATTTTTCCCCTCATAAATATTCAGTGGATTTGAATTGTAGAACTTCAGTTCTGCTGCACTGACCTCTCAATTTGAATTAAAATATTGAAGTAATCTATAATTATATTTTTTAAATAACCCTTGGCAAAAGACATGTCATGGTGACTTGCAAGAGATTATCAGGATGTGGATCCTTAAAATTTCTGATTTTTCTTCCTGGTTCTGAGAGAAGAGTACACACTCTTGAGTTTGAAGTACTGATTAGAGACATGCTGCAGAGATCCTTGTATTTAATTGTTTCTCAGGGACAGTATGAATGCAAGAGAGCTGATTCTGTTTTTTTTAATGCTGTGAGCCTAGACTTGCCATATGTGACCTTATACAACCTTTGGATTAGCTTCTGTTCAAGTAGAAAATACGGATACTTGACTCCTGGGATGCAAGATCTGCCACGAGGGGGACAGATAACTGACTTCTGGGCATTGTTCATTAGGAAGAGAGAAAAGTTACATCTAAAAGTACTTGTGTTGCTTTTTCTGAAATAAAAAAAAATGGAAAGAAATCATGACTCCCAATAGATGATGATGCACAGGGCTTGAAAAGTGTTGTAGCTTCATTCATAAGCAAAGGGAGGAGAGTTGTGCTTTGCCATGAGCCCTTGGAGTTTTGAACATTCTCTGCTGCCCAGGAGGGAGCACTGCCCTGCCCAAAGGTAGGATGTTTTGTGCAGGGTGTTCAGTCTTTGGCTTTGCTGCTGTTTTATTTCAACTAATTGAGGTGTCACTATTCCACATTGCAAATGGTAATCAAGAGGCAAGGGAAGCATTCTTGCAAGAGCTGAATTCTTTTTATTAAATGAACCTGTTTCGATTAGGAGCCTTTGGGAAACTTTCTTCAGCAGAGTACTTTGTAATCTGGTGGCTTTGGCACTGAGCTGAGAATGGAATGCTCTCTTTGAATGATGTCTCTCAGGTCTCCTGTGATTAAATATGCATTTCCTAATTACTGTGTTGTCAATTCCTATTAAGTGGGACTACCTGGAAGACTCATGACGTAGCACTTTCACGTAAAAAGAAAAAAAAAAAAGAAGCTTAAATATTCACTAAGAATGAAGAGCAAGCAATGAAAATGATCTTGTAATTCACTAAATGGTTGCTGATCCATCAAATGGTACATCTATGTCTGCAATATTTATTTATTTATACCAGAAGGCCTCTGTTAACAGGACTGATGTATCTCTCCATTCCAGGCACCCCAAGCAGTGGCAGCTTGGGGAGCTGTGTTTCCCTGCCTCTAACTGGAGGAGGGCTGAACCTGGGTTGTATGGAGAGCTCAAATCCTTGAAATGTTGGATGAAGGATGTGGGAAGGCAGAAAAGCTGCCTTCTGCAGATTTGTGAATCCAGCCATGGAGCCGCTTTTTAGTGCAGTAGGGGAAATGATGCCCTTGAGATTTTCACCCAGAGGGATGGGCAGCCAGGTATAATTGAGCTGTCTGAGTATCACTTTATTTTTGTCTTTCACCGTATGGCTGACATCTGGAGTCTCCCCTTCTATGCTGTCCTCAGGGTGATCAGGCTGGTGGATTCTCACAGGCTCAAGCAAGCCTAAAAATAGTTTTACTGTTGTGTAAAGAGCAGTATGTCGGTTCTTCAAAGTTATTTTTCTATTCTTACCGAGTTTCCTGAGTTAGTAGCCGGCTAAAGGGATGTGAAGCAAGGGCTTTATTAGCAATGGTGTTAACAAGAACGGTTTACCTGCTGTAATTAGGGCATGGCCTGAGCAAACCAATAGACGTTTCCACAGGGATTTCTGAGTGGTGCTGATTTGCACTCAGATTGTTAGTTGACACTTGGCTGAGTCTATCCTAATGTGTATCATTTCTGACAGGAATGCTACAGCATATCCCAGTCTGACTTAAAAGCTGGTTGTCCTGTCTTTGTTAGTAAACTGACTCCTTTGTAATGGAATGACACAATAACATGATAGCTGTGTGTCAGCTCATTTAAAGGCGTACAAATGCAAACCCTCCCCTGCCCCCAAACCTCCTAAAACCCAGCAGTGGAACAGTCACTGAAAGTGACATTGATAAGGAAATTATTTCTAAACTGAAAATTTCAAGGCATGCTGGTTTACTTATCCTACCTAAAAAAGAAGAAAATCTGTTTTAGGCTTAAGATGCAATAAAGTGAAGCATTTTTGGGTTTTGGGTTGTACATGTATATCAATTGTTTAAAAGCACAGACATTTTGCAATGGCATTAGGATACATTGCCAGCATTATTCCGTAAATAAGACAAAGCAGCTGCTGTTTTTCGTGTGTGCAACTTGTTGCATATGATGTGTAACTTCACCTTGCACATTCCTACATTCTGGGATGCTTCATGTAACAGTTGGTGACCTAGGAAGTTGTTAAAAGACCTTGTACTTGGTAGATGAGTTCTTGACATCTAACATTCACATGAACAAGACATGCTATTTTGTCTCTCAGAGAATGCAGTTTCTCAGTACAGTGTTGAGGTCATAAAAATAGTGAACCATAAAAAACTTGTCAAAATGCTAATTTTAGCTATACTAAATTGTCACTGTTATTGTTGGAAACGTCTAACTGATAACAGGAAGAAAAGTGTTATGTTGTCTATATTTTTCAACCCAGAAAAGTCTTAATTATGATTTCTGGCAATATCTCTTTGTTTTCCAAACCATATACTAAAGAAAAACTGATGACAAGCCTGGCTAAACTCCTTATAAACAGTTGTTTTGTACTGTCATGAAAGGTATCCAGCTCCAGTTTCATTCTAATGTTTCTTTTTCCAGTGCAGCAGGGGTTCAGAGTTGTACAAAGGGTGCACAGTTGGCTTATGTTAACCCTTTCTAAATATTACTTGACCTGGTTCTCACAGGGCAGAAAGACAGTAGCATTTCTTAACTCAAAAGTCTCAGTCTTTGTTCACTGATGGAATTCTGTCCTTTCACTCTATCTTCTTAGTGTCACTTTTCATTTATTTCAGGCCTTTGAAACTGCTGTGTTTAATGCACCTTACCCATATGAGTGCTGTACATGCAGACATCTGGTGTGAGAAAAATTACTTGGGCTTGGCATTTTTGTTTTCCTGTTACTGCTTCTGAGCCATAAGGAATTTGAGCAGAGGAGACGGTTGATGAATCCAATGAGGGCTGACAGCACAGGAGAGGGGTTTGGCGCTGGGAAGCCAGGGATGTTCCTGGGCATGTCCAGGGCAGAAGGGCTCTGGACTTCATCTGATTTGGGTTTGGAAATGTGGGCTGGGGATAGCTCTCTTCAGCTTGTGTGCCAGGGTCCTTGTGCCATCAAGGAGTAGGCACTCTAATGTGGAAAAAATAATCTAATCTATTTTAGGTGACTATTTTTAAGATAAAAAGAATTGTATACTGGAGAAAGCCTATTTTTTTTTGTGAACTATAAAGGGAGCCTCAGCTGGCTAGTGTAGATGCAGATGTCTCCTGTGTGGAGGTCTGTATTACGTCAGCTAGAGACTATCTTAGGTGTCTGGGGGAATTTTAATGTAAAACCCTATGGTAACAATGCATTTCTGTCACCTCTGGCTCTCCGTGGGTTTCAGTAGACACTTCCCACCATCCCCACTTCATCTTTATTGGTTACAAAATGCTCTTCCTTGTTCTCTCATGCCTAGCCAGAGAAGCCTGGAGAGCAGGTCAGCAGTGTCCTGTGGTGTGTGGGGAGGCAGGGTGGTGCAGCACAGTGGCCAGGAGCGCACCCCAGGGAGCCCTTCCGTGCCAAGTCCCTCACCTGAGCTGAGGATGCTCTGGGGCTGTGCCTGGGGAGGGCCTCACCAGTTAAAGCTTTGTCATGGATGAAATGTTGTGATGCCAGGGAAACACATCCTGCTCTCTGGTCTTGTTTTCAGCTCCTGTATAAGGAGAAAATTTTGAGGAGAACTGTTCATGCAGAGCACAGTTTCTTTCAAAAACACAAACACTGGGAAACCACATTGCTGTCACCACACCTTAATTTCAAAAATCAAGGAAGGATAGTTTAGATAGTCTTGACATAATTTTTGAAATTGCATGCTCTTGTAGTTTCTTTTCAAAATTAGTTTCAATTTAGATGGCAGTGTTTTTCTCGATATTACACATTAAATTCAAAATAAAATTTGAATTATTGTTTTTATGAAGATGAAACATTCCCATCAATGAAAAATGAATTATTTTCAGAGTTCCCTTTCATGGAGAAATCCAGTGTTTGTGATTTGCTGTTCTTAATAGCATGAAAACCACTTGCAAGACTTCACAAATCATTTGGTCCTGTTCTGCACCTCCCTGCTCATATCTCATCATGGATGTTTTCCTTCTGTGAAATTTTACACATATATGTTTTCTGATCTTTACTGTGAAAGTTTGATAAAATGCCTCTTTTTCAATTTGAAAATAAAAAGGGAGATCCATCAGAACAATCAGATTCTGGAAAAATTACTGCATTTAATTATGTTTGTTTAGGGCAACTTCCAGATTTTATGCTGGTGTATTATGTTTGAATGGATCCAAGTCTCTGGTGAATGGTGTTGCTTTTGGAGCAATTTGCTTGATTTTGACTTGTCACACATGCAGTCAGTCTCTAAAGAGATACCACCAGTGACATCTCCACTCTGCTGTCATTCTCAGACACATCTTCCTTAGCTTTCACTGCAAAGCAGCGATAAAACAATGCAGGGGCCTTGTGAAGGCAAAGAATTAAAAAACCACACAGAGGCTGTTAAGTTCTGGATCATTCGTAGTTAGGCTAAAGTGTGGCAGCCTCACATACTGCTCTGAGAATGGCAACCTGCTGGACAGCTACTACAGGAGAAGTAAACCTGCCTTTGTTTCAAAGTAAGAGGTGGCAAGTCTGCTTGGTTGATTTGAGTGTTCCGCTGAAGGATTAGACATTTTGGTTTTGCATCACAATTAAAATTTCATTTCTTTTGCATAGGCAATCTTTCAAACGAAAACTGTCTTTTGCTTTCAAGTACCATCTATTCACTTTTCTGATACCAGCTGATACCATTAAAAACATTTTCTAGTTTGATGGAGATGCACAGTAAATATTCTAAACATAGAGAAGTAATCTCAATTTTTTTTAAAGAAGAATTTTTTTTTTTTTAAGAAGGAATGTAGAACTGTTCTCTGAGGATGTTCATACCCAATTCTAGTTATTCTCTAGCCTTTCTATGTCCATCAGAGTCAAAGAACTCAGTCCTGCTGCCCATTTCCTCCATTTGTGGCTCTTACCCTCGTTTCCCTCTGCTGGGGTCTTTTTGCTCTCAGTTAGCATAAGCTCTGTCTTGGCTCCCATCACTGCTGCTCCAGAGCTCCTCTCTCCTGCCATGACCACTGACCCCTGGTGCTCTGTGATTTCTCATCTGCCCACAGTAAGGAGAGGGGCAGGGATCCAAGAAAAGGAAGTCATCAACAGGAGGACATTGAAATGTTGTGAAGGGAGAGTGGGTGTTTCACAGGGTTTTTAAACAAGAAGGATCAGGAAAAATGTCACCCCGATGTCTTAGGAGCAACTTCCAAGCACAGGAATCCTTTAGGAGTGCATGGCTTAGTACCAGCTAAACCACAAGAAGTTTAGAGACACAAATGTGATCAGAGTGCTGTATTTGAAGAAGTGGGGCTTGAAGCTGTAGTGAGGAATGTTGACTGCAGAGGTATTTAGCAACAGGAAGAAGAGAGAAATGAATTTTTATTCACATTTTTGTAAGGAATTTGCTTCTTGTTGCTGCATGGATCCAGTATTGCTACAGTACTTTACCAAGTGTATTTGATAGATGTGAGGCTAGAATGGAAGATTTTCTGAAAACTATGTTATATGCATGTAAGGAAAACCATGAGGTTTTTCTGATTATTTTCTCAGTTTTGTGATTCAATTATCTCCCAATAAATATTTGTTTATTTTTAGTAAGAAGGCAGGGACATTTAAATGCATGTACCATTTTGTTCCAAATGATGTCCTTATTCTGAAAAAGAAAACTATTAGAAACAAGAATTTCTTGATGCATAAGAAAACTCACAGGGAGATCTGAGAGGCAGATGGAATTGATTTATAAGATTTATGTGATACCTATTAAATTATTTAAACCTTACTGATAGAAGCAATCATATAGATACTTGTATAACAATGGGAAAAATACTCTTGATACGATTCTCATTTACACAAAGGATGGTTTAGAATGAAACTGACAAAGTAAAGAAAAGTCCTGAAAAGATCTGATCTTTAAGTCTACATAGAGAGGAACCACAGCCACAGCCAAAGGAACTGACTTCAGTGTAAGCTCTCCTGAGAACCTGAAAGCCAGCATTAATAAAGACATGTAACCTGTGGAGTGGGTAGAAATGCAGTGGGAAGATATAAAAGTCAAAAGGGTTGCTTCTCCTGACTTTGGTGTGCTGGTAGCTGCAATCAAAGTGGTGCTAAAATACAGACATGCTTTAGAGCCAGGTGACATGCCAGGTTTTATCCCTGGGACTAAGATCTATTTATTAAGGGGTCATGCAAAGGACTTTGTGTATTGTAAATCATGGGAGGAACTGGTAGAAATACCAGAAAGCCTCTCCTTTGTAGCACAACCTATATACCAAGCAGAGAAAACTAGCTAAATGAAATGCAAAAAAAATGTTTGCCTTGAAAGGGATGCTTGCATGTAGATATTGGTACATCAGCAATGGTTTAAACTTGGCAGTGATCATCACAGTGGTAGAAGTCTTAGGAGATGCTTGTTACAAGAACTTCTACTGCTTCTTGCCTAGTTTTTGTTGTTATTATCGGCTGTCCTAACGGGGTCAAAAACCTAGCAGTAGGTTAATTTACAAAATATGGTAATCTTGACTTCATTAGCCTTCCATGGACCAGTTACTCTATCCATCAAGAGATTCCTGCAGCAGGTTTACCAGTCTCCCTCAGAATTGTAATTTATCATTTTGAAAGATGTGCAATTTTTATTCAGAGTCATCCAAGGGTGATGAGAATTTACTGATTTTTTTTTGCAAAGCTGTACCATTAGGCAATTTCGCATGTTATTTCTGGTTAAACTTTGCTGATTTTGTATTTCAGTTGTAATATATAATGGTCTCTGTCAGATTTAGGATCACAGTGTGATCTCTGTATATTGATTGTGGATCACATTCATCTCACCACTTTCTATTGGCTGTGATAAACAGAGGAAGTGTTTTTAGTTTATTGCTGCAAGGCAGAATTTTCAGGAGTTACACCACTCATCAAATCAGATTTCTGGAGAGAGAACAGAGCACTATCACCATTCTCAACAGAGCACTATCACCATTCTCCATTCCCCTACTTCACTCCTACTTTAACCTCACACTGTAGGATCATGGTTCCTATAGTAATTGGCTCTGCTGTTCCTACTGACTTGTGGAGGTCCTAAGATCAAATGAGATACATATTTGATACAGGAAGACCCCTATTTATTTAAAAATTGCATATGAAGGTAAAAGTGTCTCTAGAAATTTTGCCATGTCCTTGAGTTGTCTGCATACACTTACTCTTCTCTCTTCACATAATGCTGAGATACAGGCTGTATCTATCAGGAAATATTGTACCTGTAAAATACAAGGAGTTTAGACTGCAGTTGTCTCAGTCTGAATCATATTTATAGATAGAACCACAGTGTGACCTTTTCCGCTTAAAAGAAGTTTGGAATCCATCCCCTTGTTGACAAAAACTCAGCAGGAGAAATGGAGGATATTTTAAGATTTTACAGTGTTTCAAATATCATTGCAAGATTGTTAATCTTTATTTACAGAATGCTGTATATATAAATGCACATTTCTCTCAGTAGAAACAATATAACAGACATTTTCTTCTTTGGCTTTGTTTACCTTTGACTTTATTTACCTGTATGTGTAGCTATGTAATATTAAAGGAGAAAGTGTGGGACTGTGGCTAGTTATGAATACAAAATCTTAATGACTGTTTGCTTGCTTTGTGTTTCACCTGTAGTGTATGAGAACTCTTTTGATTTATAGACATTTCTTTCAATCTCTGCAAGAAAACTTCTAATAAGATTAGGTGATATTTCTATCACCTTGAGATATTTCTAAAAATTGTGGTATTTCTAAAGCTCCCATTCATAGAATCATATAGAATCATAGAAACATATAGAATCATAGAAGCATAGAATCAATTGTTGGGGTCGGAAGGGACCTTAAGATTGTCTAGTTCTAACCCCCTTGCCATGGGCAGGGACACTTTTCACTAGATTCAGAGCCCCATCCAACCTGGTCTGGAACAACTACAGGGGTGGGGCATCCACAGCCTCTCTAGCCAACCTGTTCTGGTGATTCACTCCCCTTAGAGTAAAGAATTTCTTCCCAATATCTAATCTAAATCTGCCCTCCTTTAACTTAAGACCATTCTCTTTGTCCCCATTACTTTATATTTGCACTTGTGGAGTTTTCTGGCTTGATTGTTACTGAGAGTGCTTTCACTCTTAGTTTTATATGACTACTGCTAGTTTGGCATTAACAGAGTTCCCTGCTTAAGACCTGATCCATAATCAGGATGCACATGTATAGATAGGACCCATCAAAACTGGGTCATGAGACATGACATGACTGAACTGAGACATGATGATGGATGCAAAGTCGATGTTTTCACACCTATTGATTAATCACACCTATTTTTAGATATGTGTGTCTGAGTTGGTCAGCCTTTATAGTCAAGATACTTAGATGTCTGCTTTAGGATGCAGTGAAACCTGTACTGTTGTGGTCTGCTTCTTTCCACTGTCTATACTGACCTATAATATTTAGCATAACTCCAAGTTTGGTCAAATGAATCACACTGTTCCTCTGGCCGTATAGAAAGGGATTTGTTGTTCGTGCTGTTCATGTACATGGTCATCATTACCTTGTTGACCAGCTGCATGGCAAGATGGTGCATTTCTAGGTTTTTTTACTCCTCCCTATTCATGAACCAATCTCCTCTTAATCTAGGAAATACCTTCAAGTCTGTGTCCTAATGGAATGCCTGGATACTGCCTAGGTTTTTACGGGATAGACCACCCATTTAGCATCTGAGAAGTAAACCCACTAATGGCAACCTATCTTTTTGCCTCAGGAGCTGCTACCTCCCAGCAGCTGCCTGTGTTACCTAATACGTGTTCTCTTTACTTCCACTGTAGAACTCACATTTATCCAATTTTCTGCTTCCAGTGCTTCTTCTAGAACTGTGTTCAGGTTGGTTTTGTTAGTGATATTTTAATTTTGCAGGATGCTTTTGCTAGTAAATGCTTTTAAAAATATTTGAAAATTTAATCTCTTTTGTTATTTTCCAAACACATTTCTGAACTAAGTCCTTGCCTTCATTAGTATTCTCAGTATCATCCAGCTTAATAGCATCAGGAAATTTTCAGCAAATTAACCAGTTGTTTATGTCTTCAATATAAAAATTAAAATATTAAACAGGACTGTTCCAACACTGATCCTCTGGCAGTCTAATCAGCCACTGTCCCCAAACTTTGCAATTTGTCACTTATCATCACTGTGGTACTACAGCCATAGTTCAGACTATCTTATCACACATATGTAATCTTATGTAATTAATTTGGGAAGTTAATATAAAATGATATGCTAAATTTCAAATGTTCTAAGTGAGTTCAAGCTTAGTTTTCAATTAAAATTTCCACTCGGTGGGCAGATGCATCACAAAAGCAAATACATGAAAATCAAAGCGAAATGCTTAATAAAAGAGATGGAAAATCATGGATACACGATTATACACAGATGTTAGATAAATCAGTGATACATATGAGCTGTAATCCATCATAAATATGAATACAGGTATAATAGGAGGGATTCAGATGTGAGGGATGAATGTAGTCAAAGGCCTGTGGATGCCTTTGCACAGCTGGGATCTGATTTGAAAAAGGGAGTCAATCCCAAGGATCACATTTCAGGAGGCTTATTCAACTTAATTCCCCTGAAGGAAAAAAAAAAAAACCAACTTTCTTTTAATTTTGTGTTTTACTTGAATGGAATATTTCTTGTCCCAGATATCACAAGCAGAAACTCAGGACAGTGGTTTCTGGCTTCACTGGGATATCCACATACATTCTTGGTATTGCTTGTCCTACTTGAGTATCAGTCCACTTTCTGCATTGCCCAATGCATAATGCACAGGTGGGTCACACCCAGACAGTTCTATTGTGTACCAGTTCCTCTAATTTGTTTGAACTGATATATAAAATGGTTGTTTCCATTATTATTTCATGTAAAGGTTGCCCGAGATCATCCTTTGCTTCTTTTGAATCTGGCTTTTTTGGTGCATAAGGAAATGTGGGAAGACACTGGGTCCTTGAAATGAAGCTAATGTCTTGGACACTTTCCATAGCACACAAGAAAAAAAAAAAAAAAAGAAAAGCCAAGTAGGAGAGAGAGCTCTGAAGTGAGGTGAGTACTGGGGGCGGTGAGGAATGTAGTGTGATGAATGGTCAGGAAGCCACTCTAATGCTTTCATTTAAAAATAGACATGCAGTCTCTTATGTGGTTACAGAGTAAAACTCAAAAAGGTAATAGGAGTGCATTCCGAAATCCAAAGGTAAATAAGCAATAAGAATTTATTATGATGATAGGTTCAGTTTCATGGTATATTGGAGCCTGGCTCACGACCTTTCAACATCTGTAATGGATGGTATTAGCAAAATAGGGAAGAGATTCATAATGTATAGCAGTTAAGTCAGGACCACAGTGCCTGTCAGCCCTTTTGCTGTGAAATTTAATTTCCTGCCTTTTTGTCCTGTGCAGAGTAGAGATTTTATTTTTATTGTTTCGTTTGACTTTGAAGAAATATACCTTGTTAACAACTTCACCCTTATGAATGTGGTCTATCTATCTGAAACTTTAGTTTAGCTTTCTTCTTTATAAAGGTAAGACACTGAGCATGTATTTCTTAAGAAGCTTTTAAATTTACCTCCAGTAACTGAAATTTGTGTAGGTCTGACTTTGCTGAAGCAGAAATATTAGTTGAAGTTTTGTGTAGAACAGATCAAATAATTCTTAAAGAATGAAGTTGATCAGAATCCTCAAAATTTCTGAAAACCGAACTGCAGTGTAACAATATATTTTAACTGAATTTTATGGGTTAGTAAAAATACAGAGACAGAAAATAGAAAAAAAATAGAAAAAGAAAGATATAAATACTCTTTTTCAATTCTAAAGCATGTCACTTAGAGCCTAGTCCTCTAACTAAATATATCTCTCCAGAAGACTGAAAAGACTGGGCAGTGTCCTTCAAAGATCGACCAACACTGGAGCTGATTTTGTGTCTCTATGATATTATTGACCAGGAGGATGGGATGGAGTGCACCTGTCTCAGGTTTGTAAGTGACACTGGACTGGAGGAGTGGTTGGTGACTGGGGGCAGAGGGAACTCAGCAAGGTTCTGTTGAAAGGGCTCTTTCAATAGGGCAATAAGACATTGCCATAATGATGTGAGTCCAGCAGAGGGTTACCAAGACAGTTCAGTGGTTTGGAGCACATTACATACAAAATGTGGTTCAAAGTTTAGTTTTGAAATACTGCATGTAAGGGAAGGCAAAGCAGATGGCATTTGGTGACTCACTAGTATGAAGGTAAAGTGCAGCTACCATACTGAGCTATCGTCTCTTCATCTCATGGGCGGCTTGTCCCACTCTCATGTCTGTTGGAGGGACAGCACAGAAGGGCAGAGCAGCTCAGGATGTTTCAGGAGGGCATTGGTGATAACTTCCAAAAAACCTTGTGATCAAGGAGCTCACAAGCCGATGAAGCAGGGGCTTGTGGGGGTGGACTGAAAGCTGTCTGAACTGGCAGGCTCAGCACCATGGAGACTAGCAGGAGATCAGACCCTAGCAGTGTACCCCAGGCAGCAATACAGGGTCCAGCACTGCTTGACCTTTTAATTAGTGATCGGGGTGATGGGGCAGACAGTACCCTCACCAAGTTTGCAGATGAGACAAATCTGGGAGAAGTGGCTGATGAACCAGGTGTGGGTGGCTTGATGCAGGGAGGGACTTGGATAGGCTGGAGAAGTGAACCTTAGGAAGTTCAAGAGGGGAAAGGGCAAAATCCCTCTCACAGGTAGCAGTAACACATGGCACCAGTACACACTAGGGCTGACCAGCTGGAAAGCAGCTTTTTAGAGAAGGCCTTAAAGGTCCTGGTGGTCAACAAGCTGACTAAGAACCAGCAATGTGCCCAGCAGCAAAGGAGACCAACAGCCTCCTGGTCTGGCTGCATCAGGAAGAATGTTGCTAACAGGTCAAGGTAGGTGATCCTTCTTGCCTACTCAGCATTTGTGAGGTCACATCTGGGCTGCCAGTTGTGGGCACTCTGGTACAATAGGGATGTGGTCTTACAGGAGCAAGGATTTCTCATATATGGAGAAACTGAGAGAGCTGAGATTATTTAGCCTGAAGAGGAGTCAAGGGAAAGCTTATCAGTATTTATAAATGGCAGAGTGTAAAGAAGAAACATTTAGACTCTTCTCATTCATGCCCACTGAGAAGACTAGAGGCAATGGGCATAAAGTAAAACAGAAAATTCTATCTGAATATAAGAATTTATTTTTTACTTTACTGTGAGAGTGGTTGCACACTGGGACGCTGTCTAGAGATGTTGTGCAGTCTTCATCCTTGGACATTCTCAAAACACAACTGGACAAGTTTATTCTTCTGACCCTGCTTTGAGCAAGGAGGTTGAATGAGATGATTCCCTGTATAGCCCTTTCAGACTCATGCATTCTGTGATTTTCTAGCAAGATGACCTAACTTGAGCGTGAGTGGGATGCACTGAAGGAATTTCAGAAATATCTAGAATACTGGCAGACTAATAATTTCCTGCTTTGTTTATGGTGAAAACTTCTGTGTAAGAACTAAGTATGAGGTTACTAGATTTACTATTGGATAGAAAAACCTCAAAGATAATTAAAATTGCTGAAGATTGAATATTTTACTTAACCATGTTAAGGAGTCAAAATTACACGTTACTTAACTCCCTTTTCAGCTCGAAATTTGCAAAGCCTTTGTAGTGTGAAATAGTAGAGTTTAAAAAAACCCAACACCTAAACAGATGGCAAGGCAAGGGAGAAAAGTGCATAGTGAAATGAAGACAAGGAAGGACATTACATTCTTTTAATACATATATAACTTGAATTCTATAAGAATAATATAAATTAAAATGGTTTGATGTTAATCAGTTATGAGCGAACATGCATTTGCTACCAATATTCTGCAAAAGCATGAGGAAATGAATGAATTTTTACGACTCTTGCACTTGGTATCATTTGGAAGATAAATCACAGTCACAGAATTGTTAGGGTAGGAAGGTGCCTTTGGAGATCATCTAGTCCAGCCCTCCTACCAAGGCAGGGTCACCCAGAGCAGGTCACATAGGAATCTGTCCAGATGGGTTTTGAATTACTCCAGAAAGGGAGACTCCGTGACCTTCCTGGGCAGCCTGTTCCAGTGCTCTGCCACCTTTCCTTATATTGAGGTGGAACATTCTTCTTATTTAGTTTATGGCTACTGCTCCTTGTTCTGTTGCTGAAAAGAGTCTGGCACCAGAGTCTTTGAGATATTTACATGCATTAATGAGATGCCCTATTCAGTATTTTCTCCTCCAGACTAAACAGGCCCAGCTCTTGCAGTCTCTCCTCCATAAGAGAAATGCTCCAGACCCCTCATCATCTTTGTGGTCTCTGCTGGACTCTCTCCATTACCTCCTTGCCTTTTGTTGTGCTGAGGATCCCAGAACTGGACACAGCACTGCAGAGGTGGCCTCACTAGGGCTGAGTAGAGGGGCAGGATCCCCTCCCTTGACCTGCTGGCCACACTCTTCCCAATGCACCCAGGATCCCACTGGCTCTCCAGGCCAGCAGGGCACTGCTGGCTCATTGTCATCCTGTCATCCATCAGGACTCTCAGGTCCTTTTCTCCAGCAGAGCTGCTCTCCAGTCAGTGAGACCCCAGCCTGTGCTGGGACTTGGGGTTGTTCCTCCCCAGGTGCAGGACCCTGCACTGGCCCTTGTTGAACCTCCTTGTGTTTCTCTCTGCCCAGTTCTCAAGCCTAGCAGGGTCTTGCTGAATGGCAGCACAGCCCTGAGGTGTGTCAGCCACTACTCCAGTTCCATATTGTCAGCAAACTTGCTGATGATCCCTTGCATTCTTTCCGTTTGTCCAGGTTGTTGATGAACAAGTTGAATAAGACTGGAACACCACTGACTACAGGCCTCCAACTGGATTCTGATCCTCTGATCAAAACTCTTTGTACTCTGCCATTCAACCAGTTCTTGATCCACCTCACTGTTCATTCATCAAACCCACATTTCCTGAGTTTACCTATGAGGATTTCATGGGACAGTCTCAAAAGCTTTGCTGAAGTCCAAATAGACAACACCCACTCCCCTCATCAACCCACCCTGCTATATCATGATATAGACTACCAGATTTGTCAGGGATGAATTCAGTTTGGTGAATCCATGCTGACTACCCCTGATTACCTTTTCTTCTAGGTGGTCATTAATGACCTCCAGAATGGCCTGTTCCATCACCTTTCCAGGGTTGGAGGTCAGGCTGACTCGCTGGTAGTTTCACGGGTCTTCCTTCTTGCCCTATTTAAAGATGTGAGTAGTACTGGCCTTCCTCTGGTCAGTAGGCACCTCTCCCATTCTCCATGATTTTTCAAAGGTGATGGAGAACAGCAGAGTAACAACATCCATCAGCTCCCTCAGAACTCATGGGGGCATCCCATCAGGTTTTACAGAGTTACACATTAAGTGTGCCCAGCTGATCTCTAACCCAACCCTTTCTGACCTGGGGGAAGTCTTCCTTTCTCTGGCCTTTTCCTGTTCCAGAGTTCTGGGACTCCTGAGAGCCATCCTCAGCAGGAAAGACTGAGGCAAAGAAAACATTCAGTGTTTCCTTCTTCTCTTGTCTCCTCCATTACCAGAACAACCATCTGAATCAGCAACAGCACCACATTTCTCCTACTCTTCCATTTTCTGCTGATATATTTGTGAAGCCCTTCTTGATGTTCTTGATGTCCTCTGCCAGACTTAATTCCAAGTGGGCCTTGGCCTTTCTTGTTACATCCCAGCCTACTCTGATGATTTTCCTATAGTCCTCCCATATGGCTTGTTCCCTTTTCCACATCCCATAAATTCCCTTTTTTGTATTGAGAACTGTTAATAACAGATGGATGAAAAGATCTCCCCAACAAAGAAAATTACATGAGAAGAGGTCTGTATTTCAGTATGGTGTTAATTCCTCAGCCTGCCAGAGAAGTAATTTTTTGCTATTTTTACAAGTCACTGAACATCTTAACATAACTGGAACCAGTCAGCAGTTGGGTTCATCTGTTATATTAAACCTGACTCAAATGTCAATCTATATGTAAGATTAGCAGCAGTGGTAAAATCACAGTTATGAGTCTCCAAATGTTTTTAGGGCAGAATTTGTAAGTTACATCAGGAAGAAAAGGTTGAAAAAAAACCTCTCTATTATTGAAAATCAGGGCAAGAAAAAAGAAAATAATTTTGCTGTTTATTATGAAAGAGTCTCCAGTCTGGAAGTCGTGTTTGGTTTAAATCTGAAAGAATGACATTTCAATTTAAAGGGAGATAATAACTACATCATTAATGTTTCTGGGAATAATAGCAGTAGTAGGAGTAGTATTACTAGTACTGCTTCAAGCAGTAGTATCAGCAATAACACATTCTCAAACAACATTCAGTCTGAGCAGAAGCAGGTGTCAAATTCCCCACTATCCCAAATCCTTAAGATGGAAACTGTTCACTTCCTCTGTACAGGGGAGCCCACAATGCTGGCACCTGCCACTTGGCAAGTGGTGTCCTGGGTAAATTGCCTTGGTGGCTTTCTCACAGGCCACAGAAGTTGCACCTGGCACTGGTGGTACCAGCATCTGGTAGAATCTGAGGTGGGTTCTGACACTCTCCTTCCTTGAAACGCTTCAGGATGAGAACTTAGCAATGGCTTCACACAACACACCTGGTAAGAGCCTGTATGGGCAGTGTTTGGAGAGTGAGACAGGGATGTATCAGTGAGACAGAAAACAAACACAAAATCGTGTCAAGGAGATTCTGACAGGGTGACCAGAGCCTGAAAGCTGATAGATGTGTCCTGTATGATTGGTCTGAAACAGAGTCTGTGGGAGCAATGGCTGCTTCATTTGTTTGCTGAAGACTCCACATGGAACGTGTCTGGTAGCTCACTCTGGGTGCTATCCTGCAGCTTCAAGTTGCTTTTGCAGAAGGATTTCCATAGCTGTTGAAGTGAATTGAGTAGTTTGAGGTAATACATTTTAAATCCTTCTGAAGTCAGAAACAGGTGGACTTGGGGCCATAATCTGTGAACATTTCTGCCAGAACTTAAAATTAAAAATGTAACATGTTCTTCCTGTCTGACATCTGCACAGCAGTTTAAGACATGATCTGTAAGTTTGAGTTGGTATTTTTTCCTTGGTGTTAGCTGGGGGATGGAACTAAAATTAATTATGATCACAATGGATTGGAGAAACAGTCTGGAAGAAACAGGTACAATTCAATGCAGACAAATACAGAGTTCCAGCTTCAGCAATATACAAAGCTAATAAACACTTTCCTTACTTGGCTATAGGTCCTTGATGTGTGTGACTTGACAGTTTTCCTCAGTTGTACATGAAGAGTTGAATATGTTCATCACTGACTAGTGAACATATTTTTAAACAAAAAGATGATCAGGGAGGGTTTAGGACTATCAATTCTTTCTTCAACAGCTGTCATGTATTGGCCATAACACATCTTTAAATCTTCATTCATATATATTTTAATTTATTTTACATATACATAGACAAGATCTCTTACCTTAAATTCATCAAAATATTACAAATTGTCATTGGATAAGAAAGAGCTATAACATATATATATAACATTCATTCAAATCAAAATGTGCTTGAAAAATGACCATATGAGGGACTTATTATTTTTTCCTTTAGTTTACAATTCACTTCTGCTGCTTTTTCTCAGTTCTTCAATGTTGTACAGTTCAGTCACTGAAGTTGTGTGGTTTTTTTTCCTATCTTACTATGCATGAATTCTCATATTAACATCTGGCAAATTCTGCCAGATGTCACTGAAACAGTTTCTTAGTTTCAGTGCTGGAGATACCAGCTCAGCTTTAAGATACACAGGAGGTTTGTGATTGCTGTGCTGTGCTGTCCTGCTGCTTCTGTATTCTCCAAGCACAGGGTGATCTCTGGGGGAGCTGCCAAAGGAAGAGAAATGTCAGGAGTAGAAATGTACTTGCTGCATCACACAGACCGAACAACCCCACTTCCCCTCTCCTTTCTCCTTGTGAAATAGCTAGGAAGAATACCTAAACCTCTGAACAGACCCTTCAATGTGTATAACTTAACTTAAAAGTATTAAATATAGTGGGATTTTTTTTTTAATGTCAGTAGTAGTGAAACATGGAGAGCTCTCAAATCAGTTCATTTCTAGATCATTAAAAAACTCCACGGTAGTAAGGGCCTACACTTTTACCTGCTTAGAGGGTGATCTTCCTTTCTGTGCTTTCTCATGTTTCTGTCACCTCTGGCAGCAACCCCTGCATTCTCACTCTGCTCGTGACTTGACATCCTTAGTTTTCACTGTATCTGCCTTATTTTTCTGTCTGGTTCCTGTTTTCCTGCTCTACACCTCTTCTTTCACACCCAGTGCCATTGCATCTTGGCCTTGTAATTAGCCAAATGATAATCAATAAGGTATTATATTCTGTGCATAAAAATGATATCCGGAAATTAGCTTGCTGCTTAAACAGCCCCACTTCCCTGCAACAGCCTACTGAATCAAACATTGCTGGAAACAGTGATTGCTGCACTGTTCCTAAATGAAATACGAATTTACATACTTCATCTTCTCATGACAATGGTAGGCTGAAATTATACCTCTGAGCACACTTTATTTTACTGTAGTTCATTTTTGGTAAATGGCTTTCAGACATAAATCACGTTGTCTTTCCAGCCAGCCTTGCTGTAAGGTACAGTTGTAAGTATTAGAAGATATGGTATCACTAAAATGAGAGGTGGAGGGAAACTGTTGTGGTGCAGGAGTGATCAGTGGTGGTCTTCTAGCTGAGGATATTCCAACAATACATTTTCACGCTTACCACTCAGAAAGATGGTTATTCAGATCCTTACACTTAATCATCTGATTGAAAGTACATGCACAAGTAACCAGTTCCCTGCGTAACAGACTGTGAAATGTTACTTCTTTGCTGCTAAAAGGGGATCCAGAGTTAACATTTGGCATAAAAATGCCGAAGGAAGTGACTGATCTTTCAATCAAAGGACACAGAAAATTTCTGGCACAAGGAGGCTGATTCTGGATGATCATATGTTAGAGTTATACTAGGAACTTACTTAAAAATTACTAGTCAGCCAAATAAGCAAATAAATAAAGATGTTGCTATGAAATCAACTTCAGGCACTTGATATCAAGTCTCTAAAATATGAGATGGAATAAAAAATAAACCAATGCCATTGTGAAAGGCTTATATGTGCCTTGGTGAAGAGAAGAAAATTGAAAAGGAATGCTTTTGTGTAATACGAGCACAAACTAGAATTATCACACAGAGCTAATCCTAGGAGCTACTGCACACATTTTACACAGCAGCAGTTCTGCAGGGATCCAAACAAACAAAAGTGGCACCACTGGTTTTGTGGTAAGTTTTCACATCAAGGAAGATTTTTCTCAAGAAATTAAAGTGGCATCATTGTTGTTTAGAAGACTGTGTGACCTTTGACTGGTATAGTAATAAAGCATGTAGTCTAGCCTCTGCAGATCTGATAAGGAAAGAGAAAAAGAGAACAGATGCTTTGATGAATGCAGCATGGTGTCAGAAAGGACATAAAATATATACAACCTTAGGCTTTGCAACCTCCGCTTCAGTCTTCTTGGCAGATTTGAAGGCTTAAATGTTTCCAAGCTCCCTGATTTGTGTATATTTAATAGCACACTACTATCAGAAGGTTATCAAACCTAATGTTGTACTTATTTTTTTCTTGCCTTTGGAGTGATAAATTGGGGATGGAGGAATGGGAAAGCAAATGAATTGGTCTTAGTGCAATCTGAAAGAATGTTGCCTTGTATCCATTTGAACCCTGCAAGGCAAAAACATTTTGTCACCAGACAGAATCTGATCTCCATGGTCTATTGAGCAGATAGATCCATCAAACAATTTTTCTTTATTTGTTTATTTTGGAAAGATACTAAATAATTCTGTTTTCAATCTGTACTCTAAATCTATATGCTGATTCTGGTATGCCTAGAATAGGTGTTATCCATGAAATACATTAGCACAAAGCAGGCAACATAGCTTGTCAATCACACTGATATGCATGTTAATCACTACTTTCCTAGATTCCTTGTCATCCACAAGAAATGCCTTGATGGCATTGGGACCAGCGGCATCAACACCAGTCCAACACGCAACTCAACACGCTGTCCAAAACCCTTCTCATCTTCCTGCAGCTCTTGCTCCAAACAGTACTTCCCCTTACCCCCCACAACAAGATCCTGATGTGAGATCACAGGACAAGACCAGGCACCTGCGCATCAGGTCAAGAGGAGATGTAGGAGAGGCACCAGGTATGAACAACCCTCCTGCAATAAATCCCCCTTTCTTGCAAATGACATTTTCATGTGCCACATTCATCACAGATGGATCTGCTGCCCTGACCGAACAGACTTGAGGCGTATCCGAGCTGTGCCTGAGAGGTGGTTGGATCTGCCAGGAAAGCAGCTCCAGGCTGCAGATCTTGTCCTTCATTGCTCTGAGGAGGCCAAAGGCAGCAGCTGACGCGATGGTGCAGAGGGGCTGCTGTGTCCCACGGGCACAGAGATGAGCAGAGGCTCTGTCGCTTCCGGAGACTGATATGGGGCACAAGGCACAGTTCCCTTGTGCTACACAATTCCTGCTTCACAAGTTGCTCTACGTCACAATTGCTTGGAACGCCCTCATAACCATCCACTCCGCAGCACTCTTTCACTTCTGTTGACTGCTAGATTTCCTCACTTCTTTCTCTCTCCAAAATAAGACTTTGAGTCCATCTGTAGGCTTGTGAACATCAATTTCACCCTCTCGGAAAAAAGTATCCAAGAGGCATAGCTTGAATATTTTTTTCTTATTTAATCAGATACAGTAATGCAACAGCATTAACTCAGTGAAGCATAATTTAATAATAGCTTACATTCTGTAGTGAGTTTGATCCATTTGTCTGAAAACACTTTTAAGACATTAATGCATTAAATTTACCACTGTCCCTCTTGTGAAGTAGGTAGGTGTTATAGCCTTAATTTTACAGATGAGAAAACACAGGCACAAAGAATTGAAATGTCTTGCTGAAGGTCAAATGAGAGATTCCTGCTAGAACTAAGAAACTGGAAAGAGGAAGGAACAGTATGCTTCCATTAGCACTGCAACAATGTATCCAGCTCCTAGATTTTTATGGAAGAAAATGTGTGCGTCTACACACATGAACAAATATACTGGTTTATCTTTGTATGTGTAACTAGACATATAAATGCTCGCATAATCAATAACATACGTTGAAATTGAGACAATGCATCAGAGGGAGGAGTGGACCAAACATAACACTTTGACCAGCAAATTTGTTAAATTTTTCAGTATTATAAACTGAGCATCTCTAGCACTATTATTTTTTTCTTGTTTCTTTCTAATACAGTTGACGGTTTTGAGAAATAAATGCACTAAATAGATGAGTGTGTAACCCTTGCCATGGCTGACATAGGTCAGTAAGATTCTGGACTGCTGTCTCTGGAAATGGACATGAAATCAGTTCCTGGTCATTCCTGCAATGGTGTTAAAAGAAAAACAGACCATAGGAAAGTGCAAAGTTGAGAGAAAAGCTTGATTACAGAAGGCTGTCATGACTTAGGGGTTTTGCCATGAGAAAGAGGAATGTCTGGAGCACTGTTAAGGGCTGTTTTGCAAGGACAGGAGCCTCTGAGACATGAGTGGGTCGGTCTGGAAATTTTAGCCAGAATAGAAGATGTATAAGTTCATTTTTTTTCTTCTTAACTTTCTGATGTAGCTTGCCAGTCAAGGTAGAGCCATGCCATGTGTCTTATGATTTTCTTTGTGGCTCAGGAAAATCACTTTCTTCTCTTCAACTGTTCAGTCTTGTTACATCAATGCACATATTCTGGAAGTACTTGCATATTTCTGATTTTTCTTCCCTCCTTTTCATGTAATCAATTGTTTCTAGCCACTTCCAGAAGTGTATATTGGCCTGTTGTCAATTTGCCCAGCTTAATCTATGTAAATACATACAAATGCTTTTATCTCTACTCTCTTTCCCTCACTACTTAACTCCTCTGAGGTTCTATGCATCTGCTCTGATTTTTGTTGCATCCAGCTCTGTTCTCAAGTTTTGAATAGATCCATGCACTTATTCTGTGCATATTTGCTGTTACTGGATACCTGCAAATTCCATGCCTTTCAAGAAGTGCCTGTAGTATTCAGCCATTTGGAGAGGTTTTTGACCTTTCTAGGGAACATGAACAAAGCCTTCTTCCATGTAAAAAAGTCCCACTAGATTGATTTTCTCTTATGGTATCTGAAGAGGAGGACCAGAGCACAAATAATAAAACAAAAAATATGATCCCACTGCACATGCAACAATCACAGTTTTTGCTTCCCAGCTGTAAGCACTGAACTCCAGCTCCTCAAACAAAAAGACAGAGGTTCTGTTTCTGTCTGGAAAAGTCCAAGCTGGCTAGCAGAGGTGTGGGAGCTGGAGAGAAGCAATGATCCCAAGTGAGAACCTAGGACAAATTTCTAGTTACCATTCGCTCTTCTTTTGCATATTTTTTCATATCTGTTCCCATTTGTTACTCTGTTATATGATGCTCCATGAATGTGATTTGTCATGTGTTCCTAAGTCATGCAAAAACACCACAAGCCAGAGCATCCTTCCCTGAATTAACTTTCTTACTTCTCAACCCCTAATCTCTGGCAGACCAGTGGCAGCAGGAGGCCTTCCTTCTCTTTCCATGTAGTTCATGAATGCTCTGTCCCAAACAAACCTTACTGAAGAGATTGTCTTGTGTTGCTGCTCCTGAACAGCATTTCACAGTGTCTTGGACACTTGGCGTGTGTCCTCATGGTGTCATTGATAAATGGACAGCAAGAAACACTGATTAAAACAGTGCAAAAGGAAAATCTCCTGAAACCAGCAAGGAAGAATAAAGAAGTCATCTGTGCCTTGTCTCTTCCCTCATGGAAAGAGGCAAGAGACAACTGTTGGCTCCCTGCTGAAGATTTATGTTTTATGTGGACTGATGCATGACATCACTGTGATTCACTTTGCTAGTGGGTGATGGAGATGTTGGGTTCTTCTTTGGTGTGAAACAGCTAAGTATTTTTTATAATTTGGTCTTCTTAGATTGGCTTATCTGTATCAATATTTATATTGATACAATAAAAAAAGGATGCTTCCTTTCCTCATAGGCTAGCTTTATGTCACCTTTTTGAGTCCTACAAAAGCACAGAATCAACTAGTTTGGAAAAGAGTGTTGAGATTATGGAGTCCATCCTATGACCTAATACCACCTTGTACATCTCCATAGGAATGGCTTTTAGCACAGAAAGTCATGGAAAGCATTATCTAGATGAAAGATACAGAGGTTTGCCAAATAGCTGCCTAGAAGGTCTAAGTGTTTCTTCACCCATAATGGGCAGAGAGTAGATATGACAGCCAGAGGTCTTGGCAGAGGCATTTACTACATTGCTGTCATTAACTTTTTTTTTTGTAAAAGCTTGCAGCTTTTTTTATAATGTACCTAATAGTCACTTGTCTTCTCACCAATATATATCAATATCAATATCAATATCAATATCAATATCAATATCAATACATTGATATTCTCCCCAATATATTGATATATCGATACAACAGAAGATATAATAACATATGGTATATGCATTGTATATGGTGTTCTATATCGTGTAAAAATCAAATAATAGTAATATAAAATTACAGTGTCAGAGGTGGCTTCAGACCTCTAAGGAGCTCATTTAGAGTGTTTTTATTTCTGGATGTGTATGTTAGCACAGAAGGATTGCTTACAGGTGGTTACAATCCTTGTTTTTTGACCAGAACTAGGCTTACTTAGGTATGCACTCGGACTGCTGCATTTTGAAGAAGGCATAGTCTCCAAAATACTATAATTTTAAAGACAGGTATAAGAAAACCAAAATAGGAGGTCTTTAACCACCTAAGGCAAGCTTCTGATTTCTAAGTCACTCAGGGGTGCGTGATGATGGAAAAAGGGTGGGAAGGACACAAATAATCCACTGCTTTTCAGGAAGGGTGTATTCTTGAGGCCAAAACCTCAGGAAAACAGAAGGCAAGACTGACAGTACCAGCAGCATCCAAAAGTGTCTGCATCATTGTGCCCTCCTACAAGTTAAAAACATTCCAGGAACACTTTATACCTATTCCTGCCCTTGCGGGTAGTAGACTTTAGCAGTTTCTTTGCATGGCTTCCTTCAGGACGGTTTCAAAGGTTTAACCTGATCTTTGGCATCAGAAACACAAGCTCACCGAGTTGCTAGAAGAACACTTACATCAGCAGGTTGCAGTGCTGGGTTCCCACAACCATTAATCTGTCAGCAACAGAAAACTTGTCCATTTTCTTTCTATTTTTGGTATGTCCAGGAAGTCTTTTTTGAGAATAGGTTTCTATTTTGATCTGAGAATATTCTCTGAGTGGTTTTGAAACTGAAGTCTTTTCAGACAAGCTCTGTGCCAAATGGAAATCTTTTCCCCTGTTGTCCTCTGTTGCTTTGGGAGCAAATTCAATGCAAGTCAGGTATACTGTGGGCAGAAGTTCTCCTTTCCAGTAGTTTTCTGCACCTGGCTGGATTGCAGAGATCTGAGCCCAGACACACAGATGATATGGAACTGGAACTGTTTTTCAACATTTTTCTCATCCTGCTATTTTGTTTTAATGCATTCAAGAAATATGATTTTACATCATATTAAACATTTTATTTTTTTACAAAGTCAAAATGTTATTAAAGCTTAGATCAAGGGTTTTGATAGATGATGGAGGAGTGGCTTGGGCAGGCATTGTAGCATAATAAGGCCTCACAGATTCATTATGCCATATGCTCTGTTCTCAAGGTGTAAGTTATTAAACAGTAATAACAATCTTTGTGCTGGCTTTTTGGTTGTTTGGTTTTTCTTTTTTTTTTTTTTCAGCTCAAACTGCAAATATTAATTTCAATGTATGTTACCAGATTAAGGCATAATTTGTGTTTGCATAATCTAAATCCATGTGCACATTTACTTTCAAGATCTAGGATTTAAATCACAAAGTTTAGTGCATTTGCTAGGGAAATAAGAAATATAAAATGACATGCAATGTCTGGCAATTAAGAGGATACTATCAGAAAATTACACACTGATATTTTCAAAGGCAATAGGAAACATGATCCAAACCATTTTCCTCTTCTTGTAAAATGACTGATAATCCTGGATAGGAAACCATGTAAAAAGCATATTTGTATGAAGAAATTTGTTCCACATTACCATATTTTACTTTTCCTCTGACTAGTTATTTGAAGATGACTATTTTAATGGCTGCTGAAAATCTATGGAAGATCTGGAAGATAATCAGCATTAACAAACTTGCCACTTTTGTACTTTTGTGCATTGTCAAATACAATCATAATTTGCCACAGGCATCATATATTTATTAAAAGTGACATTTTCCCATTTTTCTCCAAGCAGATGTCTCATATGTGCAAAGAAAACTAACAGAACAAAGACTGTGTGTATTGCCTTAATGTTGCACAATTGCAATATTTCCGAATTTTATGAAAGTGAAGACCTGAAACAGACTCTTCTAATTCCTACTTGTGTGGCAAAAGTTTTTACTTAAAGTAACATGAACTGCCTGCATAATTCTTGCATAATTTTCAGACTGAGTACTTCATCTGTTTGCATATGTGTAAGCATATACATATATGTATACTCACACATATATATGCTTACAAACTTCCCATGTGCTTGATAGCAATTTTTTCCCCAATAGCCACGTTTGCTAATTATATATGAGTTAAGTTTATGTTGTAGCCTATTTCTGGTTTTTATTATCAAGACTAGATGCAATGTTCATTAGGCTTGATCGTTTAATCTTGGACTTGGCTTTATAAATCTAATTTAATACAGATACACTTTTTTGATCTACACTACATAAAGTCTTAGGCATGCACAACAGGAATTAGTGAGATTAGAGTTTGTGAGCACTGTGCAGAGCCATAATTTGCATCACAATGCCTTATAAAGTCAACGGTAGTGAGAATTTTTAGCATTAATTTAAGATGATGCATCATTCCAACAAGCAAAACTTTTTTGGATTTGACCCAGAAAGTGTTGCCAGCAGATTATGAACGGAAACAATTCCCTCTGGAAAATCCATTCATCTGCCCGGGAAGAGTTTGCCAAAAGTGCACAGAGTCAGATTAGCCTCTTACATGAGTGGCTAAGTGTAAACAAGGGACTTAATGCTAGTCTGTAGGTCATGCATCAGAGCTAAGCAGTTCAAATACAGGGCCTTAATTTCTTTGCCTTTTTCCTTACTGATCGTGTTGTGCTCACATCAGGTGTGTGTGTCCAAAGAATACTAGGAATGCTGATAATCAGTTACTTATTTGGATGTCTTCAAGAAAATTGCATCAAAATTAATCAGAAATTTTCGTTTATTGATAAAACTGTGAGTAGTTTATAAGCACTTTACAGAATGAAGAACTCACTCTTTTGGTTTTCATAGATTCATTTGAAATGCTTTATTTACTTCAAAAGGATTAATCTTAATAGCTTTAAAAATGAAAGCCCAAAACTAGCCAGAATTGTTGGCTTAGGACCTGCAACAGGGAATTACTGGCTTCCCACTCACCACTAATGAGTGGATTTTTTTAAAGCTCTGTTTATTTATGAGCACTGTTGAATACAAATTCTTGTTAAACAAGTCATTTTAGGGAACCTGCTCTGCTTGACATCAAAATATATTTAACAACCATGTTAACAAAATGCTATTTGCTCAAGTGTCAACATAATTTCATCTAACATGAAAAAAAAATGCAACATGCTTAAAGAAGAAAAAAAAATTGATTATTAGTAACTGTAGACTTCAGAAAAGTTACCTCCTTTTCTTAGCATGGGGTGCTTTTCAGGCGACCTAAAATACAAGTACATACTATCATGCACCTAAATTATGTATACAATATACTACATAAATATTCCAGAAAATTCATATCTAGGGTATGTACAAGCTTAGTAAAGTGATTTGCTCATACTGAAGACCTTAAGACCTTAATTAAGACGTGCCTTAAGAATATTAGAGGGGAAAATAAGATACAATTTTTGGGGTAGCATAAGTGTTCCTCTGCAAAATCTTCTTCTATTGCACCAGCGTTGTTCCTTTTTTATGAACAAAATATTTGAGCAGATTAAAACCAACAGTGTCTGTGTTTTAATACAGAAGTAATTTTTTGTTGTTGTTTCTTGGCTTCTGGGAACTGACTAGTGACACTTTTACTGTAGGGTTTCTTCCAGATCCCCTATTTTGATTCTGTTTTGATTGTGTAAGAGAAGACTATTAAGCAAAGTTTAAAGGTTTTTTTTTGTTCTTCCATGACCTGAGGTTTTGTTTTAAATTTTTTTTTGGTTATTCTTATGAAATGAATTTTTCATGTAATGTTTTCATCTTCTCAACATCATGCTTTTTTGCCTTTTCACGTTTTCCTGGTTTCACGTTTTTGATCACGATGTTTCTTCCACCATTTTTGTTCTTGCACTGCAACAGTGGCATTCCATTTCTGGCAGGCAGTGTGCCAAGAGGAGCATTTCTGCAGCTCCCTTGGCACGGATGCTCCCGGATAAAGCTGGATTTCAAGCAGCTGCAGGTGACCTTGGAGCAGCCTCAAGTGACCTCAGTGGAAGCCCAGACACTTTACTTCCCCCTTTTGCAGACGTGCTTGGGTACCGGGCTGGGATTCTTAAGTAAGGGCTTGCTTGTGTCTTCTTTCTTTACATATCTAATAACCACCCCAAACAAATTGGTTTTCACAAGGAAGCAGAACCACTCAGCTTTGGCCATCTGCTGCTGCTTAGCAGGAGAGCGATTCTGGTCGTGGAAGAGTACCAGAAAGGGCAACTAGTTTTAGTTCCTCAAATTACTCCATTGACAGATTGACCTGTAATTGTCTCCTTCCACTGTGACAAATTAAATCTCACTTACACTGGGTAATGATTTGCTCCATTATATAAGATGGAGGTGGGATAATTTACTACATTCCTGTTCTGTGCTGGAATTGCCCATCAGATTAATTTGGGGGAAAAAATTACGCTGTGATAAAATGTAGCATTAAGTGGATTGTACTCCAGCTCCTGCATCATCCAAGCGCATGTCTCATTTTACATTTCTAGCAATATATACAATATAAAAGTGTTCTCATTGTTTTTGCTAAAATATGTATATGTATGCACCCACAGAAAGCTGATCCTTGTTTGTCGCTGACAAAGATGTATCTTGGGGACACAAGGTTCCAGATCATTACAAAAGATATTTAAAATAATTATATTTATAACTCAGTAGTAATATATGTAAACTTTTATTTTTAAAGTTTTAATTAGTGCACGCCACCGAAAGCATTGAAAGGTTGCTGCCTGACAAGGAATATCAAGCTTGCCCTTGAAGTAATGTTGATTAAAATTACAGTGTTTGAAAAATAAATGATAGAAATGTATGTCAAAGGAGCCATTTACATGCACTTGTGAGAGTATCTGCAAATTTAGCGTGGATTTTTTTTTCCTCATTTGTTCATTGTCAGTGTCCAGCTAAAGAACTTTGCATAAGACTCCATCATTATGTCTGTCAGCTTCACTGCCACATGGTTTTAGAACTTTCTGTTATTTCAGCAATGCAGCAGAGCAAGCACCTTCCTGGTCAAATAATAATTAAAAAAACCCAAAACAAAACAAAACAAACAAAAAACCCCAAAACAAAACAACAAAACCAACAAACAAACAAACAAAACCCCACATCCCAAATTTAATTACTATATTTTCTGTATCCATGGTAATGAGGCTCAGCAAGGCAGGAAGACTCTATTACATCATCATTACTTACAGCTTGTGACTGCCTAACCAGTTGTGAGTCGCCTGGTACGCACAGCATCAACTCCATCATCACTTTTTGCTAAGTTTTACTGTGCTGCTTAGACAACAGTCATATCCTTTAAAATTGGTTTTCTAGATCTCAAGTACAATAGTACTGGAAAGAAAGAAAAAGTACAGAAATTATAAAAAAGTGTCTATCAAGTATGGAAATGATAGCTTCAGATCCTTTGAAATGGTGACCGCTCTGGGTCTCCCTAGATGAGTAGATTTCCTTCTTCGCCTCAAAAAAGTATTTTAATGTGTATTATTAACACTCTTTTAGATGCACTACAATGTGAAAACCCCTGGATAGCCTGGATCATGAAGTAATTCTTAAAGAGGCTCTGTGAGCTGGAAAAAGCAGGAAGTACAGGACTAGTGGGGGAGATGACAGGTATTAGCCAGAGACAGTTCTGAAATACACTTTCTTCCACTTTTAGTACTGCTGGCATGAAGGATTTTGTGGTGTGCTTATGCTCTGGTTTTTTTTGAGGGAGCAGCACACTCATAATAAATATGAAAATGATGGACCTTTTCCTTGCTTATCCAGTGGCAGTGCACATACTTCTTAATTTTTTTAGCCTTTTTTATAAATAGCAAAGGTATACTGTTTGGATTTATCCCAGTGGGGTTGTTCCATTGTCTCAGTTTATTTTAAAACCTGAGTAGCATATAGGTGACAAAGCCATGATGCACTTGGAATGAAATACAGTTCCTGTTTCCTTCACACACATGCACCTACCTTTAAAAAGAAGAAGGAACATTAAAGCAGTTGAAGGTAGAAGATGCAAATGAGAAGTGACTTTGTGTGAGTAGACCCCCTTGTGTAAATGTCTGAATCAGTCTTCACAGAAAGTACTGCCATTGAAAGCTGTAAATATTTTTTTTCTTTCTGAATGAAGATCAGTGTGAGGAGGTGTCTAACTCCAGTTTCAGTCAAGAAAAGAAAAATTCTATTTTAATTTTGAAGCGAGTTATTAAATAGTGCTCACATTTAAAAGTATATGTTTAGGGTTGGTCAAAGGTAAGAAACATTTATATTTCAGGTGTAACTGTTATTCAAGCTCTATATCTTATGGATCTAAATATTCTCTTGAGTGCCTTCCTACCTTTGTGCCATCAGATGACAAAGTCATCTAGGCTAACTTCCTGTTCCATGCAGCGCTTCTGCCCCTGCTGCAGGGTGTCTGTCGTGGCTCAGTTGGCCAAACCTCAGACACCTCCAGGGTGCAGACTGAGCTCCATTGCACCACCTGACCCAGTACTGCTCTAGAGAAAATACAACTCCCCATGTCTTGACGTATCTCCCAGGCTGCAGTTTGCAGCTGCTTTACCTCCCACTGTTGTTATCTGCCAGGACCATCATCTCTGTAGCCTGTTTGGAAATTCTGTTATGTTGTCACTCAGCCAAGCTCAACAAGCCCAGCTCCCTCAGCTTCTCTGTGCTGGGTTGCGTGCTCCAGGCTGGTGACCAACCTGGCAACTGGACTTTTGCTGGAGAACCAGAGCTAGAGTATGCCAGATACAGTGCCAAAAAGAAGAGAATAATATCTTCCCTCTTACTGTCTGATTACATCTACTTATATTACAGGCTAATTGCATCATGTCATAGTGTTTGAGAAATGTTTGAGAAATGTTTGAGAAATATGGTAAGATAATTTTTCTAAAATAACACTGTTCTTACAAGTTTTACAAGCAGAGGGTATTCTTCCAAGATGTCTTGCCAGCATAAACAGTACTACATGGATCTGAGAAATTAATGCACGAGTCTTCTTTATCAAAATCACAACAAATAACTTTAGGATGCAAGGCCTGTTTTTCTCAAATTTAAGGTGAAGTTCGCACTTGATTAAGCTGGAGAGGCAAAGCAACGTGGAAAACAATTGTGAGCTAGTTTCATCTTTGTTTCATGTCAGTGGACTCAGAAAGATGAGTATCCACCACATACACACAATACCTTTGCATTGCTTTTTGAGGGGAGAACGGCACAGGGGTGATATGTGAGGGTGGAACGTCTTCCATCTCTCACAAAATACTTGTTGGTAGTCTTCACAAAGATAATGAAAATGGTATGAGGGATTTGCTTCACTTCTACTTTGGACATCCATTTTAAGTTGTCTAATTAAATGGGACTGTTATTTTTAAAATGTATTTTAATTACTCAAAATGACACAAAAATGGTTAATGTGGAGCTCACCGTAATTCCTTAGAGTGCATGTCATAATTTCTAAGAATATTAAGAAAACAGGTGCACCCAATTCCAAACTTTGTATGTCATGTGCAAGCTTCCATATATAATTTGTATTTGAGCATAATCTCTTCAATAACTGCTTTTAACCTCTTATTTTCTTTGTAGTTCTTTGTCCAGTTTGACATTTGCAACAACTCTCATTTTAATAAAAATGTGGAAACATATTTTCTGTTTTGATTGTCCTTTTCTTTCAATTCAACTTTAAAGGTTATTGTTTTCCTTTAGAAATGTATTTGCTGTGAACAACTATATCAGAATTGGGGCTTATGAAACACAGCTTGACATAAAGAGGCAGTCTCAGATATGCTTGTAATTAGAACACAATTTAGAATTTGGTGTCCAATTTTTTTTTTTGTTTTTTATTGTTTGTTTTTTCTTTTTTTCTGTTGTTATATCAAAAGGCCTCCTGAAAGAGTATGTTTTCATGTGGTGTAATGTTAGTAACCAAAGAGGTGTTCCTATTCCATAAATCCCTTTCTCTTGGTACAAGATGTATGATAGCAGTATGGCAGGCATCCAATCTGGTAGAAAAGCACAAGCAATTAGTGTAAGAAAACAAGTTAAATGAATTGACAGGTGCATAAGGATTTTAAAGTGTCCTGTTGGGATAGATTTAAAGGATGTGCTTGAAAGAGGGTATTTTTGTGCATGGATTTTTTTTTTTTTGGTAACACAGTGTGTGTACATATGAGGAGTTTTGTAGGGAAAATGACAACTGGGGATAAAAAGCCTCTGTTGCTGGCAGGGAGAACACAGGATCTGATAAATTAACTGTATGTTGAATTATTTGGGGAGTGATAAACAGGAGCTAGATGCAATAGTATAAAAGTACAATAGCATACTTGATGAGAGGAGGATGGAAGCAGAAATTCTACCTTACACTTTTTTACCCTTTTGGATTTGACGCAAAAAATCAAAAATTCCAGTTTTGCAGGGAAAGATTTCCCCCCATACCCATAAACCCCATAATTTTCCTGAAGGTTTTTTTTTTTTACATTACTGAAATTTTATTATTTATTTGTCAGTCTCTCTTCCTGCAAGAACTGTGACAAAAAAAATCTTACGTACAGAAAGAAAGAACTGAATTGCCAAGTATAATTGCCAAGAGTTTGTTTAAAAAGAAGACTGAGTTTAGAGTTATGCTGTGTAGAATGAACTGTGGGGTAAGCAGGAACCAGAAACAGGAATTTTAAGAATCAGAGAAAGAAGAAGACGTGAAGGGGTAAGTTAAGGTTGAATTTCTAGGTCAGGTGGATGAGGTGAAAGGTTCAATAAAGAAAAATAACAATCTCATTTACATGGACAGACTAAAAAGTAGTTTGCAAGACAGGGACAGAATAAAACCTGATTGAGAGGCATGGCTGATGGCATCTCTTGTTTAGAGTGCCAGGAGAGTTATTTTAGGGGGGTTTTGTGCATTTTTTTATCTCCTTCCTTTAATGAGAAGGACTTGTTTGGGTGAGACCTGGGTGGAAATGGAAGGCTGCTCCTGCTGGGGCAGGTGAACAGAGATCTGCCTGGAGGGAAGGTGGCATCAGGAGGCAGGAACCTGCAGAGCACCAGGAGCGTTGTGGAGGCAGAGGGAAAGAGTAGGGACCAATGTGTTAATGACACAAATGACTGAAAAAAACTCCCTACAGGCAGAGGGGGCTGGGCACAGTTTACTGCAACTCAGAAAGCCACTCAGCTGGCCAAAACTGGGCTGTGAAGCAAGAATCAGCCTACGTTCGCTGCTGTGAGAATAATAAATTTGAAGCAGGCTCAGAAGTTGTCTCTCTCAATTATCTTGATGATTTCCAGTGATTGAGGGCATCGGTGTCAAGCTGTTACTTCTTTCCAGAATGTAATTCTAAAATCAATATGTTGTACTAACACTTCCAATGACAGTTTTGAAAATAAAATAATTTAAATTCGTAGTCAGAAAATTGCATCTATCATCGCTTTCTCTGCCATATAAAATTACTCAAATTTTGAATGCTCAATATAGATTCTACCTGAGATGTAGCACTCCCTGTAGCTTTCAGGCTAATCTTCCTCTTCCCCTGCCCAGGAGACAGACAATGCAGCTCAGCTGGATGAATTTGAATATATCAGCTGAAAAATTAATATTGGAAGAGTATCTTCACATTCAAAGCTTGCATCCTTGCAATTCAATACCAACTACTGATATTTTAAAACATTTTGTTTGTGTGTTTTGCTTTTGTGCTTGGGGTTTTTTTGGGGAGAGAGGGTTGTTTGTTTGTTTTTTAAAAATATTGCTTTTTCAATTTATTCCATGAATTCTCCATTCTAGCCTTCTGTTTTTTGATTGACTGTTTTCAGAGGCCAAGAAAAGTGCTGAAAGGTGCAGCTAGCTCTAGATGCTGGGGAAAAACAAGCGACAGAGTTAACACAGCTTTTCATTTCTGAAGCAACTCACACCTCTTGGAAAGGACCTGCATTACAGTAGCGTGCTCCCAGGCTGTGTGTTAGCCAGCGAGGGTGTTTGCTTTGGGCTCAAGCACTGGCACTACATTTGCACAGATGGGATAGCCTGGTAAAGCACACAGAGCCATTTGCCCAGCTCTCCTTCCACCAGAACCCACAGTGCAAGAGGATTGGGAAGATAAAGCACCCTGAGCCCCACCTTAGAATGACGTGGTTTCAGTGCTTCCTCATCCTTGGAAAAATGGTCTACTATACAGATTCTAACTTTGGCTTTCTAAATTTTTTCTGCTAATGAGATTGAAAGCCTAGTAAGAGCTTTCTTGGGTTTGAAACTCGTGGAAAACTGTCACCTTCCAGCTGGAGAGGAACCAAAGGCAAGCTACATTTGTCATGCCAAGTTATCGTGGCTGCTGCCTAATAAAGGTTATTGACCTGAGCAGGATGGCTCTATTCTTAACAAGCTGCTGGTGGGAGGGACAGATGAACCAAGTTTACCAAGGCAGAAGTGGGAGTTTTCATGTTGTGATTTTGGGTTGAGATTTTTTTTGCTTACTTTTTCTTTTCCCCCCAAAGGAAAGCAAGTGTTTATTTGTAAATGTTTATCTTCTAGGATAATGTGATGTTTACATTCTTGGAGTGCAAAACACTGCTATGCTGCCTGTTGTTTTCCTCCTTATCATTTCAGCATCTTTTTGAAAATACATGAATATACATGTCATGCAAATGAGGGTTTATAAGTCAATAAATAATTGTAGTTGCACTACTGCAGATGCAAATTTTGAGGTCAAGTTACAGTCATTAAAATAGTTTTATAAGCATTTCTTTTTACCTTGAAAAAATAACTCATCTTTGAAGCAATTACTGTCATGCAAGCCACTCAACTATTTTGGACAACTTGTTTTTGCTTTGCAATGCTATTTGCTCTGTCCAATGTGGCTAATCTGTGCAAATGCAATAGGAAAACAATTTGCTTGCTGGTAATCCTATTGTTCAGCAGGCCAGACCTTGTATGACATCTCTGTAACTCTGCTTGTGCAGTGTCTGGATTAAGCAGTGATTCCCTTAGTAGCAGAAGCAAACATGAAGAGTATGTTACGTGGCAAATGAATTCAGCTTGCATGAGCTCCTTGCTCCTTGGGGTGGAGCTGTGAAACAAAGAGGAAAAAGTAATTCTACAAATAAAGATCTGGACATCAGAGTTATGAGATAAATATCTGCCAGAATTTGGGGAGAGTAGGGTAATAGTCCAATGTCAGTGCTAGAGGCATACTCAGGCCTATGACTTTAATAATGATGTATGTCTGCTGTATACAGAAACGTTTATGACCTCATCCTGTAATTTAGGTGTCCTTTATAAAAAAAAACAAAAAACAACTGGACACGTTAGGCAAAGTGATCACATTTGAAGTGATGTGGTGGAAAATATAATTCAGAGATCATCCCTGTGAAATATTGCAATGGCAGTGTCTTTGGAAGAAGAGATCTGATAGTCTGGGGGGAAGCAGAAACTTTAGGACCATGTGATCATCAGAGGGAATAAGCAGTGTAATAACTACTGCAGAAACAGATAAATTCATAGCTACTGACTCACTGATTTTTCACTGCATATTAAATTATTCCTAATTGAAATATTTTAAAAAGCTAGTAGTCACACAGGCAAGAGCCTCGGTGTTAAAATATTTCCCTTCAAAATGTTTTCAAACACCAATTTACAAAGAAACAACTTTTTGACCTTCAGGATGCCTTTTGGGTGACATAAGTAGCTTTGAAGGACATTTTGCTTTCTTCTTAGTGCCTCAGTAGTGGCAATGACAGTTCTGTTGTATGAGGCCTCAGGGGGGTTAGATACAAACACAGATGACACTGTAATGTTTGGCTGAGGAAGTTCTTGATTGTAACCTGATAGCATAATGAACAACAGAAGGTGTCAAGTGTTATTACAGTTAATGGGCCTCAGTTTTCTTGTCATGAGCTTGAACACATCTAATCCTCTTTGCAGCACAGCTTCCACTATGATAAGGCAGAAAGAATTGTCAGGACTGCCAAAAACCTGGGCTTTGGGTTGTATTGTTTTTCCCTCCCTACTCGCATCCCCCCATCTCCAGATGGAGAGGGCTAGGTAAGTGGGAGCATATCAGAATAACAAAGCATGTAAAAAGAATTACTAGAATAGAGAAAAACACCAGCAGAAGGCAAAGGCAGCCTTCCAGTACAGCTCATGTCACACAGTGTATGGACTATCCTGTTTATAGCAAATGAAGATTTGAAGCCAGCAGCAGCTGAAAATGTGACTGCAAGCATCAAGCCAGTGGTAGCTACCCAAATATCGCTGTGCAGATATAGCCAGATTCCTGGGACTTAAATATTCTTGCTAACCAAGGATGCAGCTGGCATTTAAAACCAGAGGTAAGGTTTGAAGGGCACAAGAAGACACACATGCAAGTCTGGTGTCTAGCAGGAAAGAACAAATGACAGATTCAAATGCACAGGTGACTGGTTCAGCACCTACCTAGCAATATGGATTGTGACAAGATAAACAAGATAAGGCAATGAAGTCATTGAAGACAACTTACCAAGACAGATGTAGTCAGAAAACTATTACAAAAGTAAGAAAAATCATCAAAAGAGCTGAATAAAGCAAACTGAAAATCTTTTGTTTATAAATGGAAAAAAAATCAGTATATCACTAAAAGTATTTCAATAAAAGCAACATAAAAAATAATAGGTATGTCCTTTATGAAAGCGATTAATGTAGAGGGCAGAAGCCTCCTAGCATTAAATAATGCTTTGCTCATTAGTCTGAGTGGTTTATGCAACCAGTATTTACAATTTTTTTTATATCTAACTATGAATAAAAGGGGAATTAATATAGAGATTGGAAGTGGAAAGGAGAAAGATAACACAACATCATGTAGTTTTATAAGCTTCAAATAGCTACTTGAGCGGAAAAGAATTCCCCCTGAAAATACTGCTTTCAGCAAAGTAAGTTCAATTTTACTACTGTGTCTCCTTATGGTGTGTGGCCAGAGGTACTGGCCAGCACTTAATGACAGTATTGAGAGATTTATAGCTGAGACATAAATACAGTGAGTAGCAGAAAGGGTATATATAATGGAAGAGCAAGTCATGTTCCTCCACAACCATAATTCTGAAAGAATAAACACTAAACTTTATTCCTTAGGGAACAATTTGAATTATTCCTATGGCCTGGTTGTGAGGATAGCTGCTGTAAAGCTTGAGGCTTGGCAAAACTGATGCATGAAAATGAAAATCGAAGCATGGATGTGTCTTGAAGGCAATCATGAAATGAAGAACATCACCCAGAAAAAAATCATGGGTGAATTGTAAAAAGGTCTAAAAGCCTCTACAGGCACTACATCCAACTAATATTGTACTGTTTTTTTCTCCCTGTAGAAAGAAAGAAATCATCACAGGAGCTCTCTCAGTGAACAGCTATCTGGAAAAGACTAGTTTTGTCACTGCTTTATCTTGAACGCAAGCTTTTGTGGCTCTTGAATTCTCGAAGCTCACAACTCTCAGGTGGCCTAAGTGCAATTTCTGTGTTGAAGCAAAGCCATGCACCTGGAAGCTGGCACAGATCCTGCTGGGTACAGCAGACCCTAGATGCTGCAGGCAAGGGGCCAGCAGAGCCAGCCAAGCTCCTGCTCTTGGGCTCCCCCCAGTTCAGACTACTGCTGCTCTGCAATGAAACGGGAAGTTGTTCACAGGCAGGAAATGTTAATTACTTCCACCAGCTGGAATTAACTCTTTCACAGGCTGGTTCCACATTGAAAGAAGGTTTCGTGGCAGGTGACAGAGAGCGAGCCAAAGTCTCTGCAGTGCTGATACCCACACATCAGTGGGGCTGGCTAGGCCAGGTCTTTCTCCACCTCTCAGGCAGGTGTCCTTCAGAGGGAAGACTCTGTAGAGCTTTCCCTCTAGTCAAGCTCTTTATTATCTGAATTCAAGTTGAGTTTCAAAATAGTTTACTATTTTCTTTAAAAATGAAATAATAAAAGAAAAACCTTAATAAAACAAACAGCTATGTTTCCTAGCCTTAGGCACAGCTGAACAGCTGTGAAGAAGCATTTTAGCTATTGCTGTGCCAGTCACGGCAGAGGAACAGAGCTTTTCACAGGTGGCTCTCATTTTCTGGGTTGCTGACTTGCGACCTCACTGTTTGATTTGCAGAAGCACTGAGTACTTGCAGCTGCAGCTGCAGTTAATAGTAGCTGGGCTTTGAACATGGAAGAGCATCATGAAACAAGTCTTCTGAAAAGCAGTTTTCAGCACTTTCAGACTGAGTATCCGAAATTAGTAAGTGTGTGGTGGTTTTTAGGGGTTTTTTTTTTCCCTTTTTTTTCCCTCTAGGCCTTTTTTAAAATAAGTAAGTTTTTCTTGCTGTATGGATGCTGTGAAAACAAATTTATTAACATGTGTTATGCATGTAGATGCTGTAATAATGAACTAATGAAGGAATCACAAAAGAAATTGTTTTCAGTCTAAACTCAGGTTCAGTTTAGAGAAAGAGAATTGATGGATGTAGAATATGGTAGGGCTGTGTGCTGAATCAAGTAGGATAGGAAGAGTGGTTATCATCTTCTCTGTGTCTTGCTCTCAGAATTTCATGAAAAGATTTAAGTACACACTGGGAGCTGTAAGGTCAGGCACTGTCTCTTCATTTTGTGTAAACTCACTTCACTTCTATGACTACTGCCTTATTGTGGTGTAAATCAGGAGTAAAAATTGAAGGAAAGAAGCCCTTCATCACAGTTCAAAGAGAGGTCTTGTACTGTCGTGGGCCCTAACATAGTTTGTCAGTGCACACAGAATATTCTGAGCAATAAGTGCTCATGCAAGGGGCCTGTGGTAGCCCCGTGTGAACAGCACAGTCAAAGACAAAAGTCCCTGGTAGCTTATAAGTAACTGTACTGTAAGTATATAAAACATGGCATAATGGTTCTCCCTAGTAGGGGTTGTTACTGATGTTTTTGCTTTATTATTGGGGACAGTGTAGAGACAGAGATACATCAAAAAATCTTTATTTCTTAAAATGTTAGAGGGGAAACAGTGACCTAGGCAAGGGTAAGGAATCCCTAAAGTTTTGCACTTTCTTTTTTCTGCATAGCTGCGACTGATGTAAGAATTGCTGCATCTGATTCTGATTAGTATCCATGTATTTAATTGCAGTCTGCCTGCCTATGATTGATTGTGCTTAGGATGTTATGGCAGTTTTGCATTGCAATTACTTTAGAAACTGGAAGGTGAGTTTTGATGTATTTGCTTGTGCTGATTTAAGATTTCCCCTGGCTGTCGGAAATCACCACCTTCATTATAGTAAGGATGAGACGTCTACCTGCAGTTCCACTTTCCCGTCTCTTAACCCACGAGGACTGAATCGCTGATAAGAGTGGATTTCTGTGGGAATCCAGAGTGTTGATGGCAAGATCTAAAGTGCACCTTCTTGTCTTGCTCCCCAGGGCATTTGTTAAGGGCCAGCTTGGGGCAGAGAGACCAGGTTTGGCTCTTGTGCTGGTACCCAAGTGTGAGACTCCAAGATGAAATTTTAAAGCTCTTGCTCTCTCCTACCTGTTTATGAAGCTCTGTTACCCTGCTGAGGAGGACTTAGGGCTGCTGGGGGATGAAAAGGAGGACATGAGCTGGTGGTGTGTGCTTGCAGCCCAGAAAGGCACTGGTGTGCTGGGCTGCATCCACAGCAGTGTGAGTAGCAGGACAAGGGAGGGGATGCTGCCCCTCAGCTCTGGTGAGACCCCATGGTAGACTGCATCCAGTGCTGGAGTCCCAGCACAGGAGGGACATGGACCTGATGGAGTGAGTCCAGAGAAGGGTCACCAACTTGATTAGAGGGATGGAGCGCCTCTCCTATAAGGAAAGGCTGAGACAATTGGATTTGCTTAGCCTGGAAAATACAAGGCATCAAGGTGACATAATTGTGGCCTTCCAGTGCTTAAAATGAGCTTATAAAAGAGCTGGAGAGGGACATTTTATAAGAGAATGTAGGGACAGGACAAGGGAGCATTTCTTCAAACTGGAAGAAAGTAGGTTTAGATTACATATTAGGAAACAAACCTCTTTACTGTGAGGGTGGTGAGGCACTGGAACTCTTAAACCAGAGAAGCTGCAAATATCCCATCCCTGGGAGTATCCAAGGCCAGGTTAGATGGGGCTCCAAACTGGCAAAAGGTGTCCCTACCTACAGCAGGGAAATTGGAGTTACATGATCCTTAATGTGCCTTCTAATCCAAAAATTCTGTGATTCTACAATCCTGTGGTGTCAGTCTGCAGTGACTTTTTTAGCTTCACATACCTTATCAATGTAAAAGTCACTGTAGGTTTAGTGCTCCTATGAACCCAGTGCACGATAAAATACAATGTCAAGAGAATATTCACTAAAGCAGAACAGTTTTCCATGTTGCTGACAAAACATTGCACATCAGCAGGATTTTGCATTTTAAGAAGTCAAGTTCATTGTTTATTACAAAATACATAAAGCAAAAAGAGTATGAAAGCATGCATGGATGTTTTTATACCAGAGAAGGAAACTATTTTCAACATTGGCTTTGTATGTCTCCAAAAAGATAGTCAGCTTTTTTAATTAGTAGCAAACTGAGTATGCTTCAGCAGTTTTCTGCAGAGCCCATCATAAACCCTGGAAAACTGTTCTGGAGTCCTCCTACCACTCAGTTTTTAAACACAGGATTTTTCCTTCCCTGAATTTCAGATTTGAAATGATTCCAAGCATCACCCCATGCAGCAGGATGACAATACCTGGAAACTGGGACAGCAGTCACAAGAAAGATTGCATGCTTTCAGTAGAGTACAAATGAAGGAGACTTTCTAACTCCTGGTAATAATAATAATACTATCTCAGATGAGAGAGTAAATTCCACCAGCTTTTTACTTTGCTAAGCTGTGTGCTCTGAAATGAGTCATAATCAATTCATTTGGGTTGACCCAGTTCAACTTAAAGTAGAGCTTCATCTGCCCTGATCTAATCAGAAGCTACACAGATTGTTGGTAGCTATAATGGAAAGTACATACAGTGATTAACAAAAATATTTTATTACACCTACAGCCTTGCTCAGGAATCTGTATAATACTGTGTCAGCATATGGCATTTTTTTAGGTGTTGGTATTTCAAATGTACAGAAACCTTGTCACACTCTTCCTGTAAAATTCCCTAAATTCCTGACTGCTCTTATTCCTATTGTCTCTTCTTTCTGTCCTTTGTTGTGCCTGAGAGGTTTTTTGTCCCTGCCAAAGCAGAAGGTTTGAAGGTCAGTCACTGGCAAATTGAGTGTCGTGATTTTCACAGGTTTCTGCCCTGGTCTGTACTCAGCAATTACTGGTGTCCTGTAGCATTGCAGCAGTGTTTCTCTGTATCTGCCTCTAGTGCTGTTAGCAGGCAGCTGGAATGCAATGAGGAAATTTAATAATTTCTTTTTAATACCCTGGTGCATCTTTACAGATCTGAAATGTTTTCCTTCACCTTTTTGTTACTGTTGGGTAACAAGCTGATTTGCTGTGGGCTGTAAACTGGATGGTGAAACAATACTGCTGCCTGCTCCTTTGGTTGGCAAATCTTAGTTCTGCTTTCATGGTCTCTTATCTTAATTTGCCTGGGTAATATTTTCTTGAAAGCTGGACACACTTTGCCATTAAACTGGTTCCAGTGAGGGAAAAATGTGAGACATTTACATTGCACTCCTGATGTAAACTCTGCAGATCCTGGACAAGTAAATTGGCGAGAACTGAAAGGACTCTGAGAGGCTGTGTTTTCCATATATCCATCCAAATATAAGTGTAAGGAGCGATTGTAACTGTTAGTTCTTAGAAACCTTTGTCTAATCTATTCTTAAAGACCTCCTGTGATGGAGATTGAAATCCTTTCCTAGTCACATATTCCAGATTGCAGTGTTGAACACAGAAACATTTTCTACCTTAAATTTGTGATGCAAGCCCATACTTTACTGCTAGAAGATGTGGAAGAGAAAATGATACCTTAAGCTGCTTTAATTTGCCACTTAGATGCTTGATGAGTCTGAATGATTACCAGTTTTCACTTTCCAGGGCAAACTGTCCTGACAGATTTAACCCTTCCTTACAAGCTACACTTTGTCGTCTTCTGCTTGGTCCCATTATTTATCCAGTGGTTAACTGTGAAGAGCCTGGATATATTCCTACATCTATAGATCTGAAAATATAAAATTTGCATTTGTTCTTACTGATTTAAAAGAGAGGTCCATAATTTCAGTAGGAGAAGAAGCTTAGCCAAACTAAGCAAGTTGTTGAGGAGGACTACTTTTTAATTTTTTTTCTGTTTTTCCTTTTCCTAAATAAAACAAATGAAAATGTGCTAGTTTTCCATCCATTGGATATTGTTTGTGTTAGGCTTATGTGCTATTTTTAACCTATTAAAGATGAAGTATCAGAAAATCAAGTGAAAATTTATTTGACTGGAGCCTGAACTTTAGGTGAAGGCTGAGGAAGAGCTGTGCTGTCAGAGGGTTTCCCAGTGAAACAAATGGCATTCATAGACTTGTAAGAGTGGATGTGTATTTTTGATGTATTTATGGTAATAGGCAGGGAATATGCTACTCAGTTCTTCCTGAAATCCAGTCATGCCCTTCTTTTGAGAAGATGTATCTGTTCATCTGCTACTTAAAACAATGCATGCACAGTGACTATATAAATTTCAGACCAGAAATCATCTCTCTTAAACACTCACAAACTAAATCTTTTGTGGCATTTTTAAATTTTGAAACTCACTAGCCAAGCCCTGCCTCTGAGTTGCTGCATTCTGTCAGTTACCCAGTGACATTTGGGATATGGTATTCAGGGATTCATCTCCAAATGCTGACTTTAAGCTGTCAGCACTGAGATCTTAGCAATAAGTATTTGCAGTTCAGACTAGCAATTTATGGAGTACTTGAAAAAACAGCTTGATAACCTGTCTTTCAAAATAGTGGATTTTTTACTTCATTTTTCTTGATAGATCTGTTCTATAGAATGCAATTTGATATATGTCAGTGACATTGTTAAAATTGCATTAGGATTTTTTTTTTGCTGTTTTGGGTTGTTTTTGTCTGGAAGATGAACTGTGAACAACTATTTGTTGCCATTTGCTAAGTGACATCCATTGAGCACCTACAAAAGCTAAGAAAGACAGAAGATGCAAAAGACCTTGAAGCTTTTTGTGTTTGTAATTTTCTTTAGTGATTTTACTCATGATGGATGTGTTATACTATATGAGGTTTTTAAATCCCATTTAAAATCTTGGCCTGCAGTCTGACAATTTGTCTCTTAAACCATGCTGTGGTGCAATGTTGTAGTTGGAAAACAAACTGGCACTGGTTCTGAAACAATGCCAGCTAATAAACATGGTGGGAGAATGCTCGCCTAGCTAACATTGCCCGGAATGAACTAGATGTGGAAAGCTGCAAACTCAAAGGGAAAAAAAAATGTTTAGAGGCATCTTGCAGATGGTAATTTATGCAAGGCTAAATCAAGCCTATGCATTAAACTACAGGTAGAACAGAGCTGTATGTATTTCCAAAAGATCCATAAGAATGCATAATCCACTCTGGTTTCCAGTGGTGGCTTTCCATTTTTTAACGGCCCTGTTCCAGAAATAAGCTGCAGCCCCTGCACTCCTTTAGCCTTGGTGTAACTTGCTGCCTGATGTGTTCACAAGGAGAGCTTTTCCTCCCTCCCTCTTGCTCCTTTGTACAGGCTGAGGTCTAGACTGTGGGTGAAGTCTTGCTCCTTGACCACACGTGATTCAGGACAGATCTCGCCTGTAAAGTCCAGACAAAAGGGTTCAGCACCACTGTATAAAGTCTGGCAGCTGAAATGGTCCCCTACAAAAAGAAGAGATGCCTCTTCCACCTGCAAAAGCAGGGTAGCTTTTGGACTGAAATAAATCCAAAGTCGTTGCCTACCTGTTTGTCCTAAGAAGCAGAAATCCTGCCTTAGTTAGACCTATCATGGTGAGCAATCAGTGTTATTCATAAATAGATATGTGATACAAATGGAAATTTAGACAGGAAACATAAAGTTCTTGTCAGTCTTCTCTTCTGCCATCCTAATCCCTTGAATAGCCTTTTAATTTAACGTGTTTTTAATAACTGGATTAAGCAGCGTGAAGAAAAATTTTGCTTAATGGAAATAAGTGGAAGCAGTGAAGTAAAATATTTTAAAATAGCTTCAACAAAAAGCTTTAAATTGTGTTGTGGAGATGGGTGTAAAAAAAGACAAAACAAACTACCACAGACTTGTCTCATGCTTACTTATGTATACATGAAATAAGGCCCCTTTTATTCTGAGTGACAGTTTGGAATTTATCTATATTAAAACTTCTGTTGATTATAAAGATCAGCTGAATAGAAAATTTCTTAAAACTCATTATTCTGTCGTAAACTAGAATTTAAGAGTTCTGGGGAGTAGATGATATTGATGGGCTTTATTTTGTTTTCCATTTGTTCAAATAGCAATGTTGATTGCCTAATTATCTTTGATTTCCTGTGAGAGATAAAAAGCAAATGTCTTTTCAGCACATGTGGCTTTCACACAATATTAAGGTGTCACTGTCTTCTCGTAGCCCGCCTGCAGGCCTAGCAAATTTTTGTTGATCCAGTAAAGGTAAGCTGCAGAAGTGAATAGACAAAAGCTTTATGGCATCCAGAGATGTAACCTGGATGATAAACTGATAGGATCCAACCAGGTACTCAGACTGGTTAGAAATGTGCGGGAGAGAAGAGCTGTACATATATTTTTTACTTTTGTATGTGAAAGAGCAGATTACCTTTGAGACATAGAAAGAAAAATGCAGTATGTAGGGTAATTGTTAAATAACTGCTTTCTCCTCAGCCTTGTCTTTCTGTGGATGGCAGACAAGTAATGAGATTTGGATAGTTCCTGTCTTCTGTAGAAGGTCTGTAATTGCCACAGTGCTGCTGGCACCCTGAAGCTCCCTATTATCATCACATCTTGTCTCATCAGGAGCCAGTGATAAGCTACATATAGTTCGGCTAAAATATCTGGGTTTTAAAAAAAAATAAATTAATTTACACTGATATAAACTGCAAGGTTCAGTGGCAGATACATTCTTTGCTGCTGCATAAAGCCCAACAGCCACCAGAAGGGAAGTCAAAAACTCAGACTTTGACTGCAGCAAGGATTTGTTTAATGACTAGTCCAGCACGTTATTTAGTGTAATAAAGTAACACTTGCATGGGTATTGGAAGGGGAAATCTTTAAAAGACCAGCCAGACTGTCTTCCACATCAGGAAGGAGTGTTGAAGCGGAGGATGAGAGTCCTGTGTCCTGTTTAAAGGATAGCTAGGCCATTGGAAAGGCACAAAGGAAGGCTGCATGTTCTGTAATCTTGATTGTTGTTAGGAGGGACCAGTAAAGCAACCAAAGTTTTACAAAAGAATATGAAACCCCTTGCCTCTCTCCTTGTTGCTTTTGGCGTCTCTTTTTTTTTTTTCTTTTTCTCCAGAAATCTCCATCTCCCTGGTGTTTAAGTACTCAGCAATGGGCTAACTTTATTCTAACTGTAGCGCTATTTTTTCTAAATAAAAATAAATATGTATATACAGCAAATATAGAAAGCAACCCCATTTTGCTTCTAAACAATTTGCATTTCTATCAGATGTGAGAGATCTAATTATAGAAACACATACAGGCTGCTCTGTACTGACATGCTGGAAAAATCTGAACAATTCTCTTCCTCTATCTTCTGATTCCTTTAATCTCAATGTTTTCAAATATTAGTTCTGAGCATGCTCTCACTTCATTTTTACATAAATGGAGCATACTTATCATTATTTAGAGATTTGGGTCCCTTAAAATAAGTTGTTAAGCAACTTTAAAGCCTACGTTCTCAAAATTTCAGGAGAGAACTAGACATGTGAATCACTTTGACGTTTTTGAAAATATTGCTTCAATCCTCTCTTTCATCTTGTAATTTTACAGGATTAAAGGCTTGACTGTCCTTTTAAGTCACAAGCCAGCATTATCACTGGGAGTAATGGCACTGTATTTCAAGACACATGGAGCTGTCTATCTTTAGAAGACTTCTGAAAGCTTGCTTGTAAACTAGAGAGATGTAAAGATCATCCTGAGCATGGAGGTGTGTTACCCTGGTTTTGAAGACTTTTTTAAGCCTTCTGTAAGGGTCTTCATATTGGAGTCAGAAATGTTACCTTATCACACTTTCTACTGAAAACACTGGCCATGTTTTGCTAGCTGTCTTTCATTGTTTACATATTTCTAAGTGAGAGGAGAAAGGTGATTGACAGTTAGCTTGACCAATGTGGGTTGAGAGGTGGAATTCCATCCTCCAATCCACAGGCCCATAGGAAATGTATAAAATTGAGTTTTGTAAATAAACTCGCCCCTTTTTTCTTCCTGCTTCGCTCACCAGCGTGTCCTCGTGTGGTTCTTTCCGTGTCCGCAGGGATAGAGGTGGCTGTGAAGATATAGGCAACTCCAGGAGTGGTGGTTGGCAGAGCTGAACTGTTAGAGCTGCTTGAACAGTTTCTTGGGTGTAGTAGCAGATAAACAGAGAAACTCCAACTCTTTGGGAAGAATAGAAGGATGAGATAGTGATACCTCAGACTAAGCAAGCCCTGAAAGTATGAATACATTCTGATAACAGAAAAAACCTGTTGGTTGGCTAGAAGCACTCAGTTTGGCAATCAGAATAAGGTGACAACAAATCTGTATATCTCAGGTGAAAAAGATTACTCAAAAATAACTTGGGGGTTTCTGCGATGTTTTTTTTCCCACCCCTAGAGCTACTTAGTGTATGCACTTAAGTACAAAGCAGTACCAGTACTACTTGTACTAGGGCTGAACTACTATTCTCCTAAAGAATTGGTTTTTATGTATGTCTCACTAGTTCCTAACATTTTATGTGATAGAATGCTTTAGTTATATCTCATCCTTGCCCTTTGCTTTCTCAGAATTAGTTGTGGTATAGATGGATATCTTTTTGGATGCAAGAGCACCTTTAGGTACAAAATGAGGCAGAGGTCTGGTAAAGAAAGATGTTTATCCAGTCATTTTTTGGCAACAGTTCTTCTCAAGCACCTTGCTGCAAGACCCTCCAGTGCAGTGGATCTTGCTTTCTGTACTCATTGTCTTGTTTGGATTAAAGTGTCCAGGTGTCATTTACAGTGTACTTAACTTTTACAGTTGCCTGGTTCATCTCATATTTTTTACAGATAGTTCCTCTGACTGCTCTTCTTCTTCCTGGCCTGTTGTCATCTCCTGTCCCTAGCTTCTGTGCCTGTCCCATCCTGCTCAGCTGCTGGTGCTCTGCAGCTTGCCAAACTTCCAAAATGCAGCATCAAGTCCTCCCAGCCTTCCACAGCTGGCCTTTCAGATATAGCTTTGACTTAGAGCAAACCAAATCTGCAGAGAAAACATTTAGCTGCCTTGATTAAATTTATCTCCCAAAGAATTTTTGTAAAGCAAATAATTTCTCCTCTCTACGCTGATAGGTTTTATTGAAGAGCAAGATATTATTATACTTCAAATGATAGGTAGAATTTCAAATCACAATCTAAATCTCATCATAAACACTTGAATTTCAAATCTTCATATTGCTTCTGCTGCACTGAGGGAATCATAAGCTTGTGTGTTGTCTGCTACAGCTCTATACAGTACATAAGGGAACCTGTAAAAACACTGTATGATATTATTATGCAACATACAGCCATTAGATTTCATTAAACTCTGACTGGTAGATTGGTTTCTAAAAATAAATCCTTTCTGTCCTGTGGACATTTACAAATTGTGACAAAAAGCCTCCTGATTTCATCTTTGATAAGATGAATGGAAGGAGATCTTTAAACTTATTAGGCATGACCGCCTACTCTGGCCTGTATAGATTTCCTTCACTTAGTAAGTTTATAGGTTGGATTAGTGAGGATGGTCATAATTATTGCATCTTGCCCACAAAAAGCATGATAAATGTCTCTGCTTCCAACTGCTACACTGGAGAAAGAGTAAACAATCAAAAACATCGGATAGGTAACATTTCAGGAGAGCTGATTTGTTCTTAAGAACAGTCTTTGTTTTTGGATCCTTTCTGGAGGAAAGACTCTTAAAATCTAGTCGAGAATCTCATTTTCATTTTTCTGATCCCTTCCTGCTAAAGAAAGACACATTCTTTCATGAGTGTTTTGAGATCACAGTCACAGACTGACCAAAACCTGCTAAATAAATAGCAGATTTTAAACTGTTTTTAAAAGAAACTGGTTGTGTTTTGAAGTTGGGGTCTGAAAACAATTAGCAGCAATTTACTTGTATTCTTAATTCAGAGTGCTGAGCTACCACTTCTAATTGTATTCCTGCTTTGTGTACATTATCAGTGGGATATTTGTTATAATGACAGTAGTAAAGAAGGATTTGGGTTTCACTAGACAGGCTGAACAAACATCTGTAATTCTCAAGTGTAGGAACTTTTTATAGTTTTTTCTTAATTGGACATTAAGACCTTTACTTCAAGAGTATACTCAGTTCTGGTTTATGCATTCGGCAAAGAAGCTGGAAAGGATTCAAAGTGAAAAATAATGAGTGATGTGACATTTGGAAGAATAATCTCAGCATAAGAGAAAAAAGAAATCTGTTTTATTAGAGTTGCTTCAGAAATGTCCTGATCACAGCCTGGGGCAGGATTTTGATGGAGACGGTTGTGCAGGGTAGAATTGGCTGTAAACAAGCAGGGCAGAAACTCTGACTTGTCAAAACACCAGCTGCCTCCTCAGTGACTGTCTTTAACTTATAGGCAGGTTTTAAATTTGGTAGGAATCTCTCAACTTTAACAAAATCCAATAATAAAATCGTTTTGCTGTGTTGTTTTGATAGGAGTCAGAGGATTTTTAGGCTACAGAGTGCATAAGTGCATAGCAGGCATGTAACATTAAATAGTACGCTTCTACCCACTGATAGATTAAAACAGCATTACAAGTGACTATTGAAATTGAGAAGCATTCTCTGAGATGTGTGTCAATTTAATTGAAATGCCATAGTGAAGAAATCAGCTTTTTACAATAATTTCTTAGTGTTTGGAAAGGATATATTCATTTAGCAATATCACAATTTTGGTTTAATGACTAGAAAAACAGAAACATCCTAAAGTTTCTTAAAAAGCAAAAAAAAAAAAAAAACCAGCAAGAACAGCAATCCAAAACTCAACCTCCAGCAAATTAATTATGTGTAACAGAACATCCAGTTTTTGTCTGGAAAACACTGCAGAAACCTAATTTGATGCTTAATTAATAGATATTTCTGGTTGCATTCAGTCATCTTAGCCTACTGCAGAGGAGAATGTGTTTCTATTTGCTAGCCATGGAGAAACAGCCCAGCTTCAAGACTGCTTACTGCATGTCATACGTCATGAACATAATTATTTATACATTTCGGATCAAATATTCCTCAATAAACAGGGAGGTGATACCACAAGCGTCAAATACCCACAGTCAAGGACTTTGAGCTATTCAAAAAGCTGTGTATGAGAAATAAGGCCCTGTCGCATCAGGGGTTGTTCAGAGGCTTGTGATACCTGGATAAAAACCTACAAAAAGTGCTCTTCAGCTGTGGGTTCGGTGTTTTTTTTGTCTGTTTAGGCAAATTGTGTACTTTTTTTTTCCTCTTGGACCGCGGTCAAAAAACTTTCAGAAACATCTTCCAAGTGGGCTGCTTTGAGGTGGGGGAGGAAGGAGAGCAGGTGGCTGCTGCAGCAAACACATGCTGTTCTTACCTGTAGGAGGTTTGCCCTGTCCCTCACCTGCGAGGCCGGGGATGTCGTGGGGATGCTGCTTTGGGAATGGTACATGATTCTTGGCTGCAGGGTGGCACCACAGCTGCCACAGTTTGGCTTGGGAGCCTGAGCTGGTGGTGTGAGGAACAGAAATGAAAAAAAAATAATGCAGATGGCTTTTATCTACAGCAATGAAAACATCTTAAGTTTGTCCACTGTTTCCATGGTGACCATGCCATCATATAGTCTCCCTGGGTAACAGGCAGGAGGTGGAGAATGCTCTGAGTCTTGAAATATATAAACCAGCATATTCTTATGAGAAATTGTTTTTCTCAAAAAGCAAATAGATGAGGGTGTTTTTTGTAGAGCTGCATCTGTGCTTGCACTTGTGCAATCTCAAAATGACAGTGGCTCTGTTGATGGGGCTGTCAGCTATTCAAAAAGCTGTGTATGAGAAGCAAGCCCCTGTTGCATCAGAGGGAATTATTCAGAGGCTTGTGACACCTGGATGAAAAGCTGATCTGCACATTATGTCCTTTCAGTTTTTGGTGTAGTCCATGCATGTCCTGAAACTGGGTGATTCTGAACCACATGCCATTGGAGGGCTTCTCTGCACTTTTTGTTGATGGGGTACATCAAAAGATACCCAACTCTTTCTTGTTGATCACTTATTCTGTAGCATTGTTTGCTTCAGTTTTGTGTTTCAAAGGAAGAAAAGAAAGGGGAAAACAAACTAATAAAAGATGGGGGGGGAAGAGGAACAAAAAGCAAGGAAAAATAGTATATTCTACTGACAGGATTAGACCAGCAGGGGAGCACTGCCCAGGTGCCAGCTGGAGATCCTTCTGCTGGAAGGGCAGGCTGCACACTCTACACCTATCAGGGAAAGGGGTGCAACTAGGAAATCTCCAGGGGAGCCTGGTGAGAGAAAATGGAGGAGCATTCATGCATGGCAAACAAGGAGCTTTGCTCACAGGAGCAGGCCAGAACAGACTTGAATTGGAGGTTTTCACCTTGGCAGTCTAAATTGCCTTCAATCACTTTACCGTGTGACCCCATTGTCTCAATTCTTTTACAATCCCATCTCTTTGTCTCTTTCTTCTTGCAGTTAGAGGTGGGAGGGGTGAGGGGTATGACTAAACCTTATGCCATCAGATTTTTCAGTTGTTCTTGCTCTACTTGACTTCAGTTACCCTCTGTCCTGGCTTGCCCTTGCAGGTGGCAGCTCAGGTGGCCCAGTTCCTGGGCACAAGGCATTCCTATTCAGCTGGGAACCTAGAAGGACACTCTGGGAATGTGTGAAAGGCTGGTTTTAATTTGCATGAAATGATAATATACATAAATAAATAGGCTGTGCATATTTATCATCTACATCAGCAAGACTCATCTGTACTGTATCTAATAGATTCTGTACAGAACTGGTAAATTTTTGCCTTTCAAAGGTAGACTCAAAGAAAATGCTTCACTTGTGCTTCCTACAAAGCTAAGGCAAACAAAGGTAACATGGGAATCTGCAGCTCCAGCAACTCATGTGCCACAGACCTAGTGACCAGTGTTGACTGGGGTTGAAACACTTTGACCTTCTGTTACTCCAAAAATCCTGTTATGGGTAAGGAGGATGCATGTAACTAAGGAAATAAGCATACTTTATATTTGTAAAGTAGAGCATTTATTTGTAATATAATGGAAAGACCATGAATCTATTTATTATTAGTTGTAGAAAAACAAGCCTAATAATGACATTAAAATTGTCACAGACAAATCTCTTGGGTTTTGACCCAGTCCTGGTGTTAAGCTACCCCACCCATTCTTCCTCTGGGTTCTGAGGTTGAACAACCATGTTGGTCCAGCAGGATCTACCATTAGTAAACCCATTCTGACTCTTCTCAGTCACTTGCTCTTTTATCTACCCAGAAATGTGTTCCAAGAGGATTTACATCATTATTTCCCCAGATATGGGGTCTGTACTTCACTTGTTCACTTTTTTCAGGATCTTGAATCCTGTTCCAGGGTTGTGACAGCCAGTGTTCCAACTGATTATTTCATGCCCACCTGGTTCTTCCTGTGTTAGTGAACTGCAGGTCCAGCTGTGCATCATGTCTGGTTGGCCCATCCTGTCCCAATGTCAATAAGTTACATCTACATCCTCCAAAAATCTCTCTCAACTGCCTGTGTCCTGGCATGTCTTCTTTGCTGAAGATGTCAGGGCAGTTATAGACCCGTATGAGAGCAAGGGTCTGATCCAGAGACTTCCTCCCTTTGTTTAAGGAAATCTTCCTCAACTTCCTCACTTCGGTGTGATGTGGTACCTGCATTCCATATCCTGTAGAAACCCACAGCATCTGGCAGAGCAGGATTGCTTCTCCCAAGACTTGACTGCTCCTGCCTGCTGCTCATTTTACTTGTGAGGAGGAACTCCAGTACTGTCATTGTGGGAAGTGGCATTGAGCACTGTCTGCATGTGTGTAGTGAATCTTCCCCCTGCAGGTCCTGTCTTCTGTAGCAGCTGACACCAGTCCTCTGGGTGCTCCCTGTGGGTCCCCAAGTTTGATCCTAACTAAGTGCAGTCCTTCTCCTTGAGCAGAGGGCGTATTACTGTCTGTGTTGCAAGCAAGCTGGTCTAGCAGCACTGAAATCCATCTTTTTCAGCCCATCTCTATGCTAAAGAAAGCTATGTGGAGCTGTTATCACTAACATTTCACCTGGTTTTCATCTTTCTTTCCTGTCAGCTACAAACTTTATCAGCAGAGGTTTTTTTGACTTTGCTTTCAGGAATGGATCTGCCTTCTTGATGACCTTAATCAAAGCAGAGAGGTTTGAGATTTGGCAGACTGTTTGTGTCAAAGCATGATGTGATTGATGGTGTAGCCAAGGTGTGTTCATTACTCAAAACTAGAGGGTTAGATCTGCTTGCTCCTAGGTTCTTTGTGGGCACAGAAGTTGGTAGCTGGGAGGTTCCAAGGAGATATTCATATGTACCTACACCCTCTTACCTCCCTAGCTGAACCAACAGAATGTCTGAAAATGCAGAATTAAGGTATCGTTTAAAATCAAGTGATCAGCAGAAAACAACATATGCTCTGACATGCCTAAGGACTTTGAGCAAAGATGGGAGAGTAGAAGAGGTATGAATAATTTTCATAAATGAACAGGAATATAGGTGGTTCGTTGGTTGGTTCCCCAGATATTTCTTTGTGGCATCAAAACTATAACCTGTCCTGCTTTAGAGAGTTCTGGAAATTAGAAAAGCTCCTTTCTGTGAGTCCACAGCAGGTGAATGTCTTAATGCTTAAAGACTTGCAGTGGTCATGGCTGTCTCCAGTTTTTGTATCTCTCTTGGTACAGGTCCTGTTACTCCCTTTTGACCTCTCTTCTTTGCTTTAAGTCATCAAATATTCCACAAGATTCATGTTTGCATGAAAAAGAATAATTGAGATGTAAGAAAGGTGCCACTTCCAGCCTTCATTTGATCACCACTACAGAGTTTATGAGAAAAGAATATAGGTGTTGTGCTCTGGAGTAAATATAGTGCCTCATATCTGCAAATCAGTAAATCTTAGAGCTAAGGCTGTGCTTGTCCTGCATATTTTATTGTGATATCAGCAGTTTGATAATCTGTCACTGAATGGTCATGTTTCCTTGTTGCTCAATCTCAGTTAATATCTGTGTTTTCAAAGAGATATGGATTTTGAAGGACTTTAAAACTGTTAGGGTGGGAGGAAGAAATACTTTGTGGCCTCCTGTCCAACAGTCTTGACTAACGGGGTAAATTGGCATGCCACTCCTAAATAATTGTAACACTCTCAGGGTATGATAGCATTCAAGGTGAAGTTTTCATCATTGACTTCTGCAAATAGGCATTGATAAGGGAGTTAAGATTTCAATTTTGCTTTCCAGAAAGTAATGAATTAAGATGTGGTGGAAAAACTCTGAGCTTACTCAGTGTTGTGGTTTGACTGGCGCAGACTATCTTGGGGGCAGTGTAAAGGGTTGTTTACTGTCTGTAAAGTTACAAGAAAAAGGGTTAGTATTGCAACTAGAAGGAATTCCACACCGGATCACAATCAGCAGGGTTTTTTTCAGATGATATATTAGCTTTGTAGGTTGTTACCTTGTGCTAGTTCACAGTGAGGAAGCTTCTTGGAAGGTTTAATGAGATCTCCCACCATGGTTATTTTCCTCTTTATTTCTGTTTTAAGAGATTCCACAGAATCAATTAGAAGGGAAGCTGACTTCACTTTCCACACTGTATCAGTATGTCTCCTCAGAAGTGCAAAGTTATAATTTTGCTATTTTATTGTTTTACAAAAAGATAAAAGATTTCAGGAGAGTGGTGCAGTGGTGCTAGCAGTCTGGTGATAGGACAAATAATGGGAAAAGCTCAGCAAGAGTTCAAAGATACCTTACGTTTTACTGGATTTTTTTTCCCATGAAAAAAATGTCTGCTATTCGGTAACTGGGAATATAACTGGGGAGAAAAGGAGTAACCACAGTGAACTTGTCATTAAATGTGTACAATCTAATTAGAAAATTGTGAAAAAAACCCAACAAAATTTCATTAAGCCAGGTGTCCTGGAGATTTGAGCCTTCTGTCCCTCTGCCTGGCCTCTGCATGCACTGTGAAAAATATAATTTCAAGCTTTCTTCGTGTCCATCGGGATTTTGCCGCTGCTTGGCTTTTAGAGCACTGGCAGCTACCCCGTGTTCCCTCGTGCCTTGGGAAGAGGCAGGTGCAGCTGCAAACCCTGTGGAGTTTGTGTGTGGCCAGGCAGTGCCCGTGTGCCGCGCCCTTGGCAGGTGCCTGGGCTCGGGGGGCTCTCTCACTGCGGGCCTTGGAGTGCTCTGTTCGCCTCTTCCTGCTGCTCAGCCACTGATTTCATCCAGCATCAAATAACCCAAATAACCCTTCAGGAGTTCAGAAGGGTGAAGGGTTGTGAGGACAATGATTGACAGGCAGAAGAACAAGTGGTTTGTTCTGACAGTCGCTCAAAAAGTGAAAAGCAGAGAGCAAGATGTGAGGTTTCTTGAAGCTTTAGGATTCTGTGCCTGGGCATTAAAAAGCAGCGTTTCCTCCTTTTTTTTTTTTTTTTTTTCTTTTTTGCTATAGGTAAGAGAACCCTCCCTGGGTGTAATGCTGTAAAGCATTCAGTCTAGGGGAAAATCAGTGCTAAGACTTCTGGTAGGGATTGACAGATTTGATCCTCAGGGAAGGATTTGGACTTGCTAGTTTTGGGAACGGAATAATCTTTTCTGGATTTCAGTCATAGTCAGCACAACCCCAGAATTTGTAAACAATAACAGAAGCAATGAACAGTATGGAGGAGGGAGAGATAGTACTGAAAGGAAAATACATCACAAGGAAATAGTGGTAAATTTTAAATTCATCTTAAAGTGAAAGGAAGAGTTACAACCAACAGTTCGGGGTAATTCTGGAAAAGAATGAACCTGTTGGAGACTGTTGATAGGGCAAAATTTACAAAAAAAAAAATAGTAGGAATTTGTACGGTACCCAAAGTGTTAACAGAAGTGTTATAAATACATTTCTAAAAATATACATGTATGAAGAATGGCAGTGGAGCTGCATGAGTTTTTACCAGGGCTGACTTCCTTTCATATTTATAAACCTTGTCTACTTGCATGGTCTCTAAAGTAATTTGCAATTACATATTTGCATATTTATTTCTTAACCTTAATATAGTAATAAAATGTATAACTGTCTCCATTTGATTATGTATCTTATGCTTGATTTTAAATTAAAGGAAGAGAACCAATTCATTAAGCTATAAGCTATGACAACTACAAGGATTTTTTTTTAAATCAGTAAGTGAAAAACAGTAAGTGAAGTTTGTTTCTGTGTTTTCTAATTGTAGTTATATTTTTATATGATAATGAAATATTTTCAGGTTGGGGTTTTTAATTTCTTTTTCTGTTTGTGTAAAGAACCAGTATCATATGTATACCAGGTAACCTTGCGATTCAAACACGAGTTTGCTTCTGCAAGAATTGCCATGTCAGTACTTCATTAATATGTACTTCTGTGAAGCTGCTTTGTGACACAGAACATGTGTATATTGTTCCCCAGGATGAAGCATTAGGGAAAGACCCCTCTCCATTTACAAATCCCTCCGAATGGTGCAAGTACGGATAACTTGCTTTGCAGGGGGAATGTGCACTATATAATGACATGTCTATTCGGCCAATGAGTTCTGTGATTTAAACTGGTCTTATAAATGAGATTTTTATAGAAATAGATTATTACCAGGAGACAAAACAAGAGGAGTATTTCCTCTGTCAATGAGATTTCAGTGTCCATAAGAACACATCTTGCGGAAGGACTTATATGACAGCCATAGTAAGTGTAAAATGAAAGAAATGTTAATGTTGTAGATATCTAATTCATCTATACAATCTCCATATGGAAAGCATTCAATAAAAATGCTCAATTAATAATACTGACATTTTTGCACAGAAGGGAAGACTGAATAATGTGGGTGGTTTTCTTGTTTGCAGTGTATTGTGCTTATTCTCTTTAGGGGAAAAAAGGAGAATTGTGCTTAAACCTTGATATATTTGAATCATGCAAATCATTTAAGGATGCAAATTGCTTTTACAGATAACGAATCCAGTCTAATAAGTGATGCTATAAAATTAAATGAATCTGTTTAAAATTTAACATTAATATAGCATTTTATTGCTACCAGTCTGTAAAAAAATTTACATTCCAGCATTGTCTTTTCAGTCTAATTTTTGCATTTCATGCCCTCTTCTTGTGTCAGGCGTATTAGTCACCCTGAATGTCTTTGAATTCAGGTTTCAGCTTGACATGATTCAGAAATATTATTAACATATGTGCAAGTGTGACATTCTTCACATACTGGGTCAGGTCTGATCTGCTTAGTATATCTATACTTCAGAATGATTTCTTAAAAAAGAAAGTAATTTTCCATCTCCAGGGTTGCAATGAAAATCATTAGCTGTGATATAAAAATCTTCTATTAAAAGGTGGAATAGTCCAAATATTCCAGATGCTCAAAACTGAATGTGGAAATATAAAATTTCCAGGAGTTTAAGTTCTTTATTTCATTGAATTCCATCTGGACATAGTGGGTAAAGAAATAGGACTACTCTTTGCACCTTCTATTTGTGGGATAAATAAGTCAAGCTAATATTTAGCCTTCCCCTAAGACAGGCTTCCAAAATAACAGTAGTAATGGGAATGGAAAGTCTTTCTCTGCATCTGTTGCACAATGAATTAATAATTTCAAATGTTATGATTCAAGATGCACATGATAGTCCTTTTTGGGTTATTTGCTGTGTCTGGAAACATTCTGGTAGGTCATTTTTAAAATTGCATTTGATGTTTTCACATTTGAACGTGATATTTAAATATTTACCCCTCAGTTTCCAACCAATGAACTCCAAACTTGACATGTACTTCTGTTTTAGTGATTCATCATGGAATAATTTGGGTTGGAAGGGACTTTACAAATCATCTTGTTCCAGTCTCCCCGCTGTAAATTCTGAAGACTTTGTAAACTCCTGCTCACCTGGATATGCCACACATACAGCGATGTTACACAGTCCAGTTGTCAGCTCTGGGCTAGAGGATGTTGTGTCAGTGCCTGCTGCACCCAGAGGTGTGCTTGCATCCTGTGAACCCCGGTCTGAGCAGGTTTGCATGGCTCAGGTGCAAACCAGGGCTGCTCTGGGGCAAAAACTGTGAGCTGCTGAGCCACAGTTCCTGTCCCAGCACAAAGGCAAGGCTGTGGGAGACAGGCTGCTGTTGTGCCAGCTAATTGATAATGAATAACCGAGCTGCTCATGTGCATTGCAGCCCTTTGCTGCAGGGCTGTGTTTGCCTTCAAAGGAAGGGAATCCTGGCCATCAGTCCCAAAGGAGACCCTTGCCTGGGCAATGTGCCCCCTGTGGCCCATTTCGTCCTTCAGAGCAATGGGAGAATCCAGTTGTCTCAAGAGATCAACAGAGCTTGTCCCTTAGGATCTTTCTTGCATTCATTTAGGAGGTAGAGCGTAGGAGGAAAAGAAAATACCAGATTTCCTAGAAGTTTTCAAGAAGTCCACTAGAATCCTCTGCCTGATTTTGCTTCACCAATAGGAAGAAGTAGTTGCAAGATGCAAAATCCTAAATTCTGATTTAAACTTTGCACCGTCACTTAATGTAATAAGAGGGATGAATTCACATCCGTCAGTGCAAGTGGAAGCAGAAGACTGTTTAGTACTAAGTCTTAATATTTACCTATGTCCCATATCTAATGTGTTTAGTGCTCTCAATGCCTACCCCGAACACGACCTCTGCTTTAAGGATATTTGCCCATTCTAGTATGTCTTCAAGAAACTAGAATTCCCATTATTCATACCAGAAATGTGATAGAGGACAAAGAAAACTAGAACTAGAGGCAGATGGAGACAGAGTGTTACTGGATGTATTATGTGGGGAACTAGAGACTTGCTGACTTAGAAATTTATAATAATTGTTTTTGGTTTCTGGTGTTTTGGAAATTTTAAGTGATTGTGAAGCATTTATTTATTTATTTATTTATTTATTTATTTTTATAAGATATAGAGGCCTAGCCTAATGATGATCAGGGTCCTCATATATGTCAATTTGGAGATGTAGAGGCAACATCTCTAATACTTGTGAAAATGTGGATTTGACAATTTAAAAATGTCTAGCGGCAATTTCTCATTTCCACTGTGTGGAAACCCTTAGGTTCATGCCTTGGTTCAGTTATTTTTTAGATTCTTCGGTCTTGCAAATGTGTCATGTCACGTATTAAGTGACAGGGACTGACCTAGGCCTTTTTTACATCTGTGGTGTTTCCAGTTTTATAAGGCATAGTCAGGAATGCTGCTTCAGATCTACTTAATGAAGGAACAAAATGAATCTTAATAGTGTGCCAGGATGAGGAAGAAGGTTGTAATTTAGAGACAAAAAGCAAACTAAGAAGTGTTAATTATCTCATCCCTTTGTACATTTGTCAATTTCTAACTGGGCACTATAGTTTTAATGTACAAAAGAACTCTGTCCCTCTTCCATTTTGTTACCTAATGCCAGTTTGTTGGTATGGCTGCAGTCTTTTGTCATGGAATAACCTCAGAACTGCTTTGAGCACACTGAAAACCATTTTTTCATTTTTGTAAATCAGGATGTGTTAATCCAAATGAGTAATGAGATGGTTTAATCTTATTGAGAAGACATGTAAAAAAAAATTACATCTTCAGCCATAATGAAGCAGTTTAGTTGTGTTATCTTGCATACCACAGTACAAGGTAAAAATGAATTTTTTCTTAAAAAAAAATCTGTTCATTAAGCATTCTTTTTTTTCTGACAAGTGACAAGAATGGGAGATGTCTTTGCCCCTCACTTTCTGAAGCAGCTCTGTTTGATTCAGCTGCAATAGCTTTATTTCTCTTAGGTTATTTTGATACCTAGGTTCTCTAGCTATGCTTATTTTCCATATATAAGTACTAATCTTGAGTTATGGGACAGATCTATGCTGTTAGATGAATAGCATCAGAAGTGTGTGTTTAATTTTTGTAGAGTGTAAGCTTCATGTAAAAGTCAAAAGTAAGCTTCTGCCCCAACACTTTCAAAACATTTAGCCCTAACATTAAAAAAAAGAAAAAAAAAAAAGAGAGAGAGAGAGAAAAGCTCTTATGAAGAGAATGGAGACATTTTGAGCATTTTAAAGTGAAATAACTGACACTGATATGCATTACTGATAAGCTTATGATCAATTTCTGGGGGGAATGACAACAGGAATGAGTGTACCTATAGTATCCATAGTATAGAACTTGGAACTGGGGATTACAGTGGGACAGTAATCACAAGTCAGAAGTAGCAGGCATGACTCAAACAAAAACCTGTTTTTCAGCTAAATGGTGCTGTCTTTAACTGTAGCTCAAGGATACAAGTAGAGGTTTTGCTCCATTCGGTAAATGTTTGGCATGCAGTTTCCTTGCCACCTGGGTTCCCTGACTGAGCTCTTACTGGTAGTGCTAGATCTACACCAAGTTCTAACCTCTAGTTTAGTGTTATGTAAAGTGTTTATTACTTCTGTACCTTAGTATCATTTGGACATGATCCAGTTAATTGTAACAGTGAAACAGTTTCTGTGTAACACAGTCCGCTGAGGGTGTTGAAGACTGAGGTGTGTCAAACATATTCACCTTCTGTTCTGTGTTTGTTGCTGTCCTGCACTGAGGTGTTGGTGGATCCAACCAGCCCTACAAACTGAAGGAGATGAGACACAGTTATGACAAATTTCTACACAAAGCTTGGCTGACAAAAGAGACTTTTTTATTCCCACCCTATTTTCCTAACCTTTGCAAAGGCTGCCTGTACCTGGCTCTGAGGAACTGAGTTTCACATTGATATTTATAAATAGAAATAACTTTGAGTAAAAGGTGATAATGACAATGCAGTTAAGCTTTCCTAAATGCATCAAATTCAGCAACGAAGTATCCTTTTTTCTTCTGCTGGAGAAAGGGTGTGCACTATTGTGCAATTAGGCCAGAGTTCCATTGAGGGATGTATTCATGCAGTTGCCCTTCAGGGTGAGCAGACACACAGAGGTCAGTGCATCTCTTCAGTGCTTAAACAAGATCCACTGAACGCTATTAAGAGAAATACTGATGGTGGAGTTCATCAGTTTTACTCACTTAAATCTGTTTGATATTACAATTTGTTTTCAGCAGCCTCCTAGAGCTAACCTACTTTGGTTTCCTTGTGTGTGCCTGGCAGCTCCAGAGCCAAGTGCCTGGGCCATATGTTCGAGAGCCATGTGGTGGTGCCAAGGCATCAGCCGGCTGGGAGAGGGAGCGCTTGGTAACGAGGCCAGCGCCGCCTCAGGAAAAGGGTGAGGAGGCATTTGGAAGAATGTTGTCTTATCTTCTGTTCTACCTAGATCCAACAGACAAATGTTTTTGAGACAGCCCTTTTGACAGGTAATTCTGGGACTGAGGCTGGGAGTTGTTCACTGAAAATATTCTGTTCCTCAATGCGACTTTGCGAACTTCTCCGGGAAAAGCAGTGTGTTTCAGGGTTCTTGTCAGAGAGGAATGCACAATCCCAAACTCTGCGTCGTTTCTGTCTTTAATTTTAAGGATTAAGGGATGGATGACTAGGTCTGCTCAAAAGAATAATGTAGAATTAATATATTGCATATGTATAACATTAATCAGTACAAATTTAGATTTAGTTTTGTAAAATACTGACCACCAACTTCATCATGTTTTAATACTGCATCCTTGTTTTGTACAGCATCCATCGTGAGGTAACTTGCTAAATGTCTTACAGGATTAAATGACAAATGGTGTGGGGTTGTTTGGGATTTTTAAATTTATTTTCTAGATAGGTTTTTTTAGTGGTAGTAAAGGACCAAACAAACTTTGGAGAAATTTACTGCATGGTTAGGGTGAAGTGCGAAGATCCAATGCAATGGTGGACCAATGCTTGTGAAATCTTGCCACATAAATAAGGCTAAAAAGGCGTGGATTTATTGTGGAAGGTTTTGGAGGGGTGCTACTTTGCTTCTTTGTTTTGTTAGCCAGTGTGGTATGCATTCCTTTGCCATGGGGCAGTTGTGTCTGCCACTGCCCAATTCTCTTGCTTCTGGAGAGCCAAAGTCTTGATCTGTAGCAATGTGTGCACAACACTGCCATGGAAGCAAACTGTTGCATTTCTGAAACATGCCACCTTAAACACTTTTTAATGGGTACTACTCTATGCTGTGTATTCTGCAGTTTTAATGTAAAAATATTCCATAGTATCATTATTTTAATATAATATAATTGGAGGTATGTATATAGCTTAAATTCTGAAGGTAAGTTAATGATCAAGGAAAAATTATTGCCTGAAGTACTCAAGAAATAGATTTTTTTCTAAAGAGATCAAGAGAAGTAAGTGATGTTGAGGTTTTTTTACTTAATGAAGAGTTGTCATCTAGTTGCAAAATAGGCTGAGAATTATTGACTTTAATGAAGATAGCAAAATATCAGTGCCAGTTATCATTCTGTGACCTTTCACTGCATAATTAAAGGTGTTTAGGATGACTAAAGGGTAGACTGAACCATTAGTGTGAGCTTACTTCACTGGGATAGAAAAGGACTGACAGTGGTTGAAGATCAATCCCTACAGGCCTAATTCCAGTGAATTCCTGTTATGCTGATGCTTTGCTTATGTGATTTTTGGGAGTATCTGTGTTCTGGAACATACACCACCCATGGGTTTTGTATGAAACAGTGCTATGGTGTTGGTTTGTAGGCTTTTTCTCTCTGCAGGAAACTAAGGAGCAAGGAAGGATGTTAAAAAAAAAATGCAGAGAACCCGAATTGAAATGGCTGCTCCAAAGCACAGATGAAATAATCTAATCTTCCACTAATGTATAAATAAGCCTTTTCTGTGATTGCCCCATGGGTACTGTGCAGTAGCAGATCAGGAGCCAAGTGATTGCCTGATTCTCTATGGGAGTAAGATTGACTTACACAGTGACAGAAGGGAGAGATGGAGTGCTCTTGAAGGAATTATTCATTGAGATGTCATCCATTTTTAGTATTAGGCTAAAGCAGTGTAAAAACAAATGTAATTTGTTGTTGTGAAAGAATTGGGAGATGTGCTTTTGCTGCAGTTTGAGCAAGTTTGGAATTTTGCATTTCAATCTACTCAGAGATTGTGGTGGGTTATTTATGTTTTGTAGGCTTTTTTTGTTGTTGGTTGTTTGCTTGTTGGGTCTTTTTGGTGTTACTGAGATTTGTTAAATGTGACCTGATATACAAAAAAACAATCATAGATCTCTGGAGACGTTTTAAATATTGTACAGAGGGAAAAGTAATTAGAATGCATAAGAATTTCTAAATGTCAAGATGTCATTCACATGAGTAAATGTAACATCATAATTTGTGGACTTTGCAGCTTCTTATGTGTATTAATATATTCAGAAAATATTGCATAAGATAGCCATTCAAACTATGTAACTGTTAGGAAAACAAACAACTTGAAATATTGCCAATTTTACACTGTAAAGAGGAAGAGATCTGCCTATTACCAAATATTAATTTTTTAATGAAATAATGCTGTACTGCACAGAATGGTGTAGATCAAATGCATGCAATACTACATAAATTTTATTATAAATGCTGTAATGTACCATTTTGAGGTGTTTCTCCCAAAAAAGTATGTGTACAGGCAATGCTGTTTGAAGGGACTCATCAAGATCATCGAGTCCAACTCCTGGCCCTGCACAGGACACATCAAGAGTCCCACCATGTGCCTGAGAATATTGCCCAAATGCATCTTAAATCCTCTCAAGCTTGGTGCTGTGGCCACTTCCCTGGGGAGCCTGTTCTGGTGCCCAGCCTCCCTCTGGGTGAATTATTCAGCACTGCAGTTTCTAATTCAGCCTGATATAAGTGTACCAAAGTGAGAATACCAATTACCAGTCCAATATTTTATCTCTTTTTTACGGCTTCTTGGTGCTAGAAGAAAGCTATAGATCTGTCTGAATTTCAGACTCTGTAGCAGTTTCTCAAGGACATGACTATTTTTTGTTCTTTTTCTTTTCCTTGTTTTCTCTTCTTCCCCTCCTCTCCTCCCTTTGTGTCAGAGCATGTGACATATTTTTAATGTAAAATTTTATTGGACTATCTACTGGCTGAACATGGTGTTTAAAAATGTACTTTTCTCCCTAAGATCATTTCCCATTGATTATTTAGGTGTAGCAAGGTTTCTAGGTGATATGGTACCAGTTTCCTTCCATGATTAAAATAGCTTATCTGTAAACCATGGCATCAAGGTGTTGAGTAATTTAAGCACCTATTTCTTTCTCCTCTAATTTTATATATCATGAACCTGACACATTTCAGGATTGCAGCACTGTACAATGCTCTGATTTGCACATGCCTTGGAGTTAAATCCTAGATTCAGGGAGGAGACAAAATTCATGGTAGATTGGTTTAATTCCTTTTTTTTTTTTTTTTTTTTTTTTTTGTGACAGATGTGTGGATCAGAATAGAAACTGGACTGTTAGGCTAAGTAGTAGGAGGTGTCTTTGTGGATTGAATGCAAGCGATGTGGTCAGAGAGCCTTGTTAAAAGCTTTTATCCTATGGTGAGCTTACCAATATTATGGAATTATTGCATGTTTTAGAATCCTTACATTTATGTCTCATAACTATGTTCTAGAGAGGTGGTGAAATAATGCAGCAACTACTTAGTTTGGATCAATAATTTGTAGGTATAGTACATGAAAAGAGGATTTTAATAAAGCCAGGAACTGGGGGTTTGTGTGGAATTTTTATGATTACAGTAGTGTGGTCTAATAAGGTGAAACTTCTTATTGAGTGCTTGGCATAGTTTTTTAACTTACAAATTCTCTTAATTCCTGGCTGAAGAAAGCAAATGCGATAAACTCTGTAAGGAGATTTCAATGGTTTCTGATGTACTCCATCAGAACAAAAAGCGTGCCCCGGTGTCTAAGAGCTGCTCCTCTGCCAAACAGAAACATCCCTTTATAGAAAGTGAAGGTATTAGGGCTCTTTCCAAGTTGAAAAATACAACAGGGAAAAATGTAGTAGCAAAAAGCTTCAGGCCTTGTTGTTGTTTTCCCAGCGACATGCAGGCAGAGAAATTTCAAACATGGAATATTAAAGCAGGGCCCAGCCTTTGGCAGCAGCCCGGAGTCAGGGAGCAGAGCTTTGCCTGTTCACCAGCCCTTTTAGGAATGGTCATATCACTGTGCATGCCGAGCTACATGAGCTTTAATTATTTTGCCTGATTTGATGACCAAGTGATGTTAAACATTATCTCCCAGGCACAGAGACACTTCTCAACTGCATAGACAGTGTTTAATGCCTTTGCTTGCTTGAAAGACTCTAGCAGCTTTGTATGACATCTGTATAATTTTTAGGGAAATCTGTAGTTGATAGAAATAAAAATCACAGCTATTGTGGGCTAATTTTAACTCTGGCACATGAAGGTCAATGGCCAATACTTACAGATGTTTGCATCTGCTTTTTTTCAGAAGTTATCACTTACTCTTGCTTCCCTAACACTCACCTTGTTTCATTTCTTGTGTGTTGTAACAAAACAGATTTCTTTCCCAAATTCATTAATTCAGGATGAAACTTCAGCTGAACTCCAAAGTGTTAGGAAACTTAGGCAGATGAATAAATGTATGAAAGCTCCAAAGACAGAATTGCGTGTCTGCCAAGACACTTCCTGTGATTAAAAGATGCTGTCATTTAATTGAAATAAATTATTGCTTAAAAATCACCAATGAAAGACTCAGTAAAATGACTTCTAGAATTAGCAGTCTTTTAAAGATAACAATGCATCTCTGAATAAAATCCATATTTATTTTATATGTCAAATTAAATGAGACTATAAAAGAGTTTTTGCACTTTGCCCATATTTTGTTTGCGTGGCCTACTTTTGAACTTACTTAAATTAATAAAGTTAGAACCAAGTCTTCTGAAGATAATGAAATAAATGTAGCAAATAACCCTGCTGTAAGGAAGAGAAGGCTCTGGCATGTATATGTAATATTAAAATAATTCTTTGTGAAACTGCTTTCATGATGAACTGTTCAAAAATGTCACTTACAAACTAAGCCACAAGATGAGATTTTTGAAAATGCTGCCAGAAAAAGAAATCCCTGTTCCTGTTGGTAGTGTTAATGGCTGCCACGCTCTGCAGGTTTGATGTGTATGCAGTCATGGGTCTGCTTAAAGCTACAGGCTAAATCATCTTTTAGTCAAGCTAGATGTAAGTGGAATCCAGGGTCCTTCTTCACAGTGATACCTACACGTGGTGTGAAGATGTATGGATACCTAGAAAAGTCAGATGGTGATGATGATGATGATTTTATTACAAATTTAAGCTGAAGGTTGTGTATGTGTGTGAGCACACAAACCAAGAAACTAGGACAGGAAGAATGGAAAATCAGCAACCAAGTAAGAGCAGAGCTGTGAGTAAGGCCTCAGAAGATGCAAAGACATGCCCTTTGTTATAAAGCACCCTGGGGAGGCAGCTCTGCAGCTATGATCCAGAGTGAGCTCACAGTGCAGCCAGCCCAGCCAGGGCTCCCCAGAAAGGGACATTTCCTTCCCTACATGCACCCCCTACCCTGCCTGCTCGCTCCTGATTTCACGGTAGGATGGTTTAACTCACTGACAGGGGGAAAGAAATCACCAGAGTACTTTTCTGCTCTTTTGTTGTTTCAGTCTGCTCACGGTGGGATCAATGACTGTCAAAACCAGCCTTTGTGAGAGGGTGGCAGGAGCAGAAGGTCAGCACCTCTTGCTCTCATCAGCGGCGAGGTGCTAGTTCAGCTCCAGTCGTGGGGATAAGCCGTACGCTCAGCTGCGTTAAGGGCAGGGGTGGAGAGAGGGCATGTGGATTGTTATAGTAGCTCAGTTTTAGGCTTTTTCTGCTTGCTCTACCTTTATATTTTTCGTCAAATGCCAAGACTATAAAGACTCAACAAACCATCAAAGTGTCTGCCTACATACGTACTTTCACCCTAAAACTTATGGGCATTTAGCCTGTCCTAAGGGGAGATAGCAGTTACATGAAAAACTGACTCCACAGGCTCATGGTGGTTTTAATGAGGGCCTTGTGCTTGTGAGGAGAATCATAGAATGGCTTAGAATAGACTTTAAAGGTCATCTAGTTCCAGCCTCCCTGCCATGGGCAGGGGCACCTCTCACTATCTCAGGGGCCCATCCAACCTGGTCTTGAACACTTGAAGGGCTGGGGCACCCACAGCTTTTCTGGGCAACCTGTTCCAGTGCCTCACCACTCTCTGAGTAATGAATTTCTTTCCTAACATTAAATCTCTGCCTTTTCAGCTTGAAACCATTTTTTTCTGTGACTACCTGCTGTGTAAAATGTCTCCCCCTATTCTTTAATACACCCCCTTTGAGGTACTGGAAGATTGCTAGAGGTCTCCCTGGGGCCTTTTCTTCTCCAGGCTGAACAACCTCAACTCTCTCAGCTTGTCTTCAAAGGAGAGGTGCCTGGTCTGTGCAGAGGACCACCAGGTGAGGTGTTGAGAGCAGAGTAGAAGGTCACCTCCCTCAGCCTGGTGGCCACACTCCTTTTGGTGAAGCACAGGATGCGACTGACCCTCTGATCTGTGAGCGCACACTGCTGGCTTTCAGCCCAGAGAGTGTTGCTGGACACAAAACACTGAAGTAGCAGAAGTTGTCAGACCTGGGAGAGCAGGAACATAAATGCCAGTTCCCAGGTGCTCATGGTTTATGGAAAGGCAGATGAGGGGGCAGTATCTTCTGTTTCCTATGGTGATGCTGGTTCATCCCCAGTCTGGGCAGGCTGTCCCAGCCCCAGCTGACTCCTTCTGCATGTCCAGTGTGTACAGAGGTGGCAGAGTGGTAGCCAGTAGTTATATGATATATATATATATATAAGACATGTATAATATATATAATATAATATATAGTAGCCAGCAGTATATATATATAGTAGGTGAGATTGGGTCTTTTGAGTCTTTCATGTTCCTTAGGCTGCTCAGTGTGTCCTCACAGCATCCTTCTTAAAGACAGCTAAATGGAGCAGTGAGTGACAGTAGTTCAACCCTCTCATTGTCTGTTCATCACTTAGATGTCAAGCATCAGTAATCGTGTGATTTCCCCTTGCATTCACTCTTTTGTTTTACCAGAAGAGATTTTAGCATAGGCTCTGAATAGTATCAGTAGATTTATTGGTCTGGATGCACCTAATCTTCCCAATGTTTGTTGACTGTTCATAAATGATGTTATGCAATAGGTTGAAATGGATTTTTTTGCTACCTTAAACAATTCAGAGTGCAAACTCCTGACAAGACAACATCATCTTTAGAAAGGAGAGGCTTTAAATGCCCAGTACAAATCATTACTACCTGAACTGAGAATAACTGGTAGAGAACTAAACTGTTTTCTTGTGTGTGAACAGAATTTAACTTTGACAGTGATTAATCACTACAATTAACTAAAAGTGCTGGGAATTTTAGACTTATCTTCTACTCTGGTCCCAGAAAAATGTTTGTTCTAGAGCTTGCCAATCACGATGTTGAGTCGAGCAATGATTTAGGATCTTATACATAACTTTGTGGACTTTGAATCCACCATATCCATCTCACAAACAAGGACTGGATTTTACCAGTTCAAAGACTATATAGAAATAAAATGAGTGGCCTAATGACAAGCTACAGGTAATATGAGGATCAGGAATGCAACAGTATCCCCATGTCTCCTGCAGAAAATAAGTCAGGCAAATAAATGCACAAGCTGCAGTTTAGCAGGCTGGGTTTTTGTGCTGGTCTTACCACACTCTTCTCCTGCACATCTGCTGACTGGTCATACTCCTTAAGATCTTTAAAAATTTTAATTAACGTATGACTAAATTTTTACATTTTATTACCTGCGTTAGGTGCGCAAAAGGAAGCTGGTTATTCCTGACACACAAGAAAGTGCTAGTTGTGGATTCTCTACCTCTTCTTTCCTCCCTCCTCTTGCTCCCTGGTCTTAGAGTGTTTGCTGAACACTATGGGGTATGGGGAAGAGTTGAACAGAAGCTATTAACATCTGCTGCATGCTGCTGTTCTCTATCAAGTTAGTTGTCTGGTGACAACCTTAAGGGTCCTTGTGTTGCTAATTTATCAGTCAAATCAATACAGATATGTAACACTTCAGAGTATGTGGATGTCATGAATATTTGGGACAAACACCTCAATCATGTTTAGTAGAAAACAAAAAAAAGGGGGAAAATCATACCGATAGTATTATATAAGAAATAGGTAGCATGTCCTGTTTTTCATCTCCTTGTACTAAAAAATTTCAAATTCAAATATCTTTAAAAATACATTTTTGATACAGATACTGCAGTATGTTGGACCACTTCCTTTTTGTTTGAATGCCAACATTTGAGAATACTAGATCTGAAAAAGCCTTGTGTAAACTGCACTGAATAACAGAACATACGGTAATGAGGCAACATACATGATGTTCTCCCAAGTGAAAATGATACAGAACGCTCAGTAAAAGAAACTTGGATGTCTGTTAGAAATCCAAATTAGCAGCATGACAAGGCTGTCTTATAAAAATACTTCACAAGTTCTCAAAATTCCATCACAGATATGGTTTCTTAGAGGACATTTCCTTCATGTACATCTGCTGCAGTAGCATGAATAGCTTCTACTTATTTAGATGTCTCAGGTTGTACCCTTTGAAGAGGGATGGCAGTAGTCACTGGGAAAGCAGGACAGAAGTGTTGATAAAGTGCCAAGAGTTTTGGGTTAGACACAGGTCTGAGCTCAGGATTAAGTATTAGGGGAGCTGGGATAGACAGGAGACTGTAGGATGCACAGGAAAGCATGTAGAACAGAGACTTATGTCTGTTGCTCTGTATCAGAAAATATTATGTTTATGTTTTTTTTCAGTTGGGATCTGTAAGCCTAGCCCTGGGGAAAGAGTATGCAGAAAACAGGAATGGAGAAAGATTTTCAACAGAGTGTGAAGGAGAAGGATTGGAGTGAAAGTAATTGGGATGTCTCAGGGCAGAAGTGGTGCTAGGGTTAAGGAGTACTCAGGGAAGAGATGGGAACACTACATGATAGTACATTCTTGCACACACAACTGACATCTGCTATTTCCATTCCTATTTTAAACAGATGGTAGGAAATCAAAAGATTTTTTTATTTGATTACCTAAAGGGAGTCATTCAAACGAGATCTGTCCTTAAAGGGCTCACAGTCACAATTTAGATGAAGAGCATTTTAGCACAGATTCACTCAGTGACATTTTTGTCTGGAAGGATTGGTTCGGGGTCTCTTAACTTATTTTTTCATTTTACCATCTCTCTATTTCTAACCATTTTGTTACCTCCAGCCTAAGTCTTCCCAACACTACTTTCACAGATCCATAGAGTATAGTATTCATCTGAAAGATAAAATCCTAACAATGAAATGGGACTTGCATTTAAGGGCTTTTCTCTTGTCTGCTGGCTAGCAGTAACTCCAGTGTGATACACTGTGCACCCCACACCTGGGGAGTGATGGAGATCCAGGGTTTGGTTCCACAGGATGCAGTAGATGTTGGCAACTTCTGGGGCTGGTCCCAGTTCAATGAACAGTCCTGACAAAAAGAATGAATTAGGAATATTTATTCTAAATGAGATCCCACTTTTCTGCTCTGTTTATGAAGATTAGCAGATGCCTTCTTTCCAGGAATATAGCCTAGACAATCTGGTGTTTTCTAGGAGAGCTGTAATTACAATAAGTTATAAATACCTTACATCATTATACCATTTCAATATTTAAATTATTATAAGGAATATTACTATCACATCTTTCACTGAGCTTTCATAAACTCTGACTTACCAGGAATTATTCTGGGACCTTGGCAAAAGGTGACACATCCTGTGTTTGTGGGTTAATAAATATTGTCATAGTATTTTTCCTCACCCATTGGAAGTTGCTGGGTGAACATAAGTATGTAAAAATGAAAGATGATATCACTTGCTTGACTAAAAGATCTTTAGAAAAAAAGGATTTAGACACATTGAAATTCATCTAGTTAGAAAAATTGTGGTAAAGCAGTGTGTTATTAGTACAATGAAAACAATCATCTAACTATCCATAACAACCTGTAAATAATACTCTTTTTAGTGACTGAGAACAAACCATGATGGAAATGTAATTTAAAAAGAAAAAAGTAGGTTTCAAATAAAATCTGTTATGAGAGCCAGAGAGCAAACTGTTGTTGTAAGAAGATTAATGATGNTATATATATATATATTCCTGTTGCTGTCTTAAGTAAATGCTAGCCAAAATAATTTTCTGCTTTCCCATTGCAAAGTGATCCTTATTGGTGATGGAAATATGTGATATAAACCTTAGCCTCAAAAGTTTTATCTGCACAGCTTCATTCCAAAAATGGGGTGAAGACCTTATATTTTCAGTGTTCATGGATACTACTTTAAAAAAAGACCTTATTAAATCAATGCTGGAATTGCTGTTGGGTTGGCTGGAATTAGTGCTGTGTTGGAGACTGCTGGGAATAGACGTGGTGTTGTGAGGCTGTTTTTGCCCTTCTTGCTTTGCTTCAGCTCTTGTGGCAATTTATTACTGAAATATCACAATTAATTTTGCTTGAAAAGGACCTCTGGGGATCATTGGGTCCAGCGTCTTGCTCAAAGTGGCTGATCTTGAGGCTTTCTCAGGTTGCTTAGAGCACTGTGCTGTCAGGTGTTGAAAATTTCCAAGGACAGAGGTTTTCCCAAGCTCTCTTGTTAACCCGTTCCAATCCTTGATCACTCAGCTTGCCCTTTTACCTCTTAAATCAGAATTGGTCTTGCTGTGAGCAAGCTTCCTTGCTTGAGACTGTAAGCTCTTGTTCTTTCATTGCATGTCTGTGAGGAAGGCCTGCCTCCATCTGTGCTCCCCATTAAGGACTAGAAGGCTGCCCCTGTGGCCTTCCCTTGCTAAGGCTGAAGAAGCCCAGCTTCTCCAGCTGTTCCTCACGCATCACATGCTCCATCACCCTTTTGATGTTTCTCCTTGGCTTCTCTCCTGTTTATCAGAATTTCCTCTGTATCCAAACGCTCAGAAATGAGCAGGCTGCTTGCAAGGCAGCTTTGACAATGAGGAATAAAAGGGATTAGTCTGTCCCATTAAACCTGTGGCTATGCTTTTGCAAGTGCAGAGCAGTCTGCACTCAGTGTTGCCAACCCCCACTGCTGACACACATTCAACTTCTTGTTCTCCAGACTCCCCCTTTCCTGCCTCAGGGTGCTGCTTGGCCTGACAGTCCCCAGCCCGAGGTGTTACACGGGCTCTTTGCTCCTGCTTGTGAGACTTTGGAGTTTGAATGAATGATGAAGTTCAGGAGGGTGCTGTTGACACACACCTTTGGCCTCTCAGCGAAGGGCAGGGCAGCCCTCCTCAGTACAAACATAAGGGTGTGACTTGGCTGAGCTCAGGTATATGAGTCATGAGCAAAGGACTTCAGTTTGCTGTTCCAGCAGCTTCCCTGAAGCAGAAAGCTGTGTCCTCTGGGGATTTGGGTGAGGGAAAACTTGGCCTCTGTCCTGTTCCACTTGGCCCCACAGTTTCTGGGGTTGCCATGATGTTCCCTTTAGAACCGTTCAGCTTCTTCATTTTTTCTGCACTTTGCAAGAAGTTCCTGAATCATTAATGTAACCAATTCCAGTTTTGCAAGCTAATATTACCCATCTTTCTGGCTTCCTATAGGACTAATCAATGACTCCAAGAGAGGAGTTTATGTTTGAATATCACCAAACTCTTTTGTTTAGAAATTAGTGGCATCAAGGAATTAAGTGCCTTTAGATTCAAGTCTAAAAAGGAAGGTAGGTCTGACAAACACTTGCTGGCAGGAGTTGGACTCAACATAACAAGAGGGTTAGCTGACTTTGACCTTTGTGTTTACAGAATTAGCTGATGTTCAGAGCTTCTTGTTTGTGTCTCTTCTGAGCTTGAGTTAGTCCAGTCTTGCCACTCAGAAGAGGTTGTTCTTTTTTTAACTGCCAGTCTCAAGATAGACAGGACAAAGCACTTCTGTCCTTGCTTCTGTTTTCTTGCTAAAGGTGTCCTGAAACTATTTCAGTTAAATTAGAAGTGTTCCTCTGTCTAGATCATCAAGTGGGGGAAAAAAAAAAAAGGTATATTCTTCTCAGGTCCTTGATGCCTTGATATTTTGGTGCTTTGTAGTAAAAAGAAAATAATCATCCCAGGAAAAATAAATATTTTCCTTCAAGCAGAAGAAATACCTTTTTGAAGATTTAACTATAAATATTTTCTAAAAGTTTGAACTCACAGAGTGAGTAATGTTAGTAGGAATGCTTACAGAGGCTCTGTGAGGTTTTAAATGGGGTTTATTTCCAAATGGAAGGCAATTAAATTATTTATAACAGATTGAAGCTGTGCCAAAATCACTTCTGATTTATTATTTCTAAATAGAAAGCAGTGCTATTTGCATTGTGCCACTTTTAATGCAGATAGCTGATAAAAATGTGATTTCTTTTGTTTAAAAGGTTGCTTTTTTAATGCTGCACTAGAACTTCATATCAGCTTAATTTATATAAGTCTTACATAACTCAGTCATTACTTTACATATTTTTGATTAACTGGCATTTAGAATCATAGCACCCTATTTACTGGACACTAAGAATTTGTAATTAAGGATTTACTCAATGTTTTCTGGACATGAGAAGGTACAGAAACTAATGCTGCTAAATGTTTTTGAAAAGGCCAAGCTAGACTGTCAAATGACATTTCAAGGTGAATGTGCTAATTTATCAGCAATGACAATCATGGATTAGAAGGTAAATTCTTTCTGCTCAGCAAGGAATACAGGGCTGACCAGTAAAAGTTGCTCCTATTAAATCTGGTGGAATTAGTGCACAAACAAGTCGAAAACACACCAAAACAAGACTATAAAGATTCTCTTCAACTGTCAGGAACTAGTCAAAAGAAGAACTAGTACTTTGTTAGTATAAGCTAATCTGTTTTCCAAATGTGGCATAGAGCAGAAGTATGCAGCCCTCAGAAGTTGATTATCAGTAGGCTGTGTATCCAATATTAAGTGCTAAAAGGCCTTTTGTTTGTTGATTTGAACAGTAAAATGCAAACTTGAGAAACAATTTCTGAGTAACACTGCAAATAACTCTTGTAGTCTAATTTTCCTAAATTTGTTTTCTATTGTGATCTCAATTAATTAATTATGCTCATTTTTTTCTAATGTTTATGGTTGAACACACACTGTTCCTAGTGTATGAATAAAGGAAATTCACAGAAGTGGCTGCCACACAACAGAGAAAGCGGTGGACAAACTTTCTGTTTTCCTTCTGATAATGTTATCATAATGAATTTAAAGCATGAGGAGTTCTGAAATCTGGAGGTGTACTTGTTTTGTCATATCTGCATATCTGTGGAAATATTCTGAGCTTAAAGAAGTCAATAAGCCTTTGTTGGGAGGCAATAAGGGGAGACATATGACACTTCCCCCCCTTCCAACTCTGTCATGTTTGCATGCTAACACATCACATGCCACCCAAATCCGTGTTAATATTTGTGATTCATACATATCCCTGCCTCTCTCTCTTCTTTGCTGTGGGTGTGAGTCTCCTATCTTCCAACTCCCACAGTAGCTTAAACTACATTTTGAACACATTGGAAGAGGGTACTCACACAGTCTCCCATCAGTTTGCATATAGCAGTATAAGTAGGAGGCAGTGGAAGAAATTATCCCTTTTTTTCCACTGGTTTTACTGTTTCTAGGGAATACAGCTTCCACTGCACCTGAGGAATGGGCTGTTCCGTGTTTTCATGAACTGGCACCTGAGATATTTTTGTCACCTCGTCCTTCTCAGCTCAGCAAGTTGACTTGTGCTTCCAGCTCCATTGGCTGGAGCAGATTTGTTTGGGCCTTATAAGTTTGTTCGTGGTGAGGGTTTCTTTGTTGTTGTTTGTTTGCTTGTGGATGTCTTTTTTTAAGATTAGTATGTGGAACTCTGCTGGCAAACTGTCCCGTTCTTGAAGCCGAGATATGGGGTGTTTGAAAAGAGCATTTCCTTTTAACTGCTGTGTTGTCCTTCACCCACAAAGCATACCAGTCAAATCAGAGCTGCAGGAAGATCTGTGGCCACCATCACGGCTGTTGTCCTCCCTCTGTCCTTGCCCCTGCACGCACATGCTGGCACAAACATGTGCATGCACATCCTGCTTTGACAAAGTGGAAAAGATGGTGTGAACTCATCCATTTCACTGTGAGGTCAGCAGACATATTCAAACTGTAAATTCTAGTAGCAGTTTGTCAACTTGCTTTACCTGAATTGGGAACCACTTTTATATAAACTCTTCTAATTGGGCTGTGAAAAGGTGGCAGCCAGGGGATTTGTTCCTGACCACAGCCTAAGTAGAGAATGCTTTTCTTGGCTCTACTGTGTCATCTGGTTTCTGGCACTGGTGTGTTTCTGCTTGCATTTCATCTAAGCTTTGAAATCCTAGTCTTGTTAGTATACAGTATTCTCACTACTGGTTTTGGACTAGCTGTTGTGCCTCCACCCTGCACCAACATTTTCCACAGCTGCCAATTTTTATGCAGTTTCCAGTAACCAACAGAAGATCTTTTTTACGTCTCTTTTTCTGCACCACTACTTGGTACTAGAAGACTTAATGACAGAAACCACGTTCCTTCCCTTGAGACACTCTGAGTGTCATATCAAGTAAGACATTTGAAATCTCATGAGGTATCCATAGCACTGGTTCATTTTGAGAATGGCTTCCTTGGACAAGGTCATTGTCAATTTAATATTTCTCCTGGTCAGGACTTGCACATTTTCCTTCAGTTTGTCTCCTAAAAAATTGTAAGATTTTAACTCATTCCCACTACTTCCTCTCCCTGTATGATGCCAAAGTAAAAAAAAATGACTGATCCAGAGCTGTACAAAGTACTTTTCCTCACTTGACAGTGTAGTGTCAGCCATGCTTGACAGAATGATTAGAATCATTCTATTAGCATTTTACACCATTTCAGCCTGTTAAGATTCTGGGTGACAGTCAGTACATGTTTGGCAAAAGAATGTCAAGAATCTGCACTGTTCCCTGTACAAGCTTAAAGCAATTTAGCTCTGTTGGAGTACATGGTATCAGAGGAAGTAGGCTGTGTTGAGGAACTTGATATTTGCATGATTTTTAAATTTATTTTCTATCTCTGGGCAGCTTAGGACTGAATGATCCTTACAAAATCATGGACATTTTAAGGTAGGTTTATCTTCATAGACAGATGGACAAACTTACATGTTTCTCTGTCCAGTTACTGAACTAGTAAGTGAATTTTCTGCTGTGATGATTCAGGGAGTTTAGTCATTTAGAGTTTATTAGAGTTTAGTCAAGCCATTTTTAGTGGTGTTTAGGCAAGTTAAAAGAGTCAGTTTACACAGACATGAATTCTGCTCATGCATATGAGCTTTGCTTGTGCCTAGCAGAGCATTATGTGCCAAAGTAATAGCTGCAGTCAGGGAGGTTTCAAATATAACCAGTGTGAAGGCAACTGGGCAGATGACAGAGGATTTGGTAGTTTGGAACTTCTTCCTGGTGTGTCAGTGAGATTTCTGTAGAGCTTGGTAAATAGCCAGCAGGAATTACTGGTGAGACACGTCTGAAGGAGTTCTTGTTGGGGCTTGTTATGAAAGAGGATGGTGTGCAAAGAGACAAACCAGTTCTTGGGCTTCTACACTGATCCTGGGTGGCAAGCAAGCAAGGAGCTGAGGAACAAATTTTGTTGTGTGTCCCAAGTATATAGCACATTTAAGAAACTAAAGGAAGAGAATTAGGGTGACCTAATTACGCTAAGATGGGCAGGCTAGCAGACATTAGCCTCCAGTATGGATTTTGTTGGCAGTTTCCAGACTTGCACTGAATATATTTGCTTTTAAACATCTAGGTGGTCGATTGCAACTGCAGGTTTGAGCTGTGCTCTCTGTGGGCGTTTCACCTGCATTCAGCTCAGCTCTATTTCACTTTTATGTCACGTGGCCTTTTTTTTATTGGGGGGAGCATAAGGAGCAAACCCCAAGGGTCGATACTTCAAGGCGAGTAATACCCTGCTCTTGGCTGAATTAAGCTTAATTAAGATTTTCTGGAAGAGCTGTAAGAAAAAGAAAGAGCATTGGTCAGTCTGCTTGTAGAAATCCTGCACTATGCAGCTGAATGTGAGTGGTGAGGATTTATTTCTGACCTGCCTTGATCTTGCAAAGGAACAGCTGTTTGTTAATCACGTTGCAGTTTGCAGAGTGGAGGCAGTATGTTGCTTTCATAGCTTTAAAGCTATGGAAGTTTAGTGTTCATGCATGCATGTGACAGGACCACATATCAGACAGATCCACCTTCTGAAGTTTTTGAAGTGGTCCCTAATCTCTACCAGTTATTCTCCTGGAATATAAAACTCAGTTAGAACAAGGAGACACTTTAGGTAAGGAAACAACAAATTAGGTTTGGCTTGATGTACTACCTGTAAGAACCTTGCCTACAGAGCTAATGAAATGGGAAACCTTCTTGAACAAGTTTCCCTTCCAGCATCTCTCCATACTTCCAGGGCTGATCCTTTTCTTTCCTTTGCCTCTCAGGCTCAGCTTTGAGTCAACTCCCCATTGCAGATAAGTCCGTGGTACCTCAGGTTTTTGTTAACAAGGTTCCTAACTGACACTGGGATTTGGGGGTTTTTCATACCTGCTGACTGTGAAGCATTGTGCCTACTCACAGGCTGAATGTCCTCTCATCTGAGTAGCTGCTGAAATAACTTTATTCTCTCCATGTTGTCTCTTTTGCCAGGAATTAAGGGGGCAAAAGAATATAATGCTACCTGTGCTCATATGTACTCTGTTTCCAGCCTAAGACTTCTATAAAATGGTGAATTATTGTAGTCTCATGCTATGTTAATTCAAGGCAAATTAAAGTATTCCATGGATTTCATTCGGTTTTCATGGGCTAACTTAATGGTAGTTTATACAAAGGATCACACATTATTCCTCATTAGATAAATTAGCTTAGCAGAGTTTGATTCGCTATGGACAAAGTTCAACTGTTTTACATCACAGAAAGATTTTAATTAAAAATCATGGACTTGTGATAGAGGATATTACACCAGATTTTCTTGACCTTTGAGTCAAAAAATTATTTTTTGCTGTTATTAGTTCCTTATCCTTTTCCTAACCTCTTACTTTGTCAGCTGTATTTTAATTCTGATCTTTGTGTCTCTGAGGTTCTTGTTGGTGAATTAAAATATATATATATATTAAAAACAAACAAAAAAACCCTTTTAAACAACATTCTTTCAGAAAAGTCATGCTGGGAGCTGCATGTACCCCTAAGTACTCTTGATGTTGAATATCACCCTCTAAAGAAGAAGAGTTTCATCATATTTTCCAAAAATGCCAGGTGCTTTTGGACCTTTTATTAAAATTCAAATATGTTCTCAAGGATGCTGCAGACGTCCTTGTGACAGCTTAAGAGATTGTCTCACATTTTCCAGGTAAATGACTTTCAGAAGTTATAAGAACAATTCTGAAGGGCCTTGGAGTCATCTGTGCTCTTGTCATCCCCAGTGAATGTTTATTTAGAAATTTCTGTGGTTGTGAGCACTGAGACATGGGCCCTGTTGCCATATGACAGAAGCACACAAGGGAGACTATTTTGCCATGACCCTTAACCAGAAGGATGCTGAAGAGCTTTTTTGTTTGTTTGTTTTTTTAACTTCCCATATCTCTTCATCCTTAGAATAATATTTTAATTTCATTTCAGAAAAGTATCAAGAAAGATTTCTTTCTTACCCCCCCCTGCCCCATACCATTTTTATAAAAATGAAGCCTTTTCCATGAGTAAGTAGGTCATGGTAAAGAAAAAAATCCTATAGCAGTCTTCCCCTACTGCTTCTTGTTGCTTGCTGAGGGTCAAGTGATTTTTCAAAATATCTTTGCACTCCTATCTTGGTTTCAGTTGCAGCTTATTACTGCAGAGAGAGGAATGCCAGACATTCTATCATGTATATCACTGGTACTTCAAATATTTTGCTCTAACACACCTCTGTTTTCTTCCACCTACAAGAACTTCTTGAGTTTTATTTATAAATTTGGATTTTTCTCCTTTTTTATTCTCTTATTTCAGTCCTTTCTTTTATTTAGTGCAGAGAGCACTGGTGCAGTTAAAAGGTTATACATTTTTAGTATGTAACAGTTTTCAGTGTATTGAAAAGACACACTAAAAGTTCAGAGATGGTACCCTTCCCTGCATGAGGGGATTTTCCTATTCCCAAAATTACCTGGAGGGAAAAAACCCAATCCTGTTAAAACTGACTACTGACTAGTCAGTAGCAAACATAAGGAAAGGAGAAAATTGGTGAAAATACACCTTTAAAGGCAGTTTCAGAAAAAATATTTACAAAACATAGAATGAAGTATGATTTTTTATTTTTGGTTGTTCTTGCAAAAAGTCATATCTTTTGCATACTCTAGATTTGGAAAAAAAATCCGATGTCATATTTAAATGACACATCTTTTCAGTATTTGAATTCTTCCCTATATTCTAAAAAGCACAGGGGAGAGAATGTAGGGAAATCTAAGAGAAATATTTCAATATAATGTGACTATTAAAACATAGGCTATTTATGGCAGTGTAATGATAAATAATAACTTATAATAATGAAGGGAAGAGAAACAAAAAAGACAAGTACAACACTGAAGAATTGACATTAGTGACTCTGTGTTGAACCTGCCAGTATTATCTCCCTTAGCTCTCCAATTTTACTTGAGCAACAGCTGGGAAATACCTTGTAAATCTACTACAGCACCTCTGAGAGACAACAAAATAGTTAGTAGATTGCAACTCTAAATTTAAGTGATAATGATCTTGGGGTTCAAGTGTCTAAAACAATTTACACCTTTTGAGGTTACTTAAATGCAAGAATATAACTGATTTCAAAGGGGAATTTTAAAAAGTATTTTGATAAAAATAAAGTCTGGATATATTTTCCTCAATTATTGAATAATTAAAATAATTCTTTGGTTTTTTAGGAACCATTGTAATGTTGGACTTCTTGGTAAAAATTGGAATAGCTGGAGAAAACCAAGCCAACTTATTCTCAAAACCAGAATATATTATTTGTTTTCGAAATATGTTTGGATATATTAGTTTACTGTTTCTTTGGAATTTTATGCTTTTCCATAATTCCACTTATTTCCATAAAACATAATGGCAGTGGAATGGTATAGGTTAGGTTGGGAGGACGAAGTGAGCAAGGTATTGGTCTCCCTGTTAATACTGAATTTTCAAAAATATCTGATAGGTGTTTGAGCACCAGAATGTCAGGAAAAACCAATGCAGTACCAAGACTTAGTTTTGTGTTTTATATAATTATGCCATAAAACTGTCAATGTGAACATCCACAAGCAGCTTTAAAGATACTTGGAAAAAATTCTAATTCAAGAGGGCATTGTTTTTGGGAACAGCCATTCATTTCAATTAATGCTGCTAATTAAAAAACATATGTAAAACTGTCTTGTGTAATATTTTATTAGATTGATGCAGAAGTGAGTAAGTTAAATAAAATGGACCCTCTGTTGTGGGTGAGCCAATACAGTATGGATGTTATAGAATCCCCTCTGGTCCAGGAAAACACCAGTTTGATTCAGGTAAGATGGTAGGTCCACCTGCAGAACAATCCAATAAAACTCAGTAACTATAAGAAATATATACTGGGGCATCTAGTCAGATGGTTAATTTTGCACAATAGGGTCTCTCTCAGGCCCAAATGTTAGCTTTCCATTAGCAATTCACAAGAGGATATTAATGTTTTGTGTTCCTGCTCAACTTCTTACAGACATCCTGGCCAGTGTCACCTAAAATATGAATTTCATTGCTGTATAATCCTCAAACAACTCCTGCACAGGGTTAGTGGTACAGGCAGAAAAAAAAAAGAAAAAAAAGGGGAAAAAAAGAAAAAAAAAGGAAAAAAAAAGAAGAAGATTAAAAAAAAAAAGAGAGAGAGAGAGAGAGAAGATACAGTGGATCTGTGCTTCTCCATGGCCTGCAGGGAGACAGCCTGCCTCTGCCTCACCACGGGCTGCAGCACCTGGAGCATCTCCTGCCCTCCTTCCTCACTGACCTTGCTGCCTGCAGGGCTGTTGCTTTCACTTTTTTTTTCTTGTTCCTCTTTCACAGCTGCTGTGCAGTGGGTCCTTTTGCCTCTTATTAAAAGTGTTATCACAGAGTTTCATCAGCAGCACTGATGGGCTCAGCTTTGGGCAGTGGGCAGTTTTGGAGCTGGCCAGGACTGGCTGTCAGTTTTGGGGCAAGTGTCACCCCTGCTGTCCTCTGCTACCAAAACCTTGCCACATCAACACAATAGCTGCATTATTAAAAGGGAGTGATCTTCATATCACAAATACACAAAATGTTTCTTGATGATCTTTTGAACTTCTGTGTGTGTTAAACATCAGAGAAAAGCTTTACCTTTGTTTGAGGAAAGACTTCACCTTTCAAGCTGAATGCAAGTTTACTCTGAAAAGAGGAAGTCAAATTGATCTCTGCTACTACTGCATATTTAATCAGGATGGAAACATAGACAGAGTCAGTTTTGATTACACAGGATTTATCTATTTGCCACATTCCAATTCCATTTAATATTGGAGTTCTTAAATTGGAATAGTTCAGTGTAAATGTTATATACTCCAAGAAATAGTAACGAGACTGAAAATATAAGTCATATAATAAAAAAGAGTATTATTGGGAAAAGTAAATATACTTCTCTTATAAGGAGAGACAGGAAATCTTTGTTTATCTTGCTTGGTGGACTCAGTTCCAAACAGTGAACTGAGTAAAAAGAAAATGTCATTGAGCAAGAGGCTGAGCCTTCACAGGGTGTTTAGACAGGATCTTAGGAAATGTGGGGCCAGAAGAATGAGTGGTCCACCTCGCTTTGGGATCAGTGATTGAAGAGGCTTAGGTGACACCTAAGGGGGAATATGAGCTGCTAAATGAGATGCCAGGCACCAGTACCTTAGAGTAGTGTGAGCTGTGCAGCAGGCAGAAGCAGATAACTCCTTTGCTAGATAAAGTCTAGAAGTAAAGACGTGTCAAAGTAAGAGAGTTAATTTACTGGGAAATACTTCACTGAATAGATTAAGTCCTCCTCTGCTGTTTCCAGTCCTTCTAAAGCAAAACTAAATATGATTGTATATTTTAGTTAAACTAATATATGATAGAGAAATCACATACAGAAAATCCCACCTTTTGGGATCAGTTAAGTTCAGTTTTAAGACAGAGAAGTTTAGTGTACTTGCTGGAAGGCATTGCTTCTGTTTTTCAAATGCAGAACACAGGAATGGCTGTAGCAGTTCAGACCAGACTTTATGCAAGTACTTGGCATTGTCAGTTATCAGCAGGAAAGGGCAAGATTTTGGACTTGCTTCCCTAGAATAGTATCCTGGCCACCAAAAATCTGTGATTCAGGTGTTTGCTGAGAAAATTGCCATCTCTCCATTAAGAAGATTTGAATTGTGTTTTTGATCTATGAACTAGTCCAATTTAATTTCACGTATTTGTGAACTTCTAGCATTCATAACACCCCCTGGCAAGACATCTCACACCTACTTTTCACAGTGTGAAGTATTCTAGAACAATTGAAAGGTAGTGCTTTTTCTTTCAATGGATAATTATGTTGTCACCAGATGCTGTGGTTGTCAAAGTGGAGGTTCCAAGAGCAGCCATACAAACTTATGGAAAGAAAATCCAGCTAGAGCAATTAAATGCAAAAATATAATTGCTGGCTTTTAAAGTACCTAAATTGCAGATACTTGAAAACAGAGAGAAACCTCAGGGGAAGCATGCCCTGCCCATATAAAGCAGGCAGAGTTTGCTAACTTGATTGACATTTTTTGTAGCTCCGAGCAGTTGTCTATATGTTCTTCACTGAATTGTCTGTATTTATTGGTGACTTTAAAGAAGTCAATGAAAATTAAATTAAAATAATTGTTGGTGTTCCTCACCTCCTAGATCCATTTGAGCTGGTGTAACACAGATCTAGTTTCTAAGCAAGATTTTGCAGGGGATAGGAATGAGGCTTTGTACCATTGTTCTCTCTGTTCAAAGAAGTGTCTTTGTATATTTATGAGAATTTAGGGCAGAGTGCTGCTGAAAGCTCTGGTATTACTTGATAAAGTTGTATATTTTATTATGCAGATGAAAGCTGTTTATTAGTCCCTCTTTTCATAAAGGCTCTCTAACATCAATTGTCAGTAGCTCAATAGACACCAAAATAGTTCATGTTTACTTCTACTCAGAAAAAGTACAGTTGTGCCAGAGTACAGCTTGCTGAGGAACACTTCAGCATAGCCATCCAACAGCTAGAAATCTAAACATAATCACACATGTGACCAGTGTATCCATCCCTACAAATACCCATTGCTGTGTAACTCTTAACAAGATCCCTTAAATTGCTAGTGTCTGCTGGGGTGCTAGCCCTGTAATTTCTCAAACCTGTCCACGTTACAGAGTTGGAAAAACTTTTTATTGTACAAGAGCCACACAAATTTCTGTTCTGTGCACCAAGGACTTGCAGTGTGTTATGCCTATGGCTGTGAGGATTTCAGGGCACACCCCAGTGTCTTTTTCAGTGTCTGCCAGACATCCTCCCTGGCAGCCAACAACCCTCACAGGTCAGTCCTGCTGCTACTCCTGACTTCAGTGATGTGTGGCCTTCATATGGGACATCCTTTCTCTCAGCTGCAGAGGGCCTTTGGGTAGATTGGAGGTCTCTCCTGTGTATTCTGCTTCTGTGCTGTTCTCTCGAGAAATGTTTCTTCTCTGTGTGCACCCCTAACGCCTCAGGCAGTTCTTCCTCCCTGTGTATTCAGGTCCTTTTCTCAGTGGAGGATTATAGTTTTTATTTGTCAGCTGCTCCTCTGAAGAGGATTCAGGATGGTTAACACTTCAACCCACAAATTCCTTTGACTCATCTCCTGTGCAGCAGTTCATCTGGCTATTTTTCCTAATTAAAATAGTGGTTCTATGCACACTTTACCAGGTGCCAGCTGTGATATTAAGCTGTCTTTGTCACAGCAAGAGGCAGGACATGTCACAAACCTTTGCTTAGTGGTTTGGTTGTATTTTTCCTTGTGAATTTCCCAGGTACTCTGTGTTAAGTCAGCGTGTTAAGAGGTACACTTAATGTAATTATTTCATTAATATGTATGTTTGCTATTTATATTATGCTTATTGCTGGCTTTTGGCTGAGACTGAGCATAGCAATTAATGTGTTTGGGGTAGGTGGTTCTCAACCCCTTCTCCTGAAGAAAACTGTGATAAGTGAACACATCATATATATTTGAAATTCTAGTTTTATTAAATGTGTTGCAACCACTGTCAGTGTTTCAATGGGCAGTCAAGTCCAGGGGCACAGGACAGCTGCCTGGTTTTATGAACAAGGTAAAAGTGACCTGGCTGCAGTTCTGCTCAGTGAAGTAGACATGTTGATAACAATCCAGGCAAAATGTAAAAACTTGGTAGGAAAAGCACTGTTGACTCCTTCAAATTATAATTTTCGTGATATAAGTTTGCTACTTTTTATGAGAGATTCTTTCCTCTTCATTGCTGTTGGTCAAGCTGCAATTAGGAAGACAGTCATCCATATGTGGCCAGGACTTTCTGGCCTTTGCTTTTTAAGGCGGATTTTGGCTCTTATGCATTTTTATTTTGTCCTATGAATAGATTGCTGCAAAGGGTTTTTCCTGGACCTAGTTGGAGTCACTTGGAGACAACAATTGAGGAAGTTGTTTGGTGGTGACTGATGGGAATTTCAGTGGTTGTCATCTTTCAGCAGCACCACCCTCTTTTATGGTTGCATATGTAGGGTTTGGAAGTTGAAGACCATGAGCAGTGGTGGTGGCCACCTGGGTTTTCTGAAAAAATCCAGCTGTTCACAGGGCTTCAGGAGCTTGTTAAGTATACGTTCATCAGACTGGAGGCAGGAAGAAACCTTTTCTCCTGCTTGTCTGTCTGGCTTGGTAGGGCTATTATTTTTATCTGAATGTTTATTTCTTAATGCTTGTGACAGACTGTTCTGTTGCTTGCAGGGAGGAATGTTACACACAGTGTATGTTGTGAAATGTGACATTAAACAAATGTGAAGTTCTGCTTTCTCCCATCTTTCTCATTTTTCCTTTCATTTCTGTCCCGTTGTGGCCAGCCATAGTATGAAGTTCTTGTTCTTCATCTCTGAGACATACTTTAGACTATTGGGACAGTTTGTCTCATGGAATAGGCAGAGTCTACTCTAATTATTCATGGTGGCCTAGAAGAGAGAGAACTGAGACTAGTCAGGAGGAAAGTACAAAGGTGAAAACACGATAGGCTTCTAACTGGATCACATTGAAGAGAAGCCCAGGTGTTACTGTAGGTACTTTGGATTGATCAGTAATATATCTCGGCAGCATGAACCTTTCACTTTGGGAGAGATGAACAAACATTTTGGCATACCTTCCCAAGAGAACTGCTGTGTGACTGAAAAAGGATTGTTGTCATGCTATTATATTCATAACCATGCAAAATCAAAGAAAGAAAGACCTTGTACCAATTCTGGACCTCCCAGCAAGCTGACCTACTGCAACCCATAATTTCTTAAGTTTACTGCAGTGAGAAAGATTTTGTAGGCAAATAGTAGTTAAAAATGCATCAGTGTTTTGTGATGTAAGGGTGAGTTTTAGTGTGAATTTTACTTCAGATCACATGCCATAAGTCTTTTATTTATCATTTATTTATTCATAACTTTTCATGTACATGGCCCTTCACAGGCTGCAACTTCAGACAGTTATTTTATTATTAACATGATTTTTATTTCATATATGGCTTGTATTCTTCTCGAACTGCTATTAAGTGGTACATTTTAAATGCGACCTAATAAAAAAAGAAAAAGAATTATATTAACTGGTTTTAAGTTGGTATGAAAACCAGTTCAGCAATCTCCTATGATAAGGTGGATGAGGAAGAAGACTTGGCTAAATGTCAATTAAGTGGAGATACCTAAAGCTCTAGTGTCCTTGGTTGCTTATAAATTCAAGAAGTAGCTGAGCCCTCTGTTGCACTTTGAATAAACTGGTCTTTAAGTAGGGAATGAAGGAGTAAGAATGGAGAATGCTGCTTTTTCCAATGATCACAGTCTTAGTTCCCTCACAATGTGAGCTTGTCACCAGCACATTAAACTGATGGAGGAGCTTCAGCTGTACTGAGTGGTTTTGGGGTTTTTTCTGCATTTAGAAGGAAAGCATTGGGCTATATTATGCAACTTAAGAGAATCTATGCATTAAATATCTGTATCCTTTTAAGTAAGTGGGAGTAATAATTCTATTCTTGCAGATAGAATGCAAATATAATATTTTTTTTCTTTTAGCATGTTAATTCAGTAAGGAGATTAATATAAGCTTCCAAACTTCTTAGTCAAAATCTTTATTCTCTCTGCAGAATGCAATACAATTACTGCTTGGATGCTGATAGTAAATGAACTGTTTTATTGAATAGTCATAATGAAATATTGGAGGTTGGTGTGTGATAGTTCTTATAAAGAGTACATCCAAGGAAGACTTTGTAGAGGAGGCAAAGAGGGCAGAAAACTTCTGCCTCAAAAAGAGAAAGGAGTGGCTCCAGAAGTGCCACTGGAGCAGTGGCAACCGCTATTATAGTCTGTTGGTACTTCTGACTCCCAGTATGGTTTGGAATCAAATTCTTACCTTCAGGCATATAATTTATTAGTACTCTGATATAAGCTTAGGAATTAGGGTTATTATGAATGATTAATACTACTTTATTCAAGGATTGATGTATCTTTTGCAATACTAACTAGCATGAGCTTTTTTTTTTTTTTTTTAAATTTTCAATCCTAGTGTCAGTTTACAGTAAAATTCTTTACACCTGAAATAATGATCAAACTAATTATCAAGGAAGCCAAGAACAGGTCAGGTTAGAAGGATCTCAGAATGTCATCTAGCCCAGCCTTCCACTCAAAGATGTGTGAGCTGTGAGAGCAGAACAATTAATTGTTAGCACTTCAGAAGAATATTTTGTTATCTTTTGAAGACTTCGTGTTATCCTTCTAAATGGCAGGATCTCTGCTATATATATTTTGCACAGAATACTGATTTTAGACTTTAGATAGAAGTTTAAGTAGAAACTCATTAGGAATCTTCTTTAGAGACAGAACTTTTTTTACAGAGGCCATCAGTAGTGTCAAACTTCCCCCCAACTCTGGAAATGCTGTTGACAATCCAGTGTTACATTCCAGGTTTTGCTTTGGGAAATGGTAGCTCTAAATATAGAAAATGTTTTGTTGCTGGACTTTTTTGTTGTTTGTCAAATGGTGGTACCAAAATTCTGGTTTTGATGACTGTAACAAGGCGCTTTGCTGTTCTTTTACTATGGCTTATTAGGAGTCCAGAAGAGAGTGATCTAATTTTTCAAGTTTAGATCTGTAGAACTTGATTTTTTTCCCCTACCCAACTGCTCAACAGTTTGTTTCTTAGTCAATTGATTTGTGACACTGAATATTGTCTCCCTCTTTCTTTTTTCCAGTGTGACAATGCAAAAGGACTCAAAGCCTTCTACGATGCAATAAAATATGGACCTAATCACCTGATGGTTTTTGGTGGCGTATGTGCAACAGTTACTTCTATCATTGCTGAATCTCTAAAGGGGTGGAATCTGGTTCAGGTAAGGCATGGAATGGAATATATTTTAATGCTGACTGTCTTGTGTCTCTGGACTTTTAAAAATATTAGAAACTTAGGTTTGATGCTTTTAAAGCTTAGCATTTTGTGTAATTTTTTGTTTTGTTTTGAAGGCCGGTGAAATTATGTGTAGAGATTAGTTACTCATATATAGTTCTGGATTTTAAGGCCTGGCATTTCATTGTACTCAAAAAGTTTCATTGTACTTATGAGTTTGGGGCAGCAGTCATGTGTCTCAGTAGGTTAATTAAATAAAAATAATGTTTCTCAGAAAGCAGCTTAGGTAAATTCAAGTTCATGCATGGTACAGGGGCAAACCTAGGACTTTTGAAAAGTTAGAAGAAAGAACTCATCAGGCCTTAAATTATGGTACTTCAGGGTATTTACTCAGTCCTTACTCAGTCAGAATACAGTAATTCCTATGCACTTTAAAAATACTGGAAGTGCATAAATTCTAAATAGTGACTGGGTTCATGTCTCAGTATTTAACTCACGAAGCACATTTATTCCCAGTTGTTCTTCTTTCTGAATTTCTCAAAGGTCAAGTTTGTGGAAAGGTTTCCTCTGCTGAGAAATCAGAATTTATTAATATTAATCTCTAAAATGCAGATGATAACAGCATGATTTTCTTCATTTATTCAATCATCTGACTAATGATAATTTTCAGATGGATGGCTGCTCACATAGCCATCGAGTTTTGCTTTTCTGATGTGGAAATACCCTGGCTTTTTACTCAATATTCATATTGCCCAAAGATACTCCTATATATTTTTCTTTCTTAAAAACTCTTAATTATTCTATAGCAAAAGAAAAAATATATAACAATTACCTGAGGTTACAGTTACAAACAGGCTCCTCTTTTCCACCTGGAATACTCCCTGAGAACAGTGCAGCAAGAAAAAATGAGGCATAATTAAGTTTGTGAAGAAGATGATGATCAGAGTACAAATGGGAAAATCTTAGGAGGATAATTAAAGTAGCTTGTTAACTGTGTTTGCAATGCTTGTCAGATTAGATGTTTTTTTCTTCTGCTTTGGGATTTTTTTTTTCAGATATAAAAAATAATTCCTCTGTGGAAACCAAATAATAGTGTGTCTCTGGGGAGAATGGAGAAAATAACAGAAAGCTTGAAACTAGCCTTTAACACTCTCTCTCAAAATTGGCCTAGTTCATGATCTATAATGAAATATGTGGCCAGAGCGCTGGTTTTTTTTAATTTTTCACATGGAATTTCTGTGTGATGTGGGGTGTTTCAAACAGCTGGATTTCATTGTGCTAAAAATCTTTTTATTTGTAGTCGAGTTCTGCCTGATACAATGTGGAAATCAATTTGTTCATGAAGTTGCTCAGTCTGAGGAAGGGTGATTAGAGAGCTTTTAAATTCCTGAATTTGTCAAATATATGTTCAATTACAGAATGGTATAAAGTATTGCTACCAGAGAGAGCATTTATTTCTCTGTGTTTGACCACTGTGGGTGTGAATTTGTCTTAAACATTATGATATCAGTTCAGGGTATTCTTGACTGCTTGGGCTTACTATCCTGTGGGCACTAGATAAATCCTCATGTGGAAAAACTGTTCTTTATGTCAGGTTTTTGTCTCTTGATTGGTTGAATGATGAAAAAAACACATGAAATAACAGCATGGCTGGGAAGTGTGGCAAGGCTTAGTAAATGGTATAGCAGCAATGGCAATAATCTAAGCATTGCTTGTGAAAGTGTTATGTCATATAGTGACAGCAATATGTGTCACTGCAAATCAGCAGATGTAGAATGTATAAGATAGCGGGGAAACAGAGTACAAATACTTCTACCTCAGGATCCACTGTCATAAGTGTCTCTGATTAAAAGCACAACTTGAGCAGGAGAAGATATAAATCTGTAGTTCTCAGTAGTGGAGCGATAATATTCAGCCTGAGAAGATACAAGGCTGTCCTCCCTTTAAAACTTGGGACTTCACCTGAAGGAATCATAGCAAACTCACATAAATTGTTTTATGAAATCATGATGGTGATGAAGTCATTCCATGTCACAGTCAGGAAGAGCAAAAAGAGTGTAGAGAGAAAAACTAACCTGACATTGCATTATTGAATAGAGGATTTGCGTTTGGATGGATGACTCCAAAGATTTGTCCCTGTCCTTGTGCCTGCAGTCATGAAAACAAAGCTCTTAGCCCTAGGAGGAACATTTGATTTGATTTGATTTACACAGGTGCCATGAGGTTCAGCAAAGTGATGACTCTCTTACATGCGAGAGAAATGCAGGATGATACGGATAGTCTTGGGAAAATAGGGATGAAAGAAGAATAACAGCATATAGCAACTAAAAGAAAAAATACTTTCCTGAGCAAATACAATATGAAGCCTGCTGACTGCAAAACCATTCTGAAAGCCTTTTAGCCCTGATTTCCAAGTTACTGGGTGACTGCTTTTCCTCTGTTGGGATGAATTTTTCTTTTCTGCCTCTTTTCTGTTCTCTACAATAAGAAGTTGCCAAAACCAAATAATGAAACAAAAGACCAAGAGTATAAATGAGCTGGAAATTTTCATATTGCATTTTCTACTCAGGCAATTACAGTAGGGATGACGGAGGGGAAGGAAATAGATTCTTGCAAGACAGCTTCAGTCTCTACTCTCCTTAGTGTATGTTTTGATAATGGTAGTGTCTTTTTTACTTAACTGGTTAAATCAGGCCACTCACGGCCTGCAGCAATGTGAAATAGGGAACATTACAGAGGTTGAGAAAAGTCTCAGTCTGAAGGTGACATGTCTTATTTCCACATCATATCAAAAACCAGGTACTTTTCCTCCTCCATCTTGAAAAATTCTGCTTTAGTTATGATCAGCAGCAGAAAGGGAATTTGCGTTCTCAATTAGCTGCCTTCAACTGCTAGTTGATTTAATTATCTCTTACTGTAACAAAATTAATTATTTTTAATGGAGCATTTTATATCTGTGAAAGGAGCAAGTTGTTTCAGTCTGCAAAGACTTATGTCATCCTGAAGGACTTTTGCTGAGGTATGCTAGGTGTCACAACTTGGAAAAATGTTTTTTGAACAGATATTCTTAGTAGGACAAATGCAGACACCCATTCCTTAGCCTCTGAAATGAAAGGCTTCTCCCTGGGTAATCTCTGTGTGCCAGCGGTCCTTTGTTGAGTGACAGTCTGAATATGGGCTGGAGGCTGCATGTGTGTCTTTCATCTCCAGGCTGTGGAGTGGAATCAGTTTGAACCTTTGGTGTTTTAGTTTAAAAGTGCCAGTAATATCCTGTGCCTTTCAGAGTGGGCCTTAAAAGCATGAGGCATGATACTGGGTAGTGGCTGTTCTGAAGTGGGAATATATCAATGCCAAATTCTTCCCTATTACTCTTGTCCCCATCCTCTTCCAATGTGTATTCAAGGCAATTAAAGAGTGAAGAATCATGAATGGTATCTCTTAATATCTTGCAAAAGACGAGTTATGTATTTTTATTCTGCACATCAAAGCATTCCTGCTAGTATCCAGTTAGTGTAAAACAGAGGAGAGAGTTAGCTATTCAGTCCTTCTCTTCTATTTCAGTATACCCTTCAGCTGTTATCTCCATGTGAATTTCTTACAGTGGCACACGTTTCTATTTTGCATAGATTGCTGTTTTGCCTGTTTTTCATTGTCATATCTCACATTTCCTAATTGTTTTGCTAATTTAATGCTAAACATTTAATCAGCATGATGATTTTGACCATGCTGGTCATCTCTCTTAATCTGTGGAACTCCTCCTCAATTTTTGGAGATTTCTCTTTTTCTTCCATTGTGCCATTGACGTTCTCTTACAGCCTGCTTCATTCACAATTTCATTTAACTCTGGAAATAAGCTTCTGCCAGAAAAGAAGCATGAATGTTTGTGCTTCCTCAGAATATCCTCTATTTCTACATATTTTATGTAATCTAGTCATAACTGCTGGCTTCTAGGCAAGTAACTCCTTCAGGCTATACAGTGATTAGATTGTAATGACATTCAAAACTGAGGAACCCTATTTTGGATTCAGCATCTTATGTTGGAAAGTTTTGTAACAAAATTATAGGTACCCTAATCATGATGTATTACTGCTCATTCTTGGGCATAATAATATAGGATGAGTTCCCATGTTAAAAAAGGGTGTTGGAAAGGGAAAATTCCTGGCTGTCAGTTCATGTGATTGGATATTAAAGAGCCTAAACTGAGATTACTTTCACCGTCCCAGAGATCCATAGGTATTAAAGATCCCTGAATCTCTGAATTATTGAAAAGGCTCCTGGTCAAGGAAATTTTGGGTTCCTGATTAAAAAAGGCTGAATTGATTGCACTGTCAGTTCCTCCGAGTAATTTCTGACCACTGGCCGGTCGCAACCCAGTTTTAACAAGGGATTTCCCAAAGATTGTTAGCTTCTGTACATTTCTGTGAAAATGAGCCTCTGTGGACAGAGATCCATATGAATGAAGAAGAGACTGCAACATGAGCACAGAGAACTTAGGGCCAGCCACACCATGTTGTCCTCCATGTCCAGCTGCTGTTTATGGAAAGGGGATTGACTGGATGGAGAAGATTTTTAAAAAACCAGCAGAAGAAAAAATAGGAATGGTGAAACCCAGAAGGGTATGAAGTAGGAGCTGAGGTATGTCTTTATGTCTTTGTAGAAGCCTAGGACACATGTATCTGTAAGAAACCAGGCTTCATTAGGTGTCTGTTACTCATAGAAATTATTGTTAACACAGAATTTCACAGCTGTGTTCAGGTTAAAATGATGTGATTTAACACAAAAGTACTGCAAGTCATCCTAGAGATTTTTATACTGGCCACTGAATCAAATTTCTTCTTGTTAATCTCTGGATTTTCTAAATCCTTACACTTTTTACCTGGAGCTCCAGCATGGACACATAAACATTTGATAAAAGAATGTGGTGTTTTCTTTCCTTTTTAGCCTTCTTCATCGTGTTTATTCCAGTACAGTGAGTTTGTGCTACTTTTGCCTTCACTGCACAATTTTCATGTATTAATTATTTTGAGTAATGAAAAGGGCATTTAAACTAGTCTTTGGCTAAGAAGATTAGCTACTTCTATCTGTGCGATACAGGCAGTACCTCTTGAAGAGGTCTTTTTCCCACTGGAATATGACCCAATGCACCAACAAACTAGAATCTTTGTCATTTTGGCCCATAATACACTATTGTAATCTCCTTTTCTTCTTCTTCTTCTTCTTTTTCCTTCGCTTTTCTGTTTTTTTTTTTTCTCCTGGGATTGGAGGGATTTTACAGATTTTTCTGTATTTGTGTTGTGCTTTTAATAGACAAAGTCCATGAGGGAAAGGCACCTCTTGAGGTGTTATTATATAAGGGGCAAACCTGAGGACATTCTGGTCTTCTTTGAGGAGTTAGCTGAGCACATAAGGAAGTTTTGCTCAGTTCTCTGTAGAAATGCCCAGGAGCTTCTGAACAGGAAGAAAACACAGTAGGTCTGACCTTCAGGCAGATTTTCATGTGAAGTTTATCCTCATTTGAGAGAAGCTGTGGTGAATTTGGAGTGAGACAGAGCTTTTAGTTCAGCAAATCCTCCCCCTGATAAAAGTTGCCAGCAGGAGCTCTGCCATTATTGATGAACCCTCCTGAAGATTTGCAGTTGCTGCTGGAGAGGAAGATGCATGGGGAGTGGGAGCAGATGCTCAGTGCCATACCTGCTCACTGGGCTGTGTGTGTCAGTGTGTGCAGGGATGCACACGTGCACGAGGTAGAGCAGACCTGGAGGCAGTTGTGTGTTCACCTTTCAGCGTAGAGAAATGGATGTGGCAGTTCTGCAGGCAAGACTGGTCTAGGGCAAAATAATTGCTTTAGTGACAAAACGTCTTTCCTAGGGATGCTGAGTCCCAGTGCATTATTGCAGTTGTTCCCTAGGGGAGACATTTGCATCACTTTGCTGTTAGGAGCAGAAACTTGGTCCACAAAGTTTAAACTGAAAATTTCAGAAAATTTCCAGGCAAGAAGTGCACATCCTAAATTTCAAATGCAATGCAAGATACAGTAGGACCTTCTTTTCTCTTCTTTCACCTTCTGCCTAAATGTATGACATTGATTTCTATGACTTAACCTATTTGAAACTGGCTTCTATCCAGTGTTCACTTTTATTTAAATATGATTTACTGTTCTTTTTCATCTTGTTTGTCCTGCAGAAAACATCCAAACTACAATATACAGTCTAGTTTTTGCCTTTGATCTAACGTCTAAGGTTCAGTTCACTACATAAAGCGTGAATAAAGGTATTTTAATTTACCTCTAGAGTTAGGTCAAAGCAGCTCAAGACTGAACCTGTACTTTTATTCTAACATGATTTGCATGCTCTGGCAGAAAAAAAACCACCAGTTTTTATTATCTTTCTTTTTCTTAGCTCTTTGCACATATTCATTCAATCACTTTTGTTTAGTGTTGGATCAATAATATGAAATGAATGAATGATGGTCTCAGGATCAGACACACGCCGAAAAGGCAAGGGTGTCACTTTGCCTTGCAGTATAATTTGTGCTTGGGAAAACATTTAATTCTGAACAAATCTGATATTCCCTCTGTCTGAATCTGAATGGTCCCTTGAAAAAAGTAAAATACATTAAAAATATCCCAGACACACAGTGTAATACAGAAGCATTGATTTTTTTTTTTCAAATACAAAGCTTTGTGTTATAATGTTAACTCATGTTATTGGTAAGGTGTGTAAAATGTCCAGTTTAATTTATAATTAGAATAAATAATGACTGTGTACTTTGGTATTTGGGGATTTTTTTCCTTCCATGTAAGTTTTTATTGTCTCACTGTTTGTATTGCTGGATTTTTTTCAGTTGTTCTTTTTTCTTTCCTATTTTGTTCCTTTCTATAAAACAGACTTGAAGTCTTTTCTCATGTGGCTTTTGCAGCCCCACAGCTAGGTTAGACTTGCCAGGTGGAATCTTTCTTACCCAAATGTTTCAGTATTGCACCTTGCAGCTATTGCAGATCTTCTTTCCCTGTACAAAGGTATCCCCTAGTGTTCCCTCAGGCTGCTGTTTGCTGCTGCCTTTCCTGGAGGGGTTTTAGGAGGGGAGGTAGAGGGCAGCTTTGGTTCCCATCTCTTCCTTCTCTCCTCTTCCCTGTTCTGATATGATAGGCAGACTTAAGATTTGTCTCTTTGTAAAATCACTTGTAGTTCAGCATCTTCCTTATGCTGGATAAGGATGACTGTGATTTACACCTATTTCTTTTTCAGATTTGAGATTATTTTTATGACACATTTTTCTAGTACCTTGTCAGATGTGTGGGGTTTTTTATGGTCTAGCCCACTGGACAAAAGTGCTGCTAAATTTTGTTCTAGCATTGTGTTTTCACTTGACTCTTTCTGGGAAATGTCATTCAATTTGTGGGGATGTAGCTGTAATGCCCCATTAATGATAATATTTGATTTATTCACAGTTATGCCAGCCCAAAGAATCACATTTTGATTCATTAATCACATTTTTTTCATTACTCTGTGACCCAAAAACTTGTCTAGAATCTCCCATTGCTTAGTAGGAGCATTTTTATAGTTTCTCGGCAATTGCAGCACTGAATTTTGAGCTGCCTCTGGCATTTTCCCCTCTGCCTGACTCTACAAATCTTGTTTCTCTCTCATTGAAAGCTATCTCAGGGAGATCAGGGAGATCAGATGCTAATTAGCTGTCCATCTGTATATGTTTTTTTCTGCTTTAAAGGTTATATTGATTTAAAGCTACCTTATTTTACGGAAAATCACTTTATCACTTTTTTGGTTGATTTTTGGCAATCATCATTAATTTATTCCAAAATGTTTATACTATTATGTTGTACTTCTCTGACTATTGCAATATTTCAAATATTCTAGGAAATCTGTTTCAAGCTTCTTTTACCACCAAATCCCCCAATGTTGTTCTTCAGATGATTTTCACTACACCTAAGATTTCTGCAAAGCTGGAATTGGTTATTTTGGTGTGCTACTTGTCAGAGCGACTACTGTGAGTTGTTTCTTAAACGAGTAGCACTGGGTGTGCTCTACAGAACCAGCTTGCTGGCCTGTTTCTCAACAGCAGGCTGTTTCCAAGCCTGCCTGGAAAGCCCTGGGGTTGTATTCTCTCCAGTCCCTTTGACCAGCCTGGCTTGAGTGGCCTTATGTGGAGTGGCACTCTCTGCCATTCTTGGAAACACACAAACCTGTCCACAGTAAGAAGGCAAACACAACAACAACAGCTAATAATAACTAACAGCTAACAAATACAGCTTGACATCTAAGTCAAGGCAAAATTGATATGATAAATTTCGTTCCTTCATGCTGTGGCTCCCACAGCCTTGAATTCACTTCTTCATTTCATTCTCTCTCATTTGAATATTTTTCTTCATGTCATTGTTCTATTACAGAACAAGGAAAGCATTTTCGTGTGGTAAATTAACCTGCTTTTTTCCCTGAATGCTGTTTGGCAGCAGTTACTTAATTGCTTAATAATTTTGAGGAATAACTTAATTCATACAAATTTGGCATCAACAGCTCCTGGGCATAAATTGGAGAACAAACTAATGCACCAAGAAATTGGAAAAAGAATACTCATTGTTGTGAAATGTTGAAATTTAAATGAAATATTTATTGACCTTTAAAAACAGAAAAAGTTTAATTGTGCTCCATTAAAGAAGTAATTCAGTGATGATATGTTTATAGAAAAGCAAATGCTAAGGTACAAATTCTCACATAATAGAAGCTGTTCTAAGGACATGATTCTAAAATTCACTGTGAGGTTCTTGGTATGTGATTCATCTAGGATTGAAACCTATATGGATGACATCTATTTTAATTTTTGGCATTCTCAGTACTCAATACACCTAGAACAGTTTCTGGGGACTTGCAGATCTTGCTACATGCTTTCTCCAGGCATCAGTCAAGTTTTGAAACAACTGGAGAAAAATAAGGCCAACTTAACAAGTGTTAGTTATGTTTTAATTCAACATGAAGTGATTTGGAAGCACATTTATTTCCTTTAGCCTTAGTTATCACACAGAAACACTAGACTGACTCTCAGTGTCAGAGACAATAGAAGTGATCAGCATAGCTTAAGAACCTCTAGACTCTGCTGGAAAAACAACCTTACATACAAAATTGTGACTGAAACAATTTGTAATTGGCATAAGCTTTGTTTGGCCCTAGGATTACACTGGGGAACCTATTGCACAGCTCTTAAGCTTTGACTTGTGGTGTCATTTCCCTTTCCTTCTCATCACATTTAAAACTTACAGCTACAGATAGCTTAAGTAACTCAGTCTAAACTTATTTTTGCACTAGAAAAACGTTCAGCAGTTGCATCTTTACAGTCTTTCAGAATCTCTTCTTGGCTCTCTGGATTTTAATTCCAAACTGTATTTGCAAATCCAGATTTATTTTGATTTCTTATTTTGCCTTGATTTCATTCATTGTTAGGAGATGTGTAACTTGAAATTTCTGAACTCTGTGTTAAGCCATAACACCTTTTTCTCCTAATTCTCAAATAAAGGAAGGTGTTTCTCCAGTGAAGTGTAGTCCCTGACTCCCTTACCTTGCAGAAGTCCATTAGACTTTGTTACCCAGTAGACAGCCTGTCACAGTCTGATTAATAAACTGCAGCAGGATTAGCAATATAACCACTATGAGCTTTGCTTGTGTTATGATGCAACACAAAACTAGGAAAGATCTGTAATTATTTATAATTGAGCTACTGTGAGGGCACAGTGTATATCAGGGTGTGGATATTGTTATTATCATTCATTATGTCAGTTTGCTTTCTGAAAGTGAAAAGATTAGTGGCACAGCTTCTGGAAGGTTTGTTTAAGTCCTTCAATATTCAGATAAGGGAATAAGTATGCATGTGACTGGGGAGTGGCAGGTCTCCAGCAGTCTAAAATATTGCATGAAGCGCTTGGGAGCTACACTTTTGTATTCATTTTAAGCCCTGCCTTCCTGACATAAATCAAGAGTTAATTTGTTCTATTAAAAAGAAGGCAAGAAAGTTCTTCATCATAGCCCTTTTGAAAAGCTTGTAGAAGAATGATGACAGTCTCTATCTGAAATAGTCTACAATTGCCAGTCAAAGGCTGGATGCTTTTCTGCATTATTCCAGTGGAGAGCATGGAGATGGTCAGGGGTCTGGAGCATCTCTCCTGTGATGAAAGACTCAGAAAGCAACTGGGGTTGTTCAGCCTGGAGAAGGGATGGCTCCAGGGCCTAATAGAAGCCTTCCAGTACCTAAAAGGAGGTTACAGAGAGGGCAGAGGGGCTTTTTACAGGAGCATGGAGAGATAAAACAAGGGATAACAACTTTAGACTGAAAGAGGATAGATTTAGATTACTAGGAATAAATTTACTGTGAAGATGGGGAGATACTGGAGCAGGTTGCCCAGAGAATCTGTGGATGCCTCCTACCTGGAAGTATTCAAGGCCAGGTTGGAGGGGGGCTCTGAACAGCCTGGTCTAGTAGAAGATGTCCCTGTTCATGAAAGTGGTTTGGAACTAGATAATCTTTAATGTCCATTCCAAACAAAAGCATTCTGTCATTCCAAACAAACTCACAGACTGGATCTGCTAATCTGGGACTATCTGTAGCTGCAAGTAAAAGATCACTTCTGGGAAAGTGATAAACACATGCATCCTTGCTAATAATGGGGCTTTTTGCTATAAAGACATACTTCTGCTAAAGTGATCATGTTCCTCGTGTCTCTCATTTAATTTAAACATTCTGTTCAAAAATTTGTTTGGTAAGCAAATTTTAGCTGCTTCTTTTTTCAAGGCTCAGAATGTTACTGAGAAAAGCAGAGTGACTGAGTCAGCACTAGAGATGCTCAGTATTATGTTTAACACTTACTGACAATATGAAAATTAAATAACGAGGTGGTATACCTATCCGTATATGCATAAACACACACATATCTATTATATAATTATCAAAAACTGGCCTCAGTCTCTTTTATGGCTCAGTCTGTTGCTGGTGGGCACTGGCATGTTTCAGACAAATGTAGTTGCATTCTCTTACATTGCAGCAGGAATCATTCTCATTCAGAATTATAGTTGACATGTGAAAGTGGGTGCTTTGTAAGCAGCCTGCTTTGAAATTTTCTTCCTGTCATTTTCTGCTCTACAGTTATTTTGCCCTTTACCTGTTTTCTTTTATTCTACTTGCTTGTGAGAAGTTAAAAAATAATCTGATTTGCAAATCTGAAAGTGAAGGAAGGGCCAGAACAAAGAATTTGCTTTTATAGAAAAATACTGTATATTATTTGTGGATCTTGATGGAGGAATCCAGATCTACAGATTAGGAGGGATTGTAATCAGACCAGCCTGGAAGAAATATTTGTATACAGACAGAAGTTTAAGAAGTAATTTTAACCTAGCAAATTCTATTCTGTCTCTTCAAATTTTCATGTCTTAGCTATTTTTAAAATTCAGTAAAGTTGCAAAACGTGCAAATGCTTAATTAAATTAGCATTAATGTTGATTATGAGTTCTTGGAGTTGTCATTGTGAAAACTCTGGTGACCAATGTGATTTTGTCCTTGCTTTTGAAAGTCTGTATGACAGTGTGATAATATCCTGTCTTTATGCTGTTTTTAGCTGGGGAGGAAGTGAGAAAATGCAGACAATGGTTTCTTATCTTTTTCCTTTGTTAGAGCAAAGGGCAGAATGATGTAACTATGGGGCCCTGAGTTTCTGAGTGCCTGACTACTCACCTTTATTGATTGAGATCTCAAGCTAGTTTTGGTAACCAGAATAATCTTAGAGTCCTCTTATATGTAGACTGTACTCAAGGAGGCAAATCTTCAATTAGAACACAAATCTTCCTCAAAACAAATGTGCTTGCACTGGCTTGACTTGTCTCCTATTCACTGTCCAATTGTTAGAATACAGCAAGGGATCTAGAATTCTGCATCTTAATGTTGCTTTAAGAAAAGGCATGTAGGTGAGTTGCTGGGTTTGTTTTGTTTTTAATTAAAGCATTGAAACAGAAGACAACAAAACTGATTAATAATCTCTCTATAAATAATTCTATCTTTTGCTTTCTGTTAACCTCATTCTTACTTATCTATTTCAAACCATTGCCACAAACATTGCTAGGAGGGCTTAAAGGCAGCACTTTGCCAATTAGTCATGGCTTGCACACTGCTCGTTTGAACAGCAGGTGTTTATTTTTATGTCCAGAAGTCCACGTTTATTAATGCAAATGAACCAAGAGAGAGGAGTCTCATAGTTAGTTCAATGGTCTAACTGGCTATGTGAACAAGGAAAATGAAACCTCAAAGTTGTTGCCCAATACTCTACTGTTTTACAGGCAGATAATTACAGGATTATAATCACCTTGGAAAGACATCTTTTTCTTCCAGTCACAAATTAATTCATACAGAATACGACATTCTTAGCATAGTTGTAAAGGGAAGAGGTAGCTGGGCAATAAATCTTAGAAGTGATTTTTACTGAGAATAAGTGATTGAGAGTGGTACTTTAGAAGTCTTAGCTACCTGTCCAGGGACTACATAAATCCTACCTGAATGTTTTTCCCAAAAGCTTCATTTATAAGAGGTATACTTTCACAAAGCAAGGGTAATATTATTTATTGCCTCAGCTCCCTAGATGAATAATGAAATGTGCATCATTTGAATTCTATAGAGCATCAGATGTGTCCATGTATGAAATGAGTTTTTGTAACCCCACTATATGAGGACACCTTGAGGCCCAGTATCTCATAAACTTACCATCAGACTTTGCTCTTGATCCCTCACTGCTTCAGAGTATAAATGTCTCTCATTCTGTATCTCTTCTTGGTAGTCAACCACCACCATGCCATGCTGGGTTCTGTCAGGAGGGGTTCCATCCCAGGTGATACTGGCTGTGAGTTTGCCAGGAGTTTTGACTGCAATTTCTACAGTTATTATGAAAAACAAAACAAAAAAACAGAAGAAGGATGAAAACAAATGTCACTTTTCTGAATTCTCATCAACATTATTGTGGCCAATATTAGAATTTCTGGGTTTGAACCTCCTTTGCTTTTGGCCTTTGAGGAAGGCAATTCTGTCTTGCCACAAAACATCAAAGGTGCTGTGAACTGTGTCAGATGGTCATGGCTCAGTGCTTACACTCGTGAAATTAATTTCTAGGGACTGGAAGTGGTGCTGTCTCAGCTTCTTCTTTGGTGATACAAAGACAAGTTTTGTGTGAGTACCCAGGTCACTGAAGAGAATGGATGGATTTCCACTTATCTTTGGATGCTCTGAACAATATTTATATGGAATAATATGCATACCTACCTTTCAAATTTGGCTGAAAATGGATGAATGTAAAAGAATGAAATGTACACATTTTCAGATCATGACTAAGTCCCAAGAGCATGGAATTATGAAATCTGCTGCTTAAGCCCTGCAGAGGGTGGGATTTCAAATGCACTCCTTGACTTGGAATGGCTCATTGCTCTAGCTCTAAGCACCCCCATGCCTAGCATGCCTGATGTGCTTGAATCACATCCTGAGGCACTTTACTCTCCCTGTGTGCTGTACAGTGAGCTTAAGAGCCTGACTTTGTATTCCATTACTCTGAAAAAGCACTGATGTTCCCAGAGTATGTGTTTGCCAGGTATTTCTGAAGCCATGTCTGTCTTTCATCATACTGCAACTGTTCACTGTGTTGAATCACCATATATAAAACTGCAGTTCTAATTTTAACATCGCAATTGACTTCTGTGGAAGTGGCTGTAATGAACAAAATGAAAAGTTATTAACCAAATCCTTTTTCCTGCTCTGCAGTCTAATTGTCATCTGGAGAAATCTCTTCAGAGTTGTAATAACAACTTTATGGGCTCAGTAGAGAGGACGTTGTATGCCTCTACTGAGGTTTTAAGCCAGTACTAGACATTAAAGACCAACACATCAACTGAAAAAAATTCATGTTTATGCAAATTTTGCCTGATTTTAGGAATGCCTAAATGTATAAAGCAGTTCCCCAAAACCTCATGTAACTCCAGGTTATGGAGTTGTATGAATATGTACAAATTTGTACATTTTATTTAGGCTTGCTCTACTCGATGCAGGTTATTGTCACTTAGTTGCAGAAATAGACCTTAACACAATGTTCTGGTTGTCTTTTAAGATGTTTCCAGCAGATAAGATAGTAAAGAGGTTGCTGGTGTTTTACTGTGAAAATAAAACAGCCAGAACAGTCGCCCAGAAATTTGAAGGTTTACAGTTCTCTCCTAAGACAGTCAAAATGGCCTCAGAGTGCCATAACCGGTAGGCTGTGAAGCCTCTGTCCCTCACATACTCTGTTTTTCTGGTCACACAAGCCTTTCCAACGTTTTGTGAGTGTAGTGTGCAGTGAGGCTCTGCTGACATGAGGTAGGAGAAGGTGTAGTTGTAGGGTGATGATAAAAACAGTGTCAGTGCATCAACCTGAGGATGACTTGGACAAGATTCTCAGACACGTGGTGTGACTCTTGGGGATGGTGCTGTGGCAGGGCCAAGGGTTGGACTTGATGATCCTTGTGGGTCCCTGACAACTCAGCTTATTCTGTGGTTCTGTGATCTGTTTCCTTCCTTCTGGACAAGATTTGCAACGACTCTAAAATATGAGTGCTCCTATTCTGGCAGCCAATGTGTCTAGATAAAAATAACAAACTATAGCCAATTGCTGTGGCAGGACAAGTGTCAGTGCTCTTCTTCAGCCTGTGATCTGCATGGATGGTGTAGGGATCTGCTGCCTTGAATGATGTGGATGGTCTTTGCAGAACAAGGATTTGGCACTCCCCATTACTTTGGCACGCTAAATGTGCTAAACATGCTCTGTTTACTGTATGTACTCTGTTTTCTGCACCACCATAGTTTCCAGCTCATGTTATAAAGAAGCTAAATGCACACAGAGTGCAAGGTGCTCTTCTGGAACCAAGCTCCCACAGATTGAGTTCTGCAGTATGTGTCTTGTAAGCACTGGAATAATTAATTTCTTCCATAACTGAGTTTGTATTCACTACACTACCTGAAGTTACCTGTACAACACAAACATACAGTGAGGACAGGCACAAAAAATAGCTGGTTTATTGATTGTAGCTTAGGGGTCATTTTCAAACATTTTAGATATGTATAGAGGAACAATCCATCTCTGTTCGTGCTTAAGGAGTGTATGACTGATCTTGTCAGATTTAATTTTTATGAAATTTAGAATGTGACATTTGGCATGTCTGAACTTATGTCCATGTAAAATAATGTCAGTTCTCTGGAGTCAATTCAGGATAGGGCACTCAAATTATCTGCCTTACAGGAACAAATAACTGGAATAGGTTTTTCAGGTAGTATGAGAAATATTCAGTTTTTCTTTAAACTGTTGGGTAACTTTCAAAAATCCTTAAAGGGAAAGAATACTATACAGTTTAGATATTGATTACACTAAATTTTCAGAGTTTGATAGCAAGTTTTTCCAGAACAGATCCCAAGAATCACTATAGTGATTCTTCACCACTTCAACACACAGAGCATCTCTTCCTTATTTTACCAAAAGCTGAGCCTAAGAGAATCAGGAATCACAACATAATATCTGAAAGTACTCTAGAGATACCAATATTTTTCTAAAGAGATCTTTCTTCTATCTCTTTGGATTCTGTACCCAATCTAGAAATATATCCTTCATATTTTTTTCAAAACACAGACATTAATAAAAATTAATTTAATATTTTCTAAGCTTTTTTCAAGCAAATTGAAAGACTAAGTATTTTCATTTTGAAGATACTTGTCTTTGTGTGGTGATTCCTAGATCCTACTTTAATTATGCACTAGTTTAATTATGCCTAAATAATTATGAATCTCTAGAATTTTTTTCTATGGCAGTATCTTTTTTTTTATCATAAAAGTATAAAATTCTGCACTATGAAATATGATAGAACATGCAGCTTAAAGCTAAAAATATTGAACTTTTCATTAAAATAGGCATATTTTTGATTACATTGCTCAAAATTAAAATCTCGTATCTGGCGGTATTTATAATTCGGTGTTTTTATTAAGCTATATAACTTTTCCATGGATGAGGATGTAAATTCTTAATACTTTTCTGCATAAACCAGTTTTGAAATGTTCTGCTCTCAGGGAGGCATACCTTAGTACTGTTGGAGGTTACAAACACGTGATGTCTTCCTTGTCTCTGAGTTTAATTTTTCTTTAGAAATATTTTTGAATTACCCAGAGCCGTAAAAATGGAACCTCTATTTGCAGTGCACAAGTGAGATCCCATTTAGGTGCGTTCTCTGGTTTTAGCATAAACATGTTTCCTTGTTGGAAGGCTTTAACACTAGAGCACAGGGTCTTCTTCTCAGTAGAAAGGCAGAAAAGTTTTGTTTAATGTGAGAGTGGTCAAACCCTGAAACAGGTTCCCCAGGGGTGTTGTGGAGTCCCCATCCTTGGAGATACTTGGGGCCCTTGGCCTCACTGCTTGGGGCAGACTGTAACCAGCAGGCTGGGTCTGAGGGAGGTGATCCTTCCCCTCTTCTGGACACAGCTGGAATGGTGTCCGGATCTGGGCTCCTTGGTACGAGAGAGATGTGGGTGTGCTGGTGTGAATCTAACAGAGGCCCACAGGGAGGGTTAATGGTTTGGGCTGTCTGCCATATGAAGAGAGGCTGAGGAAGCTGGGCCTCTTTAGCCTGGAGAGGAGAAGGTTTGGGAGAATCATGCCAGTGTGTACAAATACACATTGAGGAGGAGGTGAAGAAGGCAGCGCTGGACTTTTCTCAGTGGTTTCCAGTGACAGGACAGGAGGAAATGGGTGCAAAATGAAATGCAGGAAATTCCATCCCGTTTTAGGGGTGGCCAAACCTAAAGGAAGTGTAGAAAGTCCCTTCCTGGAGGTAGCCACAAATGTGGCTGGACAGGGCCTTGGGAGACGCACAAGTAGACCTTGGTTTGAGCAGGGAGGTCAGACTGGACTAAGTCCCATGCTGCCTTCCTACCTCAGCTGTTCTGTGATTTTGTGAATGCAACCCATAGTATTTTTTTTTTATTGTAGACTAGAAATCCTGAAGTAATAGCAGTGAAATTCCATTGACAGATTGAAATCTCTATAGGTTACTTTATCAACTAAAAATGATGAGCAGATTTTATTTTAATCCTGTTTAATTCAGTATGCACTTACTGTTAGTGTTTGGTTTTGGGTTTGTTTTGTTGTTTTTTTTGTTTTGTTTGTTTGTTTGTTTTTCCCAAATCCTCCTTCAGGCTTTTAAAGCAATAACAACGAAACAGAGTGCTATACCCTCTGAATATTGAATTGATTATGACTTGATGCATAAATATGCATTTCTAAACCACCAAATTCTTAAAAGCACAAACATACTTCATTGACCCTTCTTTGAGCAGGAAGTTGGACTATTTGTTTTTCTGTGATTCTGAAATTCCTGAACCATGGTGGTGTCTATTAGATTTAAAAGACTAAAGATGTTTTCTCTCTCACACATTGTAGTTCTGAAAGTGCTGGCATTCTTGGCAATTGCCAGAGTATTGAAACTTCATTTTAGCTTCATTTATTTCTGGTTGGTAGAACAGTTCTTTGCAAGGTGCTCTATCTTGCCATAAACATGTTCACTGGTTAGCAAAGTGTTAAAGCTACTGTTCTAAAGGCAAAGTTCTTGGACCTCATTGTAATTTACTGAGCAGCTCCAATAATCAAAAAATATGACAGTCAGTAAAATTTAAAAGACCTTTCAAAGAATCTTGTCAAGCCCAAAAGCCAAAAAAGAGAACAGGTAGAAATGTACAGGAATAGTGTATGGGAATAGTGTCTGCTTTCTGTCCTGAGCAGAGACTGAATAAAGTGTATGGTTTCCTCCCCACTAAAACAAGGATGGGAACTCAAGGGGAGTTTCATCAAAAATGGCCGGAAGATCTCTGCACTGAAAATAGAAGAGGAATACAGGAAAGAGAGAAAGTGTACCTATTTTAATGCAAAATTATATTTTGCATTGTACCAAAACATTCTTTATTTGATTTCACTCGAGTTTCAGATGAAAATAACCATAATTCCTCAGCTACAAACATAAATTAAATTTTATAGGTTAGTTAATCCTGCTGGAAAGATTGACATGATTGGAGTGTTAAATTCTACAGTGATAGCCTCTTTAAGAAAGATTAAGTGGGCAAAACTCAAGAGGGAGCACTCAAAAATAGCATTTCTTGTTGTGATGTCAGTGACCTCTTGAACGAAAATGAACATTTGAGGGATTACTGTCAGAGAAGTTTGAAGCATGTAATCAGTATGAAGTTACTACCTGATATTTGCAGAAAACTGTTAGATCACGGTAGAAAACAAGATGCAGAACTCAGGATACAGTCATTATATATACAGGGGAAAATGAAGATATGTGATAGAGGGCTTCAGTCTGGATTAAATATGGTAGAAATAGCAACTTCTCAATCAACAGCAACAAAGAAAATGGACTTGAACTTCGGCTTATGTTTAAATTAGCACAGTTTATCATTTGAGTTGTTTAACAATATTGCTCTAAATCCAGACATCTACAGGTTGTCATGATTATAAACCCAAACAGATGGAAAACTAACGGGCATACTGGATGACATTTAATGAAAACAAAGCTGAAAAGGAGAAAGTGATAACAATTGATGGAAATCAGAAGGTAGGGACATTTGGAACATAACAAGATCTTGAGCAGTCTGATATGACTAGACCTGCCCTGGGCAAAGGTTTGTTCTAGGCAACCTCTGGAAGTTCCTCCCCACCGAAAATATTCTAGGAAGACAAAGGAGAAGGGCAATAAGACATGTTTAGGTAAATCAGGAACTAAAGAAATCTGATGATATCAGTTAAGTGTTAGGAGGAAATAGTATTGTCAATAGCAATGTGTAAACAGAAGAAGTGTTTCTTTAATATTTTTGTACTTTCTGAGTCTGTTTTGGGGAAATTGATGACAACAAAAATGCTATAGGTTTTTCTGCAGTAACCTGTAAGAATGATGGTTAGGTATTTTAGAAAAAGTTGTTTTTCTAAATAAATCTCTATTTAAATTTTCTGACAAACTGATCAAAGAACCTTGTGAGTGTTTGTCATGAATGTTATCATCTTGGACCACCAAAGAACTTCAAAGGAACTGGAAGGGAGCTAACACTGCATTGAATGTTAAAAGACTGTAAAGGATAGTTTGAGTTGATACATGCTAAAGTCAGTTCCAGAAAATGGAACACATGATATAGATTTTTGACTTAGACTGATCAGACAAAGGTAAGAGAAAAATGACTCATGGATTTATGAAAAATTACCTCCTGCCAAACTCCTCTTGCTTGGAATTTATGGTTTCTGTTGAGGAAAAACCCCACATGTTTATAAATTGAGTTAGTTTCTAATTAATGGAGGTATTTGCCTTGTAGAGGTTAGGGAATTGTAAGTAACAAAACCAAGTGACTAGCATAGCAGTAGTGATCTTGATTAGTGAGAGAACAGCATGTCTGCATAGATTTGATATTCCTCTCTTCTGGAACATTTCTCTTCTGGAAAGCAGTGTTCCTTAAAAAAGGAAAACAAACAAAACGATCTTGGTAGATTATTGGTCTGTTACCACAGTGTGATGCCACACTAGGTAAAACATTGGATTCTTGGGTGGATGGGTGGACAAATTTTTAGGATGAATTCTGTGTCTAGTCCTGGTACCCATATCCAAAATTTTCACAGAACAGGTATGCAAATAGCAAAAATTGAGTAAAAAGGTCTCCTAATAATGAGATATTCCAAGAATTCTGTTCAAGCCCTCAGACATATGATGGTGAAATTTTGTCCCCTGAACTATATAAAAACTTTTGAGCACTTCCATATCAAGAGCAATTCTAAGTGGAAATTTGAAATCAGTGGAAATAATGCTAGAAATAAGATATAATTTTTAACAGCAGATATATTTTACATAACAATTTTCAGAATCTTTCATTCAATTCTACCTTGCTAGCAGGTCAAGAGCAAATACTTTTCTAAAACTCAGCTGTAGGTTAAAGAAAATGTAATCTGGGGCAGTACTTCAGCATGCCACATCTATGAGATCACTCCAGATCCTCAAAATTATTCAGTCCAGTCTCATCTACAAGTTATCTGAACAGAGATATTCTTAAAGGAAAACTGAAACATTATCATGTTTAGTATGGAAACATGGAAAAGGGCATTTTACAAAAAAATTAGAAAGCCTTCCTCAGATAATGGAAAAAGCTGCTTATTGACTTAAATTGAGCAAAAAGTGTTAGAGGGAAATTATTCTTCTGGAAATTGCATGAAGATCATTGTAGTGACTATTAACAGTTCACTGTACACAAGGGAAAGTAATTGCAAAAAAAAAAAAACCAACAGAACAACCATGATTAATAAGTTCTTTGCTCAGATATTTTTGTTATTTGATAGATTTTTTTTTTTTTGTCAGAAATCCACAGTGAAGAAATCTAATTACTATCCTCATTTTTGGGTGTAGTCTAGAGGCAGGCAAATGTCTTCCAGTAAAGAAAAAATATTTGGCTTTTTCAACTAAAAGAATATTTTTCATTTGCAACTGGAAAATGGGTTCAGGTAAAGATGTTTTCTGGGCAAAGATAGGAAGGAAATATTCTCAATCACAATACCTTGCAGAGATATGAAGGAAACATATAAATGTATTTTTTACTTTGTTCTTAAATTAAAACAGAAATAATCTTATTATATATTTTAATACCATTTCCTCAAATCGCATAAAGAGATAGGCTCTGTTTCCATCATTAATAATTTTTTAGCTTTTGTATTGTGAAGGAAAGCTTGTCTCTGTGCCCTAAGGCATCAGACATGTAGCAGATTCTTCTGCAGCTGTGAAGACGGGGAGTACTCTTTAAGGAAAATTCCCCTTTTGCCTTTTGTCTGCATCTGGGCCCAGCTGGCTGGGAATCTGAGACAATACCCAAAGCAGCATTTCAGTTCAGATCTGGAGTGTTGTTTTGAAGTGCATCCTGCTATTGTCCCCACAAACTATGTGTTGGAGGGCTGAAAGGATGATGCCTTCTGCCATCACCTGTGCCTGGTAAATACTGTTCCTGAATAGCTGTTGGGTTTCTCTGGTTTTTGCTGCTGTATCTTTAGAAGCCCAAAGAGTCCTCTTGCAACCAGGATTCTGAATATTCACAGAGCTGAGACAAGAGACCCTATAGCTGGAGTTATCACACAGAGCTTGTCCCATTGTGTAGCCAAAGCTTTCCACACTCTTACTCTGAGCCTTAAAAACTTCTATTGGAACTTCTGTTTTCTAGAAGTTGAAACTAATTTATTTGTAGATTCCAAAATCTTCAGGGCAGAAAGGACAACTACAGCATATAGTTTGACATGCAATTAAAACTCTGGACAAAATTTTTGAACTACTTTACCACTATCCTTGCACAGCTTAGTAATTTATGGCTAAGCTAGACTGAATCTTTATAAAAGATATCCATTTTTGATTTAAAATGTTCTACAGAGAATCCAGCATACTCTTAAGTGAGGTGTTCCATTGATTAATTGCCCTCACTCTGAAAATATTTCCAGTCAGACTTTGCTTAGCTTCAGTCTCCAGTCATTTATCTTCATGCCTTTGTCTGTCAAGAAGCTGCTTGCCACTGAAAAATCTTTTAATACATAGGTACTTACAAGCTGACACTTTGTTGCCCTTGGGAAAACAGTTCTGTAAAAGTGGTACACATTTTCAAAATCCTTTAAAAGAAAAGAACCCAGAATTTAAAATATTGCTTTGTTTTCAATTCTTTCCAATTTCAAAGGAATAAAAATTTCTTTCTATATTGTATAGTTATACTGAACTTTCAAGAGATGGAGGGAACTTTTTTTTACCAAGCTATGACCGTGAGTTGCAATGAAGTAAAATTGATATCACGTTCCTTTCTGTTACCTCATATGTCATCCTTTTCAGAGAGATACAACATGGTTATTTTACATTTTTTTAAAATCAGTTTTGTCTCAAAAAGTTGCTCCTGTTACAGCTGCTACTAAAAAATGTGGATTTTAACCAAATGGTAAGATGAGAAAACCTAATGGAAAGTGGAGAGATGGTAGAGCCAAGTTTTCCATTCTGAGGTATACGATAGTAGGACAAGAGGAAATGGATATAAGTTTCAAAATGGTTAGATATAAAGAAATGTATTTTATTTTTCACCATGATCAGACTCAAACAGGTTCCCAGAGAGGTTATTGAATCTTTGTCCAAGATGAAGCTCAAAATTTAGCTGTAAACAACCCCAGGCTACCTCATCTAGAGGATCCCGCTGAAAGCAGGAGTTGACCTCTTTGATCCTCAGGGGTCCCTTTTGTCTTGAATTCTGCAGTAACACCACAAGTGGGGCTATGTGAGTGTTTCAGCCTTTCTGTCTTTGATGCAGGTTGACAAGAAATTCCTCCTCCACGTGGTCTTATATGGAGTGCTTATATGCCTGTAAGAACTTATGTGAAGTGTGTTGAAAACTGGTGTCTTTGAGATTGGAGAACAACCCCATAAACATATGGCTGGACAAACTAAGCTTCATTTCCTCGGGCAAAAAGGCTCAAAACAGACAGCAGGTCCTTGTTTAGCCACGTCAGCTATGCACATGCAGCATGGGAAACAGTGCTTTATTAAACTGGTGATCTAAACTGGCAGCTTTGTTGACATGCAACAGTAAACCACCAATGTTCCATATTGCTGATTACTAAATCTCAGTTTCTCAATTTTATCTTTTGACAATCAGTCATATCTGGGTAGACTGTGATGCCTAAAAGTAATTAAAACTTTTTCTGGTAATAAGTAAATTGAGGCACGGAGTTTACATTTATTGATAATTACACAGGAAAACACCAAAAATCGTGGTACAGAACTCATTTTTATTCACTTGAATTTTATCTACCAGTTTTCTAGCCATGACAAATTATTGCCTGTATCAGATAAGTCAGTGTACAAGCAATGCAAATTAATAGCTAAGAGAAAAATGAATTCTAGCACGGTGTATTGTGACACAAAATTTAAACAAGTATTATTCTATTACCTAATTCATTCCATTTAATCAGAGGATTACCTATCTTGGTAATTTTTCTATAAATAAGCCACTAAGTCTGGAAATTTTTAACTCAGGGAAGCCAGGCTGTCAGCATTCAAATTCAAAGTTGTCTTGAAGATTGTACTCTTTGATATGCACCTGATAAAAATAAACTTGTTATGTAAGGTGCTGATTCAGTGAAGAGAATAACTACATGCTTAACTTTTTATGCATTACTGCATCTAGTAGCATTCAGCAAGTACACATAAGTCAGTTCAGAATTATTGAATGACAAGAGTCATTGTCATTAGGAGCATAAATGCATTTCAGCGCTACTGATCATTAACAATCTGTCTTGTAAATTGGCTCCTTGGTTTAATTGCTTATTTTAACAATATCAGATATTTCAGTAGTTATGAAATTCCAGTAAACTTTTCAAGAAAATATTTTCAAGAATTTTCAACTCCCTGTTGACAGTGGGAGGTCATACAATCACGGTATTTGATCAAGTATGTTTATTTAAATCCCCCAAAGAGTTCAACTCCATTAATTCCATGACCTCTTGTCCTTTGTGCTCTCTGTCCATGGGAAATTGTGATTCTTTTTCAATTAGTTATTTCTAAACTCCTGTTTTTTCTTCCTCTGCTTCTCCATAATCTTCTCAAGATCACGATGAGTAAAATTAAGCCAGTATTTATGTCTCTTTTCCTTTTACATTTTTATCACTGTGATTAACATCCTTCTTCTGCATAGTATTTGCTTATTTGTATATGGAAGCAAAACAGTGGTGACTTTTTTACTGAAAGAGACTTTAATATTTCCTTGTAGTAGTCCATAATGAAAAAGATATCAAAAAGTCACAATGCCTGTAAATTTCTAATGTGTTTTCTAAATGCTGAAAGGGATGTGTGGGGTTTTTTTTTTTTTTTTCTATTTTTTGTGGAGGGGGAAGAATATGCTTGTTTTATTATTGTTGTGGGGGTTTTGTTTTAGTTTGATTTGTCTGAATATGCCTGGAGCATCATAAAAACAGAGGCTGGAGAGTGTTTTTGTACTGATGGTACACAATTCGATGTACCTGGAGAGGAAGAGAGTTCTGTTTTTATACAGAATGATCCTCCAGATTTTAGACTAGGAATTGCTTTGGTTTGAATGATGATGTCTGCTCATGAATAAATTGGTCTGAGTATGGTAATGCAAATGTGTGATTTGAAGATTTTTCAAGCAATTTACGAACTGAAGTTATAAATACACATAGTTTAAATGTAGCTAAGGCAATTCATATTCTACTACACAATGGGATCAAATTCTCTGATAGCAGATGTGTTTTGCAGTAGCAGCCAGTGAATTCCATAGCAATATCAATTTCTTTTATTACTAAGTAATATAATTCTTTTCTCTCACTGATGTCCCTTGCAAAGATACAGAATATGACTCATAGCTGAAAACACTCAAAATACATATTTGTATTTATATTTATATTTTAAACAAATGCTTTCATGTGTTCTCCAAGGAGTAGGGCCACATCACACACAATCCCTGTCTGAACCTGCTTTTCCCAGTGTGCCAAAGAGGCTGTGCTTGAAGGCTGTAAGAGCTGCTTTTCTTCATAATCTGAACAAGTCTGCTCTGCTGCAGCCTCAAATCTGTGTTGCTGCATGTGGTGTAAGGATCTCTGGAACAAATAGCTCATGTTCTGTGGCTGACACTACTGGCCAACATCTGCAGCTCTTTCTGTTCCCCCTGCAAGCCTAATACTAGTGTTTGCTTTTTGAGCCATGCATTGTTATCTAGTTAAAGTGCTCAATGGATAAATCTTCCAAGAGTCAGCTGAAAACAGGAAAAAAAAATGTTTAGGCTTACATGACATTTTTCACACACGTATGTTAAAAATTGGAAGGTTTGATATATGCAGATGCTGTGGACCTACCTTTTATTAAGACTCCTGAAACAGCAAGGGGCTAGACTCTGACAGGAGAGGTCCCATCTAGCCTACATGCTGGCCAAATGGTGAGATCAGAAATTACCAAGTCAACATGGTACAAATGGGAAGAGGCAAGAAAAGGCACCATTCAGAGCTGTCATTCTGACAAATATGTGCAGAGCACACATACCAATTTTTGCTACCATTTACTCTCTTCACTGCTATTTAGCTTCCTTGTTGCTTGTTGATTTTAGTGGGTGATTACAAGAGGGAGAGGAATTAGGTAACTGCTGAGCTATAGTCCAACATAATGAAACTTAATTTTTGATGTAAGAGGAAATTCTGTTGCATCATTGTTTGACAGAAGACAGTTGTGAAAGGAAATGCTTGTGATCTTTAAAACAAGAATACCCTTTTTCGAACTGAAGGCCATTCTAAAAGTATATTCTCTAGCAATATATAGAAGTATATTCTCCTGCTTTTGGTGTTCTTTTAATGTTCCTTTTTGCATTTTTCAAATCTTGTCAAGTTTTTCTATAGTTTTTGATGTCAATGCCTTTCCCATTCTCTATTATGGTACATTTTTTCAAGTCTAATTTGGCTTGAACATCATTCACATATATGTTTGAAATTCTGGAGTCTAAAGTTCTTCAATGGAAAAGAAATGGAGTTTTACTGATGTAATATAATGGTGCTGAAAGCTTACTTTGGAATAAAAGTGGTAAAATAGATCCTAACTTTATATACATTTTGCATATCAAGCATAAAGAGTTACAAAGATTCAGCATAGTGACTTTATCCAGTCTTGGTAGAAGAAATGAGCACATGATTGCATGGTTTTAATGAAGCAAATGGAAGAAAAAACAAAATAAAGAAAGTGGGTTTACTTTTGATTCCAGCACAAGTAGAAGTACTGGATTATCTGCAGTACCTTGCAGAATGGTAGAGTAATAGTCGGAGGACTCAAATATTATATGTCTTAGAAGGCCTTTAAATTAAAATTTATGAAAATGGTGCTTTATCTGTCTGGGAACATTTTGGCAATTTTTTCCCTGTTCTTTCTTCAATCTAGTTTTTCAGAGATTGAAAAAAGATTTAGAGAACTTGATTTGTATGCAAGGCATTGATTTATGACGTTACTGACCTTCTCTGACTCAGCAGACAAAACTTAATGTGATCCCTTGTCAGCTACAAAAATTCAAATGTATATATGGGGAGATATTTTCTCACTGTGCAAGGGCCAGCTGCAGTTCCCTAAGAGTTGTGTGAGGTTTGCTATGACTGGAAGTTTTCTGTGCAGTACAATCCAAATGAATCACGGGAGGCTGGAGCTTGGTGTGGGTAGTGCTGAACAACCTTCTCTTGTCCATCTCACATGGGCAGCTGGGTGTGGGGACCCTTGGTGCTCCTGCAGGCCTCACACCCTACATGTCCTCTGTGTTAACCCTGTAGAGACTGTTTGCTACCATGCCACTGATGGATAGAGGTGAAAGCTAGATGCTATTTCTGTTTGCTTGTCTTTTCCCAATGCCTTTTTTTCCCCAGTTGTTACTGGGAAAAGCAGTAGAGTTGTGGTCCCTATTGACAATATTAGCGCCTTTTTAAACACAAGTTACAGTGATTCTTCTCTCTCCCACTTTCTAATGGTTACAGATGAAGAAGAAAACTGTCTAGACTGTTGGCTGTCTTACAGAGAAGGGCTTCACAGACACTGAATTATATTCTCTGTAAGGGGGAGATTTAAAAATGTCTCGGTTCTGCTGTCAGTTTCAGCATCTGCCATCAAAAAAGCTCTTTGGTAGCTATTACACAAAGGTTAGGCAGGTATTGCTGCTCTTTTTGCTGTGAAAACAGAACACAAAAAGGGGTTTATAGCAATAAAAAGACTTAAAAAGGAAAAACAATTTGCTAGAAAACACCAGAAAATATAACAGATTTACTTTCAAAGAGTTTGAAAGGTTTTAATCATACCTGTTTTCAAAAAAGTGCCATGTAAGTACTAAATGAAGTAAAAAAGTGTTGGCTTAGAATCTCATACACTTTTCATATATGAAATTGTTGAACATGTTTTTTCTCTTTTCTTTTTCTAACATAAATACATTTTTACCTTGAGAAAGTACATTTGTTTTTTTTACTCCGCCACTCTCTCAGGTGACAGGTTACGTATGTCACCTTGATTCAAACACCTTATTTGTTTTCACTGCTGTATCTAAATGCTTAAAGTTTCCATTTCTGATATCAAAGGAACCAAAAGATACTCACTTGACAATCAACACTTTCTTTACAAACAAGATGAGCCCTGCTTTTTCTAATAACTTTGAAGAACTTTGAAGACAAGAAAATTTTTCTCTGAGTGTCAAATGGGGACATTTGTCCTTGTTCCTCTGCAATACTTAGTTAAGGTTTACTTGTTGGAACTCCTTTGATTTTGCTGTGATAAAATAATTTGTTTTTCAGTATCTGTCATTCAGCCCTTTGGTAATTTAGAAACAAAATGTGCCTGTAATGCCACAGCTTTCCTCAAGGTAACACAGTGCATCTGAAAGAGGCTGGCTGCTCATGCATGTGAAATACTTTACTCAGTTTCTCCATCTTGCTTACTAAACAGTTGTCTTTTTTAGTAGGCAATGTTGATTAATTTCTGATTGGTGCTGTGACTCAAAAATAAATTTGGTTTATTACAAACATTATAGAATCCTTCTGTTGTTGTACCAGTAACATGTCCCAAGTAAGCAGGATTTTGCAACAGGTTCAGCAAAACCACACCTGCCCTTTTGTATTTTTCATTACAAGTAATAAAATTTTCTACTATATCTCCTGCATGTTGTCTCATCAGAGTATTCTTTCTCACACTTGTCTCAATTTGCTTCTAAAAGCCAAGAGCTTTATATGCCTTCTCTGCTCTTATACGTTCCAGACAAGAAAGTTTGGGGTGTTTTTTCAGAACAGCATGTGTTGAATTGATGCTCAGGGCACTGGAAATGTTCATAATTCTTTTGCACTTAACAAAAATTGAAATGGCCTTCTGCATTAGAAGTTGGTATTGGGCACATCCTCAAAGGAAGGCCACCTCTACCTTTGTACACAGCCTGGGAACTGTCCAGTTCTGACCCATAACAGATTTCCCAGCAAAGCCAATAGAAAGTTCTTAGGAAGCTAAAGTAAACAATAATATCTAGTGTACTACTAGTATCCAGAATAAATGTCTTAGTGAGACTGAATGTCACCAAGAACTGGAAAGCCAATTTTAGAGCTGCTGCTTATTGTCTTTTTTCTGGCATTCTTAGCATTTTCTTTCCAGTTCATCCTCTGTTTCTCATTTACTTTTCCCTTCTGTGTTTTATTGCTTTTGAGAACTCCCAGCTGATCCTCCTGTGCTGCAGTTTCACTTCCTCTCACAACTGCTTTCCAAAATAGGATCATTGAACAGTTAATGCTAGCTTTTAGAATGAGTGAACAACCCAATTAGATTAACTGAGGGTAGAGAAATTCATGTTTCAGACTTTTATTTTCTGCCAACTCAGGGAGACAAAAGAACACCAAACAGCTCCCAAGTTCTGCCAGGCATAGCACTGCAGTGTATAATTGGGACCATAATGTCCATGCTGGTGATGATGCCGCTGTTTTCTGCCTTCAGGGGATAAGGACATTTGCCATTTGCTGGGAAAGAATTAAATGGAAGAAAAGAGAGGTTTTGGCAGATTCTACCTGTCAGATTTTGGGGATGAACAAATAAAGATAACTATTTAAACCTTTCTCAGAGCAGAAGACATTAACCAGACCTTCTGATATGCTCTGTGGATATTGACTAATTCATCCATACCTATGGCTAGCTTCCTGTGGATCAAGAATTTCTATTTTTGCTCCTGAGTAACACACTGGAGGATATAGGAGAGAGAGCAGAGTTCTGGTGCTTGCTCTTAAAGGTAATAAAACATCAATAAAATTCCTTTCCTATTATTTAGCCAGTGTGGTGGATATGAAGGAAGGTGACTTTGCCTCGGGCCATGAGCTGTGGGGTAACTCTTCTATTTTTTTTTTCCCTAGCCTTCCTAATTAGGCTGCCTCTATTTCTGTAGGGATTTGCAGCTGTAGTACAACAAAATTATTTTTTAAAGCTTTAAGACACAGTTGTTAATAAAGTGTTGGTAAAACATTATTATATATTTACTTTTCCATATGTTAATGTAAATAAAACACGCACATAATTCTCTTTCTCTGAAAAAGTGCTGTCAATACTGGGATTTAAAAAGTGTGTTTTTCAGAGATGAGTCCCACTGCCACATCATTACCTTACTAGCTGGCATAACTTGTTTTTGGTTTCCATCCTTCTCTTGACTGCTGATGCTAATTTTTAGTGCTGGCATAGACTAGCCTTCCCAAGGTTCTTCACTGAATGTAATTTGCTCTTTCCATTGCTCCTTATTGGCAGAGGAGACAGAGATAAGTTTTCCTGTTGAATTCTGAGATGAGTTCTTACATTTGATGGTTTTGTGCTCTCTCTGTCTTATTTTTGCCTTCCACCACTTTCCTTTAGTCCCTCCCTCACTGAAGGAAATGGCACAAGTTATTTTTGCATATAGCATTCATTCAAAAATGCAAAGTCACATTATTGCCTGGGAATTTTTTAGTTGTCCTTTATTTGTGCATCAAGGGAGGATGTACAATCTTAGTACAGGCTGCTATTTCAGCAGGTTGCCAAACACTTTGATATCTAACATTGTCTCTTGTTTGCTCAGAGCAGTTTGTGAGTTATCTCCTCTAGGTTTAGCTCTGGTTTTGAGTCCAGAAGCTAGGTAGATTTTGAATTAAACTGTTCCCTCTCGCTGTAATCTGCATACATTTCAGGATCAGTGGTCCTGGAAGATGTTTCCTATTAGAACTTTCCATAATTTTTTTTTTTTTTTAAGAGAGATGGGTGTGTGAGTCACTTACAATTTCCCTTCCCACACCTTCTTAATTTAGTTTTAAAGAGTGCCATTGAAATGTGTCTGCAATAATTCCTACTGGTGTAGTGTTTTGTTCTTGTGAGCATTTCTGCAAGTTTGCATCACTTTAAAAAGCCTAAACAGACCTTAACAAATCACTGCACTAGAATTCCTATGAAGTGGTTTCTAATGGTTAATTTGGTTTGTCTTCAATAAATTTCAAATTATAAATATTTGTCAAGCATAAAGACAAGTTTTTGGTATTAGTTTCTGTGTAAGAATATAGTTTCACTTTGCTTTAGTTACTGTTTAACAAAACATGTCACTGTTCAATCATCATGAAAGAAGCCTTCCAACCTGCTGCTGATGCTGCATTAACAGATATTCTGGCTTCTTTTCTACTCTTTAAACATTTCACTCAATATTTATACCTGGGACAATATTTAATTCCTCAGAATAATTACTCTTGCCAATCTTTCCACACACCAATTTAGTATGGAATGAGTTTATTAACAAAGGGATGCTTTTAATATCGGATCTAATTTCTTTATGTGGTTGGTCAGAAAGAAAGAGCAAGAGCCTGCCCTCTAGGAAACAAGATCAGCCCTCAAGCTAGGCATTGCCTTCAAGGAGAATCTTCCCCCATTGACTGCAGTAGAAGGCTAGAGAAACTAAAATAGCTTCTGTGACTAGTCTGGATTTCTACCTCATTAGAGAGGCTTAATTATATCAACATGTTGGAGATTCTTCTGTGATATAAATTCACCTTCCATCTGTACAACCTTTTCATCCTTTTTTATTTTTTTTAGCTTCTAGTCAAAATATCTGCTCCACAAGTGTCTTCAGTTACTATGGGAATATCATTGAAAACTGCTTCCGAATTTCTTTTTGAGAAAAATGTAAAGATCATTTACAGGGAGGCAGTAAAACACTACATAGCCTCTCCATGGATGTTGCTCATTTTAAGAGGAACTTGCAGGGAGCTTGGCACTCTTGGTAGTTAGTACCCCTAGTTGGTAGTATTTAATATAAAACAATCCCTGACAGTGCCACTGAAAATGAAACCTGTTTGGCACACATGTAGAACACCTCCCATGTAGATCCATGCTCAGTATTTGACTAAAGATCAGCCATCGCTTGCACATAATATTTGAATTTTCTACAGTAAGCTAGGTATGATGTATTTGTAATACAACATAACTAGAGTTTACATACTCGCTTCCAATTGTTTATCATATGAAATTTTGCTTTTATAAATTGCATTTTTGTTCTCCAGATTATTTTTTTTTTTAAATACAAGGTACAGAGTTTTATTCTTTGTACCATAGTGTTTAGTTGAAAGCTTTCCCTTACCAAGGCAAGTGTGCTGCTGTATGTATTTTGAGTTTCTGGTCTGTTTATTTCTCATATCAGAACCTACTGTTTAATTTTTTTTTTTTTTTTTAATTGAAAAACCCAAGGTTTTTTCAACATCAGAGTCCTTTTTGTCATCTTTGTCCTGCCGCTTTAATTTTTATTACTACTTTGTAGTTGAAAAATGCTGGGATTTCTGGTTGAAAAGTGACTGCAGAACTGCAATTTGTTTTTTCTGTCTTCAATCAGTAGGGGTTTTTGCCTATGATTGTTTTATGGGTTTTTTTGTAATTTTCTGGTGTAATGCAATTTTAACCTTGGCTGTTTCTGTTCTTCTCCTACAGCTTTATTTTTATGTGCCTTTTAAGCCCACACTTTTAATGCCATGTCAAGTTTATTTCTGAAGTAACCTTGCCATATTCAGATTCAATTTTGTCATAATTAAATTTCATTCCCACTTAATCTATATTGATTCTATTTAGCTGCATTACTTAGTTGCTTACTATAACTCGGGTGTCCTATGGTGCAGCTGATTTCACATAAATAAAAGTGGATTGTTTCCTGATTGTGAACTTCCAAATATCATTGAGTGAGTCACTCAAAAGTTTCAAACAAGCCATCGCTTTTTGGAGAGCAGTCCAGAGAAACTTATATTGTTGGAACAAGCATTGTGCTGACATTAAATGAAAATGGAAGAACATTGCAGTTTTAGCAAGCTAAAGATATTATCAATAAGAAAGCTTACTGTCATTTTGAAACTATTTTTGTTTTCATTCTTTTGTTGTATGGAAACTAAATATAAAAAGTGGAAATTTTATAACACTTTTCAGCCAGCGCTAAATAAGAATTTATACACAATTGCACATTTTGTTACTTTGGATTTATCCAGAATAAGCTCAAGACTTTTACACCCTACAAATTCTGCTGCTCCATGTGCAGTTGTTTTCTGTCAACTTACTGCAGTAAGTAGTACTAAATGGGGATCTGTCACACTTCTCGTGAGGGGATAAGAGGATGTCACCTCTGCTATCTTGGAAAAGAACTGGAAGGTGAGATAATAGTGGTTTTGGGCTGAAAGATGTCAATGGAAGTACTCTATTTTGAAGTGTTCTATTTCTGTCACCATGTAATTAGCATGCAACACAAATGATTATGGTTGAAAAGTGGGCTCTGACTTGGTGCTAATCACAGTGCAGTCAGACTGACAAGTAACATCCCTTGGTCAGCCACTGGAAAGTTATTCACTGACCTTAATGACTGCAGGGAGCAAAAGGGATTCTATTTTAAAACCTCCACTCTAGCTTATGAAGTGAAATAATTTCATCTTCAAACTGGTGGCTCAGTAAAGGATATCAAGTTATAGATATTCTCTTTAGAGATTTCTTTCATTTTAGGAGATAACTGGGAACTGTCATTTTGAGACAGAACTATTAGTGCCTCTGATGTAAACCATGAACTTCGAGAAAGGTCTTGTTATATTTAAGTAATTCATAAAACTCACTGAATCTGGAGATTATTGCCCAGTGTTGCATTGCAGGAGTTGAGACGGGGTTTGATATTTCATTTAGATGTATCCAAAAGTGGCTGCAGTTTCTCTAGTTTATTGTTACTCTGCTGGATGTTTTCAGCTATTTTTAGGGGTTTCCTTACAAACCCTCTTCAAGCCTTTCCATTTTAATCACATAAATCTTAATGTAGATCAAGGTATTAGGAAAAACTACTTTTATTCCTGAGTTTCATAGTGATGGTATAATGCAATCTTTGTACTTTGTCCCTAAATGAAATGTAAAAACTTTTTTTATTGTTTTTTGTTTTTACACTTTTTAAAAAATCAATTTTCTTTAAATTAATGGGTGAGGTATACCATGTCACTTTTTTTTTCCTTACTGTTTTGTTAAAATTCCCCTTGCTTTCTCAAGGAATTTCAGATGTCAGCCTTTCCCCTTATTTGGGCATGGAATTAATTTTATCCTAGAATCATTTGATGCTGCACTTTGAACTACTTTTACTTGTATGACTTTGCTGAACTTTTTGCATTCATAGATTTTTCTGCAACAGATTTTCTTTGGGTTTTGTGTATTTTTGTTTCTAACTTTTTTTGTTACATCCAGCTTGGTTTGATTATTTTGAAGGAGCACCTCAGTGGAGTATAATTAAGCCCTGTGTGATAATTTTCATCAGCACATCCTGTTTCATGCATACTACTTGCAGTCTAATTTTTGGTATTTTATAGCTGCCAAGTAATTAATTTTAAATGTTTTTTAGAATATAATACATAGTTATAATTCCAATTTTTAAAAAGAAAGCAAACAGAACAAAAAATCACCGGAAAAAAAAGCCCTAAAAGAACTACTTCAGGCTATCTAGGACGCATTAAAATACCTTGAACCGGATCAGAAACCGGTCAGAATGTATAAAGTTATGAAGTGAGCTACTAAATTGTAACCTTCAGTATAGTCCAGGCCCTTCTATTGAAACACATGCTCAGATTTCTACAAAAGAGGAGTTTAATACGATTTTTGTGTTTATTTTTGTCTATGATGCTGTAGTGAATAAGAATGTGGAGGTAGAGGATGTTTAAGCTAGAGATTTTTTCAGAGTAGGATTATTCCTTTCACATTAGAGAGATTCTTCTGTGCCTTACAGGATAAGAGACATCAAATACAAGAAAATATATTATGAGACACAAGAACAGCATAGCAGACTTTTCAGTATTCTGTAGATAATGAATGTAGATAATGAATGAAAAGCGTTGATAGCGCTTCCATTTTCTATTTCAATTGTTTTTAAGGATTCATTTATATATATTTCATTTGGCTGACAAATGCTGATGCCTGAATCTTGATGCAATAGGCATCTTTTCCTCATACTAAATCATTCATGAATATTGCACTACTTTTAGACTCTTTATTCTGTCAATGACTTTGGGGTAAAAATAGAAATAGAGTTTTTTGATTTCAGTGATGCATTTGTAGCTGATGCAGATTATTAGCTTTTATAAATGCATAACTCATGGATCCTAATTTTACAGTCTTCAGGCTTTTAATCTGTTGGTAGTGTTAGCACTCTGATTTTAAAGGAATAATTTAATTACCTTTTTTGGTACTAAATGGAATAAATAAACTACAACAGTATATATAAAATGGGAGTTGTTAAATAACATCTCCAAGAAAAAAAGAGGAAAGATTATATAAGATTTTACAAATGTAAACAATTAAAAGAATCAGGGATATTCAACTTTTATGAGAAGAAAAGGTAATTTGTGACAAATACTATATGGAAAAAAGGGAAACAAGAACTGTCTCCCAGCTCCTTATGTGACCTTTAATTAAGAAAAAAAAGTGTTTGTGTTTATAGCTAGTAATAAGAACTTTATGCTTCAAGATGTATGCTGTGTAAGAGCTACAGAGCTTAAGTTTGGGGAAAATGTCAACCAGAAGAAAGTTTCTTGCTGCAAGTAAGCCTGTTGAGGTGCACAAATGTTTCTGCAGAACTAATGAAGGCAGAAAAAGGCAGCGATGCATCTTAAAAAAAAATAATCATAATTTAAAAAGGTGCATATAGAGAAAAGACTTTTAATAGTGACAGTGAATCTATGACCCTTTTTACTTGAATCAAGTTGAAAAATTGAAGAAAAAGCCCCATTTAATTTATACCAGATATTTCTGATATTCAAGAAACCATTTTCAGTGCTGAAAAGCCCAATGACAAGTATAACACATCCTCTGCCTTTTTTCTTTTAGGGAGATTTGCACTTTTCTGCATTGCAGGAGCTTTAGAAATAAAGCAATCTGCACTTTTTGGGCTTTGCAATGAATCTGCATGAGAATTGCACTACTAATAAAAATTTACTCTAGGATGTCTTAGTAGGGGTTGCCTTAAATTTAATTGATAAAAACGAGCAGATAAAGATAGGATTAAGTAAGTAAAAATAGATATCTATCAAGTCTCATCAGAGTGTAACAGTACATAAGGTTTAGATTGAGGTCAGTTAGCTTTTAGGTACCAAAAGCATTTTGTCCTTTTCCAGTGTTAAACCACTTACCATGATTGTTTGTGTGGAAAAGGGAGTATGTTTGGTTTCTTTTTTGATGTATGTTTACTGCTAAATGAGTTTAAAATGCAAGTCAAGAAATGAATATGCTTATGTAGCAAGAAAAACAGAATTTCGATTATGTGGCAGGTTTTTGCTGTTGAAGAACAGGCAGCTGCTTCTTAGTGATTTCTCTTTTTATAGAATTGAAAGAGAAGAGATGAGCAAACTCTAATGGAAAAACCTTAATTTGAATGGTATGAGAATGTCTTTAATAGCAGAGGAAGCAAATTGTTGTATGAACTGTGTTTATTTTACTCAACATTTCTTTGATGAGAACTTGCCCTTCATTTGAAATCCAGCAGAACATTAACACAACACTTGGCTCCTACAGAAAAGCCTGTAATAAGTCATGGTAGTCACTTACTTCTGGGTTCAGAGGAGCTGATCTTCCTAGGGCAATGGAAGGGCATCACTTGGTTTTGGATTAGGGCTTTATACAGGAAGTGGGAATGGGAGGCCCATGTTACAGAGTGTTTCTGGAACAAATTTAAATAACCACAAGGTTAAAAGATAGAAGCTCTGTTGTCTTCTGGAAACTTCTCTCTTCAGTTTTCTTTGCTCTGTCTTGAGAGGCTGTAGCTCACAGGTACAGTGGTATACTGTAAGATGATGTACTGGAAAAAAGAACAAAATTAGGCGGGACACCACTTCTGCTGAGATTTTACTTCAAGTGCTTGATGCTGGATTGTATAATTTTTTTATTATTATTTTTCCTCTGTGGAAATGTAAAGCATGGGTCATATAAGCAATGGTCTTTTTAGTTTGACTTTTTCAATTGTACCCTTGGAAGACCAGTGGACTGTCTGAGTGGACAGTGAGAAGTGGCTGAAAGGCGGATTCCAGAGATTTTGTAGTCAGTGACACACTCTAGTGCCTGTCACAAATGGTGTCCCCCAAGGTCCAGTACTGAGCCCAGCACTGTTTAACCTGCTCATCAATGACCCAGATGAAGGGGCAGAGGCTCCTCAGCAAGTTCCCTGGTGACACAAAGATGGGAGCAGTGGCTGGAACCCCAGAGGGCTGTGCAGCCCTTCAGAGGGACCTCGACAGAATGGAGAGATGGGCAGAGAACAGACTGAAATTCAAGGACAAATGCAGAGTCCTGAACCTGTGGAGGAATGACCCCAGGTACCTGTACAGTCTGAGGGCTGTTCTTTTGCAATGCAGCTCTGTGGAGAAGGGCCTGGAGGTCCTGGTGGACAACAAGCTGTCCCTGAGCCACCAGTGCCCTTGTGGCCAAGAGGGCCAGTGGTATCCTGTGGTGCATTAGGGAGGTGATCCTGCTCCTTCACTCAGCCCTGGTGAGGCCACATCTGGAGTGTTGTGTGCAGTTCTGGGCTCTTTACTACAAGGGAGAGATGGAACTCTGGAGTGGGTCCAGCAGAGAGCTACAAGGATGATTAAGGGTCTGGAACATTGTTTCCTATAAGGAAAGTCTGAGGGAGCTGGGCCTGTTCAGGCTTGAGAAAAGACAACTGAGAGGACACTCCTTTTCTCAGTGGTGCTGAGCAACAGGGAAAAGAGCAACTGGCAGAAACTGATACGCCTGAAGTTCCATCTGAATATGAGGAAAAACTGCTCTGTAGGTACCCGAGCACTGGAACAGATTGGACAGGGAGGTTGTAGAATCTCCCTCACTGGAGATACTCAAGAACCACCTGGTTACAATTCTGTGCAGTGTGCTGTAGGATGATCCTACTTAAATAGGAAGGTTGGACCAAATGATCCAGTGTAGTCCTTTCCAAGCATATGCATTTTGTGATCAGGTCTCTAAGTATATATCAAAAGAATTCATCTTGAGAATTTAGGGAACTATTGTCCTTTTCCCACTTTGCCTCTTGCTTTTTTTTCCTGCCCTCCACTTTCTTTGTTACTACCTTCTCTACTATCACTTTTGTTTCCATAGATCCTTTGCAAATTCATTTGTATCTCTCATTGGTGTCTTTAGACTCGCACTGTGGGAATCATGCCATGATTTTTTACACACTTTTCCTGTACCTACTTTGTTTCTACTACTTTGTTTTTGAAGCATGCAAAAGAGAACTGGAGACAGTATTCCTGCTGAGGCAACAACATGAACATAAATGTACTGTCATAAGGATGTCCTCTGTTTTATGCTAGTATCTTTGTAGAAATTAATACTCCATTGAAGTGTTTGGCTACCCTTAAACACTAATGTGACATCTGCAGAAGTTTACCTGTCATAGCCGTGTAATGATTAATGGTTTTGAGTGAAAATTTCTATACACCTAATTAGAGCTGCAGGGTTTGTTTTGTTTTTTACTACATGGATGTGGCTTCCCATGCACAAATATTATTGATATACTGATATACTAAACATAAAGGATCTACGTTAACATGAAAATATTTATGGCACCATTTGTTATCTTATGTGGACAGAGAAGGCTGCATGGATTATTTATCAATTTCATAAATTCTTGAGAGACCTGAAAACTCTGACATGAAAGCATTTGAAATGTAATTTATGATGTTGTATGAAACACTGCGTTTTAAATCTGTTAGCAAATAAGGTCGCAAAAAAACCCCAAAGCTGATATAGATCTCTGCATCTCATAGGCAGTTACAAGCACAGATGTTCTCACCTGTTGCAAGCTGACAGCTCAAAAATACGTGTAACTTGGAATACAAGTGCTAATAACAACTGAGACAGTAAAATGTAATTATTGTGTGTTATTATACTATCACCTGTGCAGCTGCGAGGCGTAGACTGAATATTCTGCCACGTTCAATTAGAAGAAGATAAAAGTAGCACTGGAGAACTGAGTCAGTTAAATGAGAATTTAAATCACTGCAACTGCAGTAGCAATTGTAAAGTCATTCAACATCCCAGCCAACAAGACATGTTTCAAGACTAGCAAAGTGTGATTTTTTTCTGAATCTAGGTCACCAAAGCTAGTAAATTGGATGATATTTTAAGGGAGTATTTGGCCTGTCAGGCAGGTATATGATTTCTCAATGCCTTTTGAGCAGCGATAGTCACTGGGACTGTATTGTCCTGGCAAATGGAATAGAAGAAAACTATCTTCTCAGTCTGTTATCAACATTTGTCCCTTGCATGCACCTTGGCAGTTGCCATACTCTTCCGCTTTCTTATCCAGTCTCCAACAACTGCAAGAGGCATCTACCTACTCATTTAAATATATTTTTTCATTGCAAATGATTCATGTGGGGCTGCAGGACCTTTTGTTTCAGGATATGTCATAGAGCAGTTACATTGTTTTGATTTCTGTTGTATAAAAAATTAGAGTGATGGTTGATCTCCTTTTATTGCTAAGAATTTGGTTTATATCAATGTTAAACTTCTACCTTTACCTTGTAAACATAAAGGACACATTAATGCTATGGTTGTTGTTTTTGTGATCAAGCAACCTCTGGAGTCACGGGAGCTTCTGAGGTTTAAGAACTCAGAAGTGAAAATTTAAATCTGCTTAGAACTGCAGAATTTTAGTCACGTGTCAGATGACATTTTCTGTATTATCTGTCTTTGAATGAATTGATTTCTTAGAAAATAAAGGTTCAATTTGAGTAAATTAACCTAAAAAACTGCCTAGAAGATTTTTATAGGCAAAGAAATCCATGCATTTCAGCAGAATGATGATAGTTAATCATCACTTAGACTTGCTCACTGTGTAACAAAAGCTTAAAGTTTAATCTAGTAATGCTCCTAACACATCTATAGCTTCTGTTTCAAGAATGTACCTGCTGATTTAAAAATTGAGACCAGTTCCCTGATTAGCCTTCCCTTTGGTATGAGTTGGTAAGTTTCTGAATAGCTGCTGGAGATTTATCATCTGCCAACTCCAGTCACTTTTTGGGATTCACAGACCAGGTGAGGCTGAAAGGCACCTCTGTAGATTGTCCAGTTCAATCCATCTGCTCAAGCAGCGTCACACAGAGCTGGTCAACCAAGACCATGAACTGATAGCTTTTGGACATCCACCCTCATAGTAATGAAAGAACTGTTTCTTGGTGTTCACATGGCTCCTGCTGTGTTTCCATTTGTGTAGATTGCCCTTTTTCCTGACACTGGGCACCCCTGGGAGCAGTCTGCTTCTTCTTCATTCTTCATTCCTTTTTATCAGGTATTTCAACACAGTCATAAGTCTTTTCCAGATTGCAAAGTCCCAGTCTGTCAGCCTTTCATCACAGGAGAGATGCTCTCCTAGTTTTGTATGTCCTTTGTTGCAGTTATTCTCCTAAGTCCATCTTTATTGCAGCATAATTTCTTCAGAAATGTTAATTTATTTTCACTCTCTTGACATTTAGGTGGCATATTCTATTGAGTCCTCTTTCAGTTTACCATTTCCTTATTGTGAACACAGTTCTAGAGTTTTTATCAGAATTCCTTTGATACCAGCTGATGCATAAAGTTGAAGTCTCCTTTCTACAATTCTGCAAACACAGAACGAGTAAAATGGAAAACTACTGCTCTTAAAATTGGACTCTCATGTCAACTCATGTCTCATGTCAACCTCATTTTCCATCCAGGCTTGAAGCTCAAAGTGTCTTTTATTTGCTGTAAACAAAGAAATTGGACAACTTCACCAATTAATGTCAACTGAAAGAAAACAACTGTCCCGTATAAGACAAGGCAACAGTGCTGGATTTTACCACAATATACCAGCCTCCTAACTAAAGAATATTTTTCAGAATCCCTCACACTCTCTCAAACTGTGACCTAGAAAACAGCACCCATAACTCGACCATCACCACAGCCACCTCCCTCCAACCCCCATCCTGATTCCTCCTTATTACATAGTTGGGTATTACAGCCTAGGTCCAATGGATACTCCTTTAGATTTAAGTTTTTTTGTTTGTAGTTAATGCTGGAGAAATTTTATTGATTCAAAATATAAATAAAAGAAACCACTTGAAAGAATTTTTTAAAATGTTTATTTGAAACATGAGGACAATTTTAAATGCTTCAGGAAGGAATAAATGTAAACCTTAAATAAAGATGTTGCAAAACCCTAAATTTCAGGCTATATGTCACTAGCTGGAATGATTAAAAAAATCAGGCAGTAGAATAGATTTAATTTATTGAAATTTAAAATCTATTTTGCCTTGTAAAATTATTTGTCTTACATACTGCTCTATTTGCTGAAAATAAAGTAAGTGAATTCTGAAAGGAAAATCATATTTAGGAAATTTGGGGGTTTTCTCAGGTTGAAATCTGACACATTGACAAGAAATGTTGTTAATTAGGGGGTGGTTTTTGAACATGGAGTAGTTATAACAACTTAAAATACATCCTTATTTATCCTATGCCATGTCCTCAGTTTAGAAATGAAATAAAACCTTAATTTTGACCTTGAGGACTGAATGCTCCAGGTGAAGCAGATGGAATGCTGAAGTACAATTCACAGTGGGTTTCCTCTTATCAGTGTGGGAAAATCTGAAAGATGATATTTTTAAGCACTACTTTGCTATTGTCACTTTCTGAAACTTCCTTCTTTCAATTAATTGAGTTAGGATGACACTTATGAATATGTCTGGTGTTTGCTTTTATTTACAACCTTGCTGATGGTGTCCTAGAGAGTGATTTGTTCTGATCAGCTGTTAAGAAGACCATACCATAAGCAGCGATTTAAAATAGAATAGAAACAGGTTTCAGATGCTGTTTTAGCTTAAGGAATAGGTGCACAGTATTCTCTTCTGTTTATGCAAATAATATGCTACTCTTAAAACTGCTGTATGACTTGCAGTCATCCAGCCTGAACTACACAGCCTAGTCCTTCCAGAGTAATGGAAACCACTCAGGTTTGGACTTGGAAATCTCCCTGAATGGAAAGTGTATTTGCAGCAAAATTATCTTCTCAGAAAATTGCATAACTTTTTTGAGCATCCCAGCAGCCTACATGACGTGTAAAATTACTGGCAGATGAAAAGGTGTTAAACTACTTGAGGCTTTGTATCTAAAATCTCTGTGTATCTGTAATCCATTACTGAAAGCAAAAGGGTTGTATCAATGATAATAGATGCTGAATTGCTTAAAAGTATCATTAATAACTAAAAAACTTCATTTTGCATCAACACTTTTGATAACTCTGTATTTAGCAGAAATTATTTCACTCAGAGAAAGAAAGACAAAGATAATTGCAGTATGACTACAACTGGAGAGATTAAACAGAGTGGTGCTTTCATCATTAACTACCCTTTAGCAGAGATGGCTAAAGAAAACAAAGTATCTGGAATTGCCTAAATGAAGTATTAAAGAGAGAAATAAAATCAACTAATAAAAAATGGCATAATAGTAAATTCACCAGTAGAGTGGAGGGATATTTTATGACTGCTGGTTTTGTCCCCTGAGATATTAGAGACAATTCATCCAGAAGACTGTAACTCTATGTTGCATAAAATTCCCTGTGGACTTTCCCCTGGAGATCTGCCCTTCCAATGCTGTTTTCTCTCCACACCAGCTGTGTCCTGGCAGCTCATCTTTCTGTCAATAAGATTTTCCCAACCACGGATTGCACTGAGCCACAGTGTCTGCTCTTTGTGTTTTGTTTTGTTTTGTTTTGTTTTGTTGAGGTAGTTGGGTTTTATTTTAATGTCTTGTAAGGTTGACAGTCCTGTTCCTTCATGGAAGGACAAAAAAAGGGTTAGAAATCTTTGGATATCCTTCTTGATTCATCTTGCATCTTGATTCCTCCACCTTCTTTTTAAGATTCTCTTTAACCTTCCCATCTTGGAGGTCTAAAAATCCTAGGAATACTGTGACAAAGTTCATTCTAGAGCAGGGAGTGGCAGAGCTGCTCATTTGCTGAGTCCTGATGCAGCTTGCCCCCACAAACTGTATCCTGTTGAGAGGCAGCCTAAATGGGCTCAGTGTTGCACCAGGAGTGTTTCAGTGCGCTGGGGACCTGAGCTGGAACTGCTGCCTGAGTCAACAGTTCTCAGTTCTGTACTCTGGTGCATGCTGCCCATGGCTAGGGTAAGGAGTTATAGCTGTTAGGGTGTAGCTCCTGGTTTTGTGCATCTGAGAGGGGCTATTCCACACAAACATGCACATGGATCGGATTTAAATCTGCATTACCAACAGTTGCAGGCTGTGTATATGTCTAAACCTTGTTCAAGTTTATTCTTTTCAATACAAACATGTTATATTCCCCTATCTCTTTTAGCACTTAATTTTCATTTTAGCATCACAGCAATTCCATGATATCTTTCTTAAAATTGAAATATACCTCTGTTTCAAAGTCACAGATGCAATACTGCAATGCAAAAGCTGTACAAAAGCTGTATATTTTTTTACAACCTGTGTACTGGCATCTCTTGATCATTCTAACAGCAAGGAAGGAGTTTCATGTAGACCAGGCTTTTCAATAGAAGCTTTAAATTAGTCTGCTTAGGCAGAAAAAGGTTTGACAACCTGTCATGGTTTGCCAAATTGCATACATTGTCCTTTGTAATATATCAGTTTAAGGAGACTTTTGAGCATCTGCAGTGCAACAGGGAATGAGAAACTTTGGCCATTTGTTAGCGTTTTTGTCTTTGCATCTGATAATGCTACCATGTTGTATATATATCTATATGTATGTGTGTGTAGATATATGTGTATCATCAAACCTATGCTAGGCAAATATAAGACCTTTCAGTTCCATAAAGGTAACTAATGCAATGTTTTACTTTTCCTCTTATTTTGATAGAAAGTATCTCTAAATGGGCCAGAAGTTCCCCTTCCTCACCTCATCTCCCTGAATCTTCCAATAATGAATCTATCTAACTTCTCATGACAACTGCTTCTTATAAATAGCATTTTCATTGCAATGAAGTAAAAGCAAGTAGGAATTTTTGTTTTGCTAGTCTTGCTGTGAAACTCAAGAACTCTACTTATCACAAGCCCATTTGATTTGAAGAAAGTATGAATTGTGCTTTAGCAAAAGTCAAAATTCAAAATTCACAGTTTTTTGAGGTGGTTTCCAGAAAATTTCCTCAGTGGTCTCTGGACAGCCATTGCTCCCAGTAAAATCCAGATATTTCTGTCTTTGTGATTTTTGTGAGTTTTGTCACATCCTTGAGAATTTTCAGAGTTCACCAGAACTGTTCTTTTTGCAGCATATGTATGATATTTTTTCCAACTAAAAATCCCTTAAAATCACTTAGAAGCAGGAAGACAGATATCTGTTTACTTGTCCATTCCTAGTATTCTTGTCTAAACTTCTCAGGTGATTTTCTTGAAATGCACTTCTCAATGATATGCAGTACTTCAGGAAAGGAGTATGTGAAGTAAGAAATTTCCTTTCATGCTGAATGAAGTATTTTTAAGAATTGAAATTCTTTATGCTGCTTCAGACAACAATTCAAACAAAATGGAAAATAATTTGATTTCTGAAGCTGGAGAGTTTGTTTTGTCCTCTACTCAATGATATCATGACCAAGATTGACATCATTAAATCAGTTTAAAAATCCTGTATATTTTTCCTGTGATCTTCTGTAGAACTAAAGTAGTGTAAAGTACAATAAAATACTTGATTTATCAATATTAAGAGATAATTAATCTGTGGCCTTACAAGTGTATACAAAAAAGATGTTAAGTAAGGGCCTTTAAAGTATAAAGAGAAATACAAGTACACATTGTCTAGAAAATAAATTCAGCAAATTAAAAATTAGATGCAAATGCTTGAAAAAAACCCCATGCAGCTCAGGAGACATTCAGCTGTCTTTTCTGCAAGACTATGCTTATTTTCAATGAAAGAGAAATACTGTCTAGCTGGTTGGAAACCTTGAATTATTTATTCATAAAAATCTGGATAATATCTTCTGAGACTGAAGTACAGATGCTTACAAAGTGGAAAGACTGCAAGTTGCACCATGAATAGTTAAGTTTGTAGGACATATTTACAGTGATATAGTAGTAAAATATTTTTGAGCATGTAGCCATTTTTGACAGCATCTGCTGAAATATAGTATCTGCACAGAAGTAAATTCAGATAAGTGAATATATTTAATCTTTATTTTGGTTTCTATCTCTACAGCTTGGTTGCATTGAAATAAAGATTCTGAATTAAACACTTAGATGAGCTTATGAACAGTCTTTTAAAGTCCTTATCATGCTACATTGATTCAGGCACTTCAAAAATAACACATGAAGAGCAAGAGGACATAGCAATGCCCACATTGTTTCTCTGTTGACATATCAAAATAGGTTGCAGTGAGCAAAACCTAATTGTGGATGGCTTTGGAAAACAAGGAGGGGGTATTGTAAAGAAACAGCTTGGGTGGGGGAAGGAAAAGGGGAATTCAAAGTCCTTCGAACCAGCTCTTTACCACAAGTGACAAACAGGTTGTCATTAAATGACAAGTGTAATGTTTATGATTAAAATGAAGTTAAAAATAATTGTTACCTAATTAATCAGTATTCAAAAGGCTTACAGCAAAGAAGAAAATGTACATACTGAGTTAGGATAATCTTGAGAAAAAAAATTTAGGAAAGGAATAAATAAACCTCCAAAAGCTGAAAGTAGGTTGGTTTAGATGAGATATTAGGAAGAAATTCTTCGCTGTGAGGGTGGTGAGGCACTGGGACAGATTGCCCAGGGCACCTGTGGCTGCCCCATCCCTGGAAGTGTTCAAGGCGATGTTGTATGGGGTGCTGACTAAACTGATCTAATGGAAGGTGACCCTGGAGTCCTGGTTTCAGCCAAGGAAAGGGTTAATGTTTTCCAGTAGCTGAGAGGGGCATGGCTAAGGGGGCATGGCCAGACCCAGATGTTATTGGATACTACCTCATGCCATTGCCAGGGGCAGGTGAAGGGGACCTCTGTGGCTTCCAGGGAGAAGCGTGTTCCTTTCAGAGGGAGAAAACCTGGTGGGCAAAATGGTCCAGGATTGTTTTATTTTACATTTGTTTTCTATTTTGTCTTGCAGCTTTTGTTATTATGTTGTTGCTGATACTCTTCATTTTCTTATCTCAGTATTGTATCCAGTAAATTGTTCTTAACTCTCTACCTTTTGTGCTTTCAGTTGGAGGGGGAAGGGAGCAAGCAGCTTGTGGTCTTTTTAGTGGGAGTACTAAATTGGGGAAAACCTTTCCTGAACCATGACATCTGTGCATGGCAGAGGGGTTGGGACTAGATGATCTTTTAGGAGCCTTCTAATCTAAACCATTCTGTGATTATATGCCTCTGCAATTACTGCTCTACACCCAGTTAATAAGAAAGTAATTAAACGTTGAACAGAATATTTCTTCAGAGTCTGAAGTGTTGCAGTAACAGCTCACCTTTTTATACACCTTCTGAACTTCTGATGAGGGCTGTGTAGTTTTTGTTGCTCCTTCTTTCAAGTTTTTATTAAAAACACTTCCTCTAAGAGAAGATGATGTAGATCTGTCCAGTGGTGTTCTGGAAGCAGCACTGTATGCCCTGTACTCCAATCACTGTGGGAGGGTGTCTGCCTTCTGCTTGTTTGACCTGGGAGGAGAGCTCTTATCCAGCTAGAACATTCAACAACAAGTTGTGTGGAAGAGACAGGAACATTCTGGATGACTCCAGTGAATTAATTGTTTCTTTCTTTATCAAAGGTCACAGTGTCTACAGGTACAGGGGTGCACTTCTCAGGGAAATCACGTCTTAATGGTTTTCTAATCTCTTTTGTTCTCACCACAGAAGCAGAAGGCAGCAGAAGCAGCTGCTCTGTTATTGCTGCTTATTAATCTTAAGTCAAGGTCTTTCAGTCTTTCTGAAATTGTCTTGAAATCTGCTGCAGTGAAAAGGCAAGACTTCTGGAGACAGATACTCTGCCTAAGTCTCTATATTACTTATTTAAATTTTGCAGTCTTGTGTGAAGTTATTTGTCTGTCATGATTGATTGTGTGTAAATGTAATTTCGGTAGAAATCCATTAGTACTTTAATCCCATAGAGATAAGAGAATATTTCATTATTTTACTAAGAAATCAAGTTTACAAGATTACATTTTGTCCCCTTTGTTTTTGAAGTTACCAGTAACGCCCTTGTTTAAATCCTGAAGGATGCACAGTATCAACAGAGATTTACAGGAAAAATAGTGCACAATCATTTTGTTTCTTCAATCTTCTCAGGGACAGGTATCACAGGAGGCGTAGGCTCCATCAGTACACTGTGTGTGTGTGTGGAGAAGCAGTCACCATGTAGCATGAAGTGCAGACATATGGTGACCTTCAGTGCTCAGTCTTGCACTTTAATGATCAAGGATTGGTGTTCACCAATTTCAGTGCTGGACTCTGTGTGTGTGTGTGATGTCTTGGTATCTATACATAGCTTCTGCAGATATTTATTTTGCTTCACCAGTAGCTAATGACAACATACAGAAGGAACTGTCTTAGACAAGTATCAAAAGCAATATGTGTCCCATATGCATGAAGCTTGCAGGCTAAAGCAAAGCCTTTAGAGTTACTTTGGCAGTCATTTTTGGCAGAAAAAATTCCCAAATCATAAGATGCCTGAAAGTTAAATATACCAATCCTGTTAGAGAGCTTTATGCCAAGGAAAAGGAGGTCTTGGAAAATGTAGCATGTTGTGAAGTAACATATATTTTGCTATTTCTTGTTGAAAATAACAAGTACGTTGCAGGCATTAATGAAACAGAATCACAAAATACTTCCCCCTAAGGGGGCTAAGTGGATTTTGGGGTTTATGGACACTGTACTTCCTCAGCCTTAATTGACAGACAACATTACTTTTGTCCCTTAGTTTTAATGAAATTTTTCTTAAAAAACAAACATGGGCAAATAGGTGGATAGGTAAAATAAAAAGCCCTATGCTTCCCTGTTCAGAAACACAAAAAAACCCCTCCTGACTGTACCTCTATGGATTATTTCTTTGCATATGTGTTTATTAGTTTTGCATACATTTATGCAAGTATCATCTTTGGGTTTGCTATTTTTAATTAAAAATCTATTTGCATTTACTATTGGCCTGACGTGACATAACATCCTATGCAGTCCTGATGGCAACACAGTGGGCTACCACAGACTCCCCAGCAGAGCAAATGCCAGCTCACGCCCACAGGCAGATGGGAAAGCAAAACATGCATGTTATTTCCAAACTACTTAAAAAAATAACTTCCCTTACAGCATCAGATAAAAACATATTAAAGAAAAAGTGTCTTCTTCCACATTTTGATAAATATGTTCTGTAAGAGCAATTACATCGATCAATGTATTTGAACAAATCTGCAGCAATTAGGACATTTTGTTGAGTGTATCTGCAGAGACTACCAATCACATCAAAACCATATTGGTAACAGTCTTCTTTAAAAAACATGAAAGCCAAAGAAAATATTTGGTACAATCTTTCTTTTTGTAACCTATTTTATAGATTCAATTAAAGCCTAACCAGTTATTGCTTACAAGGTACTTTAAATTGATGGCTGTGTCTGCCCATATGTTCATCCTTGTGGCATGTTTCAGTTGAGATTGGAAACTAACTCATTAAATATCATAAAACTAAAAGAAATGTAAAAAAAAAAAAATCCAACCAACTAAGCAAAACTCCAAACAAACCACAAAGCAAAACCTACTGTTCTGTTTCTGGCCCAAGGGAATGTGCCTTTGCTTTACTAAGATGCAGAAGTGCTTTCTGTAAAATCTATAATGAAAAAATCTTTCTATAACATCTGACATACCATGGTTTTGGTACTTGCACATTTTCAGAGTTTTCTGTTGCTATACATCATAAACAGACTTATTTGTGTGTGTGTGTATTTGCTGTGTATTTGTAAATATTCAGTTCCTTTAGAAGTAGTTTGGCTTACCTAGTGATACAGAAATAAAACATAGATAAGACATAATTAGTTGAATGCCAAAGCACTGTCCAAAGATAGATTATAAACTGTATTCAATGTGGGTTTCCACTGTTGTGAAAAACAAAAAATATATTTTTATAGAAACTAACTAAACTTATAAACTTATATCTTGCTTGCTATGCTGTCAAAATGATTATGCGTAGAAATTGAAGTGATGAAAATATAAATCTTCATTCATCCGGCATTTACATTTTAAAAGATAGTATTTCTCTGGCTTTCTGACAATATATTGAAGTGGAAAACTATGCAGTTGAGAGGGTGTTTTTTGATGCTCTTTCTACTTTACATCAGGCATAGAGTGCAATCAGTTGAAATTATTTTATTCAGCTTTCTATTCATATGTAATATGTTTGTTTCTATTCACTTGAGACTTTCTCAGTTTCTTTCTAAAGACAGCACAATGTTTTCTTCTCAGCTCTGAGAAAGGGTTGATGATAATCTGTGTGGGACATTAAATAGAGCATGGGTATAATACAATAGTCTCAGACTGGGTGAGTGATCAACCTGAACTTAGAGGCAAAGGCCTCAAAGATAGATCATAAAACCCCAAGAGTTTTATGGTGTCTGGGCACTTCAGTTTCTTGTTAATTTTGCAATCTGCTGGGACTATATATCCAGTGGAATATTCTCACTTTAATAAAATTTAATTTTATTTCTGTAATATTTTAATCAGAATAGTGAAAAAAAATATACCAGCAATCATTATCTTGTCACCATAGCAATCCTAGTTGGAAAAGACTTCAAGTTGAAGAAATTCTATCTATGTTATTATTGGAAAAGTTCTTTTACTAATCTGATTTAAAGCTTTCTGAAATGGTGATTGTGCAAATGCCTTCTCCAGTGCTTGGCTACCTTTTTTTTCATCATGTCTAACCAGTATTTTGCTTGTTGCAAACTAATTATAAATATATAGTTAATTCTTTATTTTTGAAAAAGAGTAAAGATTATTCTTGCTGCCTTTATGAAAGAAAGTTTTTTTATTAGACATTCCTATTAGATCTCCTCTTTCTAAGAAGATTAAAACCCAATTTTTTGTTAAAGGTGTCTTTTTTTGAACCTCTGGTCCTTTCTCATGCTCATCTCTGGACATACTGTCTTTGGTCCAGGGCCTCATTAAAGTGTTACTCCCTAGCTGAACCAATTTGTTTTCAGCAAGAGTACTAATTTCCTGTTTCATGTTTGTGCAGGTGATTATTTTTGCCTGAAAATTTGATAGCTTGTCCATATTTCATTTGAATTCCTGATTTACTTGCAAGCTACTGCTTCATTTTGTTGAGATTTTGTTTATTCGTTCTAATGCCAAGCTTTAATTCACTTACCATCCATCTTTACCTAGTGCTATCTGTTGATTTAGTGTGTTCAAAGGCTATTGAATAGTTAAAGTGATAACCCTAAACTCAGATAAAGACAGAATTCCAGAATTCTACTCCCTGTCCCTCTGAGTTAGCTTTGCTTACTGAGAAGAGGCCACTGAGAATTTTTCTCTGGTTTTCCACTTTCTCTGCCATGAAAGGTGATTCTGGAATGTGAAGCACTTAAAACTGTAAACAAAAATGCCAATAAACACCAAGAAACATGCTGGCTTTTGAAGAAATATGCAAGAATATCCTCTAGGGGTCCAGAAACCTAACAAGTTCGTGAGCATTTGCAGCCCTCTTATTCTGTGTTCAGCTAATTAGTACAACTTGAATCACCAAGGAATGTTTGAATTTTGACCCTGTCAGTACTTCTGTAAGGCAAACACAATCATAAATCCCAAAGAACTAGCTCAGCTCTCTGACCAAGAGAAGTACAAGGGGAAATGTGGTAATAGGGTAAGCACTCAGTGCTGCATGGCCTGAGTCCACAACTGAGCAGGACACTTGAAGGTTTCATGTTCAGAGGTGAGTGATGAGAATAATCTTTGGTCCAGAAAGGTTGACCTGCAAAGAAAGATCTTAAGAGCTGAAGGTTTTCAAGGAAGAGCCAGAAGGAAGAAGGCAGAGAGGCTTCAAGCATGAAGGAACAGTCAGGAGGAAGAGAGCAGAGGCAGGATCTTTCTGCCACTGCAGTGAGAAGGGAACAACTTCCCAACTTTATGATTTGTCAGACTAAGGAAATAGGGCAGTCTGTCTGCCAGGAGAGCTGATGTCCCTTTCAGCCCAGTGTGAGATTCTCTGACTTGCTCCTGTTACACTGTTTTCCAATACCTGGTTTCATTCCTTCTTATTCCTGCATGTTTAAAGGCTCTTCCTGAGCTTCTTTTCCTTTTGTAGATACATATGTGTAATGATGTTACTCTTTTCCATCATGGAAAAATATTTTTTATACCTGTAGCCTCATTTAACAGGAAGTCTGCAATAATTGGTTTATTTTCTTCAGAAATTAATTTTTTTTATTATCTCCCAAGCAATTTCTTCTTTGTGTGCTGTACAAAGTGCCATTCACAGCAAGGAAATACAAACAAATCCCTCTCAGCAAAACAACAGGTTCTTTTCTCCCATCTTTCCTCTTGCATAGAATTTGTTAAACCAGATAGTATTCTTCTTATACTATCCTGGTTCTTGGGTTATCATTTAATTTCTTCTTCCTGTGTCTTATTTATTGTCTTATTCCTCCAGTAGGTGGAAAATTTCAGCTTTCTTCTAGACATATTTTTCAGGTGGTGCTGTCTGTAGCTTTTATACTGACAGTACACATGCATCTCTGTATGGATCTGTTCTAAGTCTATTGAGTTAGAATCTCTAGGGTTTTTTCTGGTAGTACCTGAGACGTAAAGTGGACAAAAACAAGCTTAAACTTCATTTAGTGGTTTTAGAAATGTCAGGTAACTTTTATTTTCCAAGCAAATGTTGTACTCTGTGTTCCTCCCAAACTTCTCTCAGCCAAAGAATAGGATTGCAGTCATGACTGCAGTCCTCCAGTGGAAGATGTATTAATGTATGTTCTGCTGAGTATGTTACCATTTTCCTCAATCTGCCTAATCACCACATGAATTTATGGTTCTAGTTTCGAGATCACAACCAGCTGCTGTGGAAGTGCTCGTGCCAAACCAAGTGGAGAGCTAGTGGCCAAACCTCTCTCTTTGTCCTTGAGATGACCAGTTAACTATAGACTCTCCAAGGCAACAGAAACCCAATGATGATATGAAACAACTGCTTATAACAATTTTATGGGTTAATTCCAACATGCCATAACATGTACGTCTCATGTTGGATGTAGAAAGGCTTTGAGCACCTAAAACAAAAGCTGTAGAGGCTGAATTTTCAAGAGGCCTCTATGTACAGTTGGTTGGTGTGTCCCTACTTATTGCTGGCACCAATGTTTCTGCTTGTACACAGGCCTGAACTGCTGTGACCCGAGGTGTCACATGCTTAAAGCTGACGTTTTGCATAAATCTCCTGACAGCTGTGAGTGGAATTCATGCTGTGAAAGTGTCCACCACATCAGTGTGGTCAGGCTTGTAGAAGCAGTGGCGTCCATATTTTTTTTTAAGATATTAAAAAGGAGCAGAGTGGGCCAAGAAAGGGAGGTATGAAGCCACTGGCATGGCTTGTGATGACCTTTTTGCTGCAGTACACCCTTCCTTGATGCAGTTGTGATCTTGTCGTTACAGTGACATTATACCCAGATGGTGTGAGGGAAAGATGAGAATATATTTGGAATTAAAGAGGAGTATACATCCTGGAAATCCTCACTTCTAGGCTATCCTTACTAAGGATAGCTGTAGTCTGGGCAGAAAGGCCAAGTTACATACCTGCCTTTCCTGCTTGTCGTTTCCCTCTGGCTACTGACAGGTAAACAAATGGATTCCCTGAGGTGCCTGACTCTTCCCAAGTTCTTAAAGCCAAAGGCCATTTATGTGTTCTCTGCCATGTATTGGCACAGCAAGATTAGGAACTGCTAGTCTGAAGGCATCTGTGTCTGTTTTTCCTGCGTCTGCCAAAGCATGGCAGCATTTCTGAGAACACTGCAAAGGAAGAGAACCGGAATTGTTCCTGGCTGAGGGTCTTCCATTTTGCTGTGATTTCTTGCTACGTCAATAAATTCTTCAGGACTTAGAATTCCTTTGAAATGACAATAATTTGTGGTTGAATCTGAAAGAGCCACTGATGCAGGGTTTGGGGGAGGTGTGAAAGAAGCAGACTCTCATCTGCCAACCCTGTAGGATTCAACCTACTGGTGAGCTCACAAATAGGATGCTACCCATGGAAGGATGTTCTTTTATTTCAGTAAGATACCTCTCTGAAATCTAGGCAAATTATTTGGAAACACAGGGGTTAACTTGCAATTAAATTTTATTACTTATCTAGGAGGAAAAAAATAACACGTTTTATTTTTTTTAATTATTCTTCAAATTTAGACATTAGGTTTGTAATTTGGTGACTGCTGGAAAGCCAAAATTCACATTCACACAAGCTTGTTAATTAGGGACTTATTCTTAGTAAGTGATTAACAAACTTAGTTGAGTCATCACCCACGAGCTGGTTGGTGGGTACATGCCATCACATCCTCATTCGTACACAAACTCCTTCATTTTCATCCCCTCATTGTTAGCTGCCACTGGCCCTGGAGGCATGGACTGAGCTGTCAGTCCTCAGCATTTAGTTGCAATATTTGTGATATTTGGATTTTACTTAACACCTTGATTCCTGCATTGTTGTTGTAAAACAAATGAATCTCCATCCTCCCTACAAAAATAAATTCTTGGGATTTTTTTTCCTGTTAAGTAAGTAGGTCAGATTTAAACTGTGAACCTTATAGGACAAGGGGAAAAATATATGTCTCTGTGGGTTTTTTTAAATGTTATTTTAACTGAAGAAGGGAAGAAGTGGGTTTTCTGGCGCTTGATATTGGTAGTACTATAAAAATTATTGGTGGTTTGTTATTGATAAACTTGATTTGTTTACCTCCCATCTGCAGTGGTAGACAATTTACAATAGGTTACCTGCTACAATGACTTCTTTTCGGTAATATTTCTGTTAATGATAAATACTTGGCTTTTTAAGCCACTCAAGATTCATCCCTTGTAAACCACCCAGGAGAAGTGCCTTGTTATGGTCACAGAGAGATTGTGGCCTGTCTTTAGTAGACAGTTCCTCTTTGTTTAAATGTCCCTCTGAATTGTAGGTGCACACGCTTCACTGGCATTACACTGTGTCAGAGCCATGCCCACCCATCCATTTCGGGGGGGATTAGCTCTGTGGCAAAGTTCATCAGTCACTTCTGCCATCGTAGCTTGGCATGATTTGTACTAGTCTAATTGGGTCACAATTTCAGCTAATAATGATTGATACAAGCTTTTTGTCAGCGTGGGAGGAGGATGTGTGACCTTTTTATCTATTCCTCTGCTTTCTGAAAAGCTTGTTTTCCAGTTATTAACATCATACAAACATTAAACTTGCTGAAAGAAAAAGAAAAAATAGAGGGAAATGTCTGTTTCATTAAAATGTCTTCTTCTAGTCATCTGTTAATGTGAATATAACATTTTAATACAAAACTGCCAGGTAAATGCTACTCTTCAAATTTCTTTGATGGAAAATGGTAGTCCCCATGCAGGTTCAGTTGCAACATGCACATTTTGAACTCCCTATTTTAACCTTGTTCCCCCTCAGCATCGTTATTCATTTATTGTCTCTCTGTATTCAGCAGTGGTGAGGCTGCACCTCAAATCATGTGTTGAGTTTAGGACCCCACATACAAGAAAGACATTAGCCTGCTGAAGTGTGTCCAGAGAAGGGCAGCAGAGCTGGTGAAGGGTCTGGAGAACAAGTCTTATGAGGAATGGCTCAGGGAGCTGGGGGTGTTTGACCTGCAGGAAAAGAGAGTGAGGTGGCACCTCATCAGTCTCTACATCTACCTGACAGGAGGTGGTAGCCAGGTGGGGGTCTGTCTCTTCTCCTGGTAACAAGCAACAGCACACAAGAAAATTGTGTCAAGTTGCACCAGGAAAGGTTTAAATTGGATGTTGGAAAATATTTCTTCACTGAAGGGGTGGTCAGGCACTGGAACAGAGTGCCCAGGGAAGTAGTGGAATCACCATCCCTGAAAGTGTTCAAGATGTGTGTGGATATGGCACTTGGGGACATGGTTTAGTGGTGGACATGGTGATGGGGCTAGGTTCACAGGTGGAATTGATCATCTTATAGGTCTTTCCCAACCATAATGTTTCTGTGAGTTCAGAACTGCCAGTACATCAGTGGTCTGCTGGATCGTGGTGCCCTTTACAGTGTTCTCCTGTTGTGAATAAAGAAAAAAGATACATTTTCTCTTCTGAGGCTACCTGGCTCTTGAGAGAGTACTTTAAAAACATTTCTGCACTGTACTAGGACATAAAAGAGTGTATGGTTTTTATTTAGAAGGGCCACTATCAGTACTTTCAGTTGTTTCTCCAGCTAATGGGACCTCAGGAAAATCCTGGTAGTCTTTAAGTTATGTGAACACACAGGACAGTAGCCCTCTGCTTCTAGAACTGCTGTATAACATAACATTTTCAAAAGCATATTTCACACATGAAATACCATCTGTGGGGTGCTTCTACTAACCTTTAAGCCTTATAACCTATTTATCCATTGTGTTTTTATAGTCCATGGGTCTGGGGTGGCTATCACCATCTTAAAATATAGCACAAGCCAGTTTCCCTGTCCCTGCGCTGCTGGCGTTTCCATTCTGGTGTGTCTGAATGTCTGCATCGCTGTACTACGCCAGTGCATTTTTCATACTTAAAAATAGACTCAATAACCATCTTCCTTCTCTGCCTTTCGTTTCGTTGCCGTTCTACTGCAGTAGCAGCTACATTTCCTGTCTCGATAGCACTTATGAAGCAATTAAGCAAATTTAGGACAGATTTTGCCACTGAATGCTAGACAGATTTCTCTTTATCCTCACTAGAACTTGTGCATGGACAAATTATACCCTAATGGCCTAGTTCTTTTTCTGTCCCCACAAGAAGCACTCTTCTCATTTTACACATGGGCCATTTGATTTGGTGCCACAAAATGAAATTGATGGATCCTCTAATTGGTCACTTGTAATTAATTAGTATAAAAAAATTATTTATCTTTGTGTTGTATCTTCTGTAATCTTCAATGACTACTGCTTGTGGTTACACAGCTGAAGGAAATTATTAGCAGGCAAATTGTGGACCTGTGGGAGCAGGTCCAGAAGAGGGCCATAAAGATGATCAGGAGGCTGGAACAGCTCTCCTGTGAACACAGGCTGAAAGAGTACAACCTGGAGAATCTGAGATCCAGTGAGATCTCCTTGTAGTCTTTCAGACATTAAAAAAAGGGGAGAGTGACTTTTTACATGGGCAAATAGTGATAGGACAATGGGAAAGAGTTTTAAACAAAAAGGGAAAAGATTTAGGTTAGATGTTAGGAAGAAGATCTTTACTGTGTGGATGGTGAAGCACTAGAATGGGTTGCCCACAGAAGCTCTGTCCTTGGAAGTGTTCAAGGCCAGATTGGGTGGGGCTTTGAGCAACCTGGTCTGGTGGGTGGCATCCCTGGCCGTGGGAGTGTGGGTTGGAACCAGACCTTTATAGTTCCTTCCTAACAAAGTTCTTCTATGAGTCTATGAAATTAGAAAGATTTACAAAAAGTAAAATAAAAAGACTTGGAAACCAAACCCAAACAAAACAATTCCAGCAGTAAAAATTTTTAGTATTTCTGTAAAATCTCAGTGTTTCAATTAAGTTAAGGGAGAAAATAAATCTTTTTTTTTTTTTTTTTTTAATCAGGTAAGGTCAAGAAATCTTACCTAGAACCATGATTAAGTGCATCTTAGCGAAGTTAAACTTACAAGAGACAAATACAATATATATGTTATAAATACATACAACTCATATAGATATAAGTTTGAAATGGCACACCAGTTGTACCAGTCCATTGCTGTATTCATGGCCATTACTAAGTAGCAAAACCAGTTATTCTCATTTATATCAGAATACCCCCAAAATAAGCTATTGCTTAGATCATCCCTATAAATTACACTGCCTCCATAATAGCAATGAATATCAATATTCCACCTGCCCTCTGCTCACATGTATTGTATTGCTGAAAAGAGCTTTCTTGCTGAATTACAGAGGAAAGATGTACTTTTGGAAGGACTAGTTGTACAGGAAGGATTCATTGTGCAGAATTGTGCTTTTCAAAGCTGGTAACAAAAATTTGTACCATAGACATAGGGTTTGAGTCACCTGTGACTGTAAAACACCAGAATGATATGTGTGCACACATAATTAAGTTTAGTCATGGCAAGGGGTTCTTGATTGGAACAGGACACAATTAGTACCATGGTACAAGATATGGGTAATACCTCATTAAAAAATCAGAACATTCTGCAAAAATCTGGCCAAAATGTTCTCACCATTCAAACAGGAACAGCCCAAAAGAGATGAATAAGAGAATGAGGGATTCCTGGGGGGAAAATGTTATAACTTGTTTAGTGAAATGATGATGAGAATGTACATGAATATTTTCCAACTAACTTTGATGCTTGTTATCTTTCTGTTCAAAGAGCAAATGCATGTACACTGTTCATAGAGCAGTTAGATTTGAAGGTTTTAAGAAAGTTTCTAAACATCCAAAGAGCAAAGCTCTGAGGTGACCTACAATCATGGGAGGTTGTGAGGGCAGAGAGACTGGGAATACTTATTGGCTGTGTGCAGACTCTGTGACTGTGTTTATATAGGGAAAACACGTGTGCATGAGCACAAATATACACATATGTGTGTATTCCCCTTATGTGGAATACCTGGCCAGCCTGGCTACAGGCTGGACCTGGGGGCACACAGCTGGGGCAGCCTTGCCGGATTCAACAATTCTAATAAAGGTCATTAGGAGTTGCACAGAATAGATCCCCTGTTTCTGTGTAGGTCAAGGGCATTGGCAGTGCTTCTCGTCTTTCTGTGCCCTCATTTTGTGGCACATCATCGCTGACTCAAAGGGGGTTTTACTACAAGTTTTCAGCTTAATGAAGTGTGTAGGGAATATTCCGTTGGTTTGGTTTACTGGAACACGTTCTCTAGATTCTTCTTACTGTGTGGTACCCTGCAATTGCTGGAATGGGGCTTGATGAACAAGGTCTAATTTTATGTGGTGGTAGGCAGATTATACTGACTGCATGGCACCAGCTGAAAGGGTTTTCCTTCTAAGTAGTTGGTTTGCCTGAACTTTCTGCATTGATCTTATGCATAAGCTGTGGAAAGCAGCACAAAATAAATGGATGACCCCTCCTCCTCTTGGTATTCATAACAACTATGTGTTCCTAGACTCAGCTCCTGCATTGCCATACATCAGCAGTAGAGGATAAACTTCTCTCCTGCTGGAGAACACTCACATTCATAAAAAGCACCATGACCTTCATCCCCCAGAATGCCATTCTTGATTCACATTCACCTCTGAAAATCTGATATGCTCAGATCATTTTGTCTCCCCGTGCAAGACTTAAAAGTTGGTTTTTAACTTTTCCTTATTATTATTTGATTTGCTGGGTTTCATTGTTCTGAAATATATAAATGTTTTTTCATTTCATCTTAGTTAATTTCATCCTGTTTTCTTCAGAGTAATTCTCGCATATACTGTTGTTCTGAATTATTCAACTACATTTGTGTATCTTGGATCCCTCCTTATCTGTTATCTGTAAGTTTAGTAGTTTACATGTTGTTTCATCATTCAGTCCATAAGATAGCATAGACTGTATGTAAGCAGTATAAACCATATGATGTCATACAAAAATTTCATAGCAAATTGACTTTTAAACCTTCCTGTTAGTTTTGTAACAACTTGAATAGTAGTTCAGTCTGCTTAGGATGTATATTAGCCTGCTTTAAAAAGTCATAAGATGGTGTCAAAAACCTTGTTAAAAATGAGATTTGTCTCGCCCCTTGTTTTTCCTTCAGATACACAGATTGTTTTCTGTCAAAAAGGATGATCTGACTAGTTTAGCATGATTTGCCCTTTGTGTTTATGATGAAGTCAGCAGTGAAAAAGAAAAATAAATTGAAAATAGTTGTGCACTACAATTGTGTCCTTCAGCATCTAAACTTTTATAAATCAAAATTGCTTTCAGCCATCTTTTTATAAGATATCTCAATGCATCTCAAAGCACTAGTGTTAATATCATATATTTAGGGGTATAACATATAAAATCCAAATCAAGCTAAACAAAGACTTGTAGAAGAATATGTTTAACCATTTTCAAAATGAAATGAAGAAATTGCATGTAATAATTTTTTATATTAAGAATGGTTAAAGTAAATAATTTAGAGAGAAATTTGTCTTCTGCCAATACNAAACCAAAAAAAAAACCAAAAAAAAAAAAAAAAAAAAAAAAATCAACATTTCCCCCATGGAATTTGCAGATATGGAAAAAGTTGAAGTTAAGGAAGGATTTGGCAGGCTTTTTTCCTGATCTGTAGTGGAATTATGAAAAAATATACTTCTCTATTACAGGATTAATATACTTCTATATAACAGGATTCGGAGATTGAATTACACTATATTTTTCATATTATATTCCTTTTGAAAATTAAGTCACTCTAATATTTCCTTGGACATCTTTTTATTGAGACATCATGGAGCAAATCCACAAAATGTTTATAAGGCTTAAAGAATTTGCCTTTTTAAAAAAAAATTAGATTTAAAAAATAAACAACCCTCAACAGATATCTTCACGGCTAATGACAGTGATGTCTGAATTAAAATGTTCTACTCAGTCTCTCTGCTGCATTAAACACATTTTCCGGCATTCAGAAGCAGAGCCTCTGTCTGTGTTCTCAGCATCCTGCGTTCACTGCGGTGTAGCTTTCAATATTTTCACGTTGCTCAAAATCTGGGTGACTTTATTCACACGATGCTGAGCCTGAGCTAATATACCCTGCTGGGGGACTCAGCTGCAGCACAGAGCTCTGGCAGAATATCTCCTGGTATTGTAAGAACGACTTGTTAAACTCTGTGCGTGTTGCTGACATAGCAGTGGCGTTTTGAAGCGCTGACTAATGCTTCCACAGCTGTAGGTAGTATCAGGCACTTGGTTATTATTAGCAAAGTTGCCAACACGTTGGGAATGTTTGTATGCACAGTGACTGTAGCCAAGGGTACTCTTTGCTGTCAGGCACCACCGTTAGAAATGCTCCTAAAAGCTCTTAAGTCTCCCATTACTATAACCCCAGCTGACTGTGGAAGCTAATAGCATTGGCAGAAAGCTCCTTAGAAATTACAAGCAACACCCATATGCCAGCGTTTGTTGCTAAGTGAAATAAATCGTTACTAGCACCACCAAGTAGCTGGAACTGCCTGTAGCAGCTTGAGCCCCAGAGCCGGTGATCAGTGTCGGCTCCAAGCATTGCCGGGTGCCTGACAGAGCTGAACGGCAGGGCTCCCGTGAGCATTGCTGCCTCCCCAGCAGTGAGTGCAGCAGCCACGCATCCTGAAATGCACGAGTCACAGCATCTTCTCTTGTGCCCCTTTCTGCTTGGCTCTGGTGAAATCTAATTGCCAAGATGAAACCTGAGGAATTTTAGAATGTCCAGATGGTTATTTTTGCTGGTAAGCTTGCTATGAGATTTTTTTTTTTAAATATAGTTTACAGCTGTCCTTGCATTTTCAAGAAAGAAGGGGGCTGGATTTTGAGCATAGCCATACTCTTTATTTATTGCCAGAAGGTGGGGTTGGACTTTCACAGAACCACTTACAAAATTTTTATCCAGGGAGCAATTCCATGCTATTTCTTATCTCATTATAATTGAAAGCTGCCTAAGGGCTAGAGATTTAGCTTCAACTAAGAATTGCCAGAGTTGTCTCACTGTGCCAGCCAGTTGTACCCTCTGCTTGTTGTCTCTTTAGGAAGCTGCAGTGAGTATAGGAGGAATTAGTAATGAACCATAAGCCTTTAAAGACTTCAATCTGTATGCATATAAAAGGTCAGTGGATAGGCCAGTTGTCCTACAGTATTTTATATTTCATGCTGCTACACAGGTATCCTAAGGCATCCATATCATAGAATCATAGAATTGCTAAGGTTGGAAAAGACCTCTTCATCGAATCCAGCTGTTATCCCAGCACCTCCAGGTTCACCACTAGCCAATGACCCTAACATTGCCAACTGGATGCACAAAATTACTAATTAATCTAGGATTGTGACAGTTAAAACCCAGTATTTACCCGTGAACATCTACCTTTTTGTTCGTAGAAGGAATATTTCCACTGTCTCTGCCAAAATTATATTACTAATCCTTGGTCTGCTAAGCAGCTGTACTTAGATCTTGCAATCCTGACCTTCTTATCAGATACACAGAGTAAGATAACAAGTACTATTGCTCTGGCAGGTAAAATGGTGCCAGTCACAAGCTCCTGTGAACTTTTAGCAGTTTATTCACTCTTTTTTCTAAGCAAGAACTTTGGAGCACAAAATGAAACATGAAAGCAACAGATTCAAAATCAAGTGGAAGACCTGGTTCCTGAAATAAATTGTGTTTAATCTGTGCATCTCTGCTGTGGATTATTATGTGGGCCCAAAACTGCACCTTCAAAATGTAGCTGAACTAGATAAATTCATGGAAGGGAAAATCAAAGGTGTGAGGAATATTAAATCCAGAGGTAACAGAAATATCCAAATAAATTCCTGAGCTGCAAATATCTGAAGGTTGGAAGTTTCCTTTGCAAATGTCTCTAGCAGTGGCTGAGAGCAGATACCTAAGAGCATAGAGACCTAGGAGAGAGCAGGCACAGAGGTGAAGGAGGCAACAGTGTGCAGCTTTGCTTTGACCTGGTATGGCCATTGCTCTGATATGCTGAGCTTTTTGAAACTGGAGCATAAATCTTGGGCAAAGTGGGTCTGCGTGTAGGTGTTTTCCTTCCTTTGTGAATAACTTGATAGAATTAATTTGAATGAATAAATTTGAATGTTGTGTGGATTTTTCTAATTCATCTCCTCTGACTGTCAGCTCTCAAGCCTTCATGAAGAGGAGTGAAGCGATAACAAATTTATGGCTGATTATCTTAAGTGAAATCTAAAGCTACTCTCTTATCCACAGCTCTTAGATGCATGGCAGCTTCTGAGTGCAGAAGCTGCATTTGTAGGATTTGTGAATTTGCATTTGTGAAATCATGTGTTGGAATTATGTGACTCAAGTAACACTGTTTTTTCAATGACAGCCATTTAAATATTAAGACAGTAAGCTGGACCTGAACCTGGAATACTGCACGGCAACTGCATAGACAGGAACTGTGCAAAGAATGAGGCTGCACATGGCTAGTTTGGATTAAATGAAGATATTTTCTGTATAACTCTGAGTAAATAATAGGGCTGGGGGGTCATCATTCTGGAGGAATAATTAGTTTCCTCTACCATCAGTTTGTTGTCAGAGAAGAAAATAGAGGTATATAAGGTACATATTCTGTCCTAGTTTCAACTTGCAACTGCACCTTAGTCATTCTGGAAAGGCATCCTTAAAACTTTTTTATCTCACTGGTGGCATTTTTCAGTTTTAATTTATAAAATCCAGAATATTTTGAGACAATGACAAACAAGTATGCATGTAAGCTCTTAAAATATATTGTTTTGTATCTAGACCACAGACATTGATAATGAGGCTAATAACTGTAACATCGTCAGAAATCACTTGGATGATGGAGTAGGGTAGACCCTCATCAGATTTGCAAGTGAAAAAAATAGGATGAATTGTTGGTACACCAGATGTACCACTGGGTTGTGCTGCCATTCCATGGCATGTCAAAAGACTGGAGATATTGGGCAGCAAGACTCTTCTAAAGCCAAGCAAAGGTGTCGTTATGGTTTTCAGACAGCATGGAAGTAATGACATGACTGTCATTGTGATGCAGAAATGAGAGCAATCTTTATTCTTCTAAATTCTCCTCTTATACAGTACTTGGGTACAATGAATATGAATGGTCATTCAGAGCCTGCACCCTTTTGTAAACATCTTTTGCCAATAAACACGTGGAAAAAACCACCTGCTGATGGTTTTTCACTTCCCAAGGACTGTTTAAATTCCTCCTTATGATTTTCCCTGGCTAGGATGAGAGAGCTGCTCGCTTGTCTTTCACACAGACCCTAGCAGTCCCTGAAGCCTGCAATTCAGACCATTGTCAGTACCCAGACAAGGGCAAATGCCAAGTCCTGCCCTTAGGGAGTAAGAAACCCAAGGTACCCACCTGTACAGGCTGGGTGGTGTTTGGCTGGAAAACTGCATTCCAGTAAAGACCATGGGAATCCTGGTGAATACCTAGTGGAACGTGAGCCAGCAAAGTACCTTTGGGATATAGGCAGCCAGGAGAAGCCAGGTTGCACTAGGAAAAGTGTTAGTACTAGATTAAGGGAGGTAAATGAGTCTTCTTGAGTGCTTAGCCCTGACTGGAGCACGTCTGCAGTAATCTGTAATCAATGGGCTCCCCAAACAAGATAGACACGAATATGGTGGAGCAAGTCTAGCAAAGACCTCTGCAAGGATGCAGGTACTTAGGCATCTATCATATGAGTAGACCCTGAGAGAGTTGTGATTGTTTAGCCTGAAGAAGACTCAGAATCTTCCCAAGAGTGCCTAGAAGTTGTGGCTCACACACTCATAACAGGCTCTCATTACGAATCCCATTTGTGCTCTGCAGCAGCAGCAGCTTGAGCCTCTGTTAACACCGGGTTTGGGTGGCAGCCATGAGGACAGAGGTGCCTGGCTTAACTCTCAAAACACAGGGACATATGTCCTGCTGGTTTCTGCTCCTTCTCTGAGTGGTGAGGTGGGAGCTAGGGAAAGAGGGATCGCTGCAGAGGGAGGCAAGGGACAGATCAGCCAGGGCAAGCACTGCTTTCTCCAGGCCTTTGAGTAGCTGGGTTGATTGTTCTGCTCTCACCTTTGTATCCCATCTTCTCCAGGGAAGACCTTCTGGTCCTTGCCTCTTCTGAGCAGAACAGGAGGAGGTGAGTTGAGGTCATGCCACAGACAGAGGAATGGCTATTTTGTGCCTTTGTATTGCAAGTCTCAAGTAGGAGGCAGATACTGTGTATTGCAGGAGAAAAGGGAGAGATATTGTAGGAGAGATATTGCAGGAGAAAAGGGAAGACATATAGGGGAGAGAGGGTACAGGTCTGTTCCCAGCCCCGCCCCCACAAAAAGACTGAAGTGGCTTCTCAGTCTTTGGAAGCTGTTGTGAAGCAGTTCTGTACTTTTCTGAAAAAAGCACCCAGAAACCATAAATACCCATGAGCTGTGATATTCCTCTTGGAGATGTTCCCCTTCCCTGCCCCTTCCTGACCAACTCTGTTCCAGCAACTACACTGACCTGAGTCCCGCAGGCTCAGAACCTGAATAAATGCATGGTTTTACTGGCTGTGAGGTATAGAGGCTCTCAGCACAGGAAGATTGTGTATTTATCTTTATGTATAGCTTATGAGTTCTCAATAATATCAATAATCGATGACATTAAAATTTCTGAATTATTGTAAAGTCTATGTGAATATAGAAAAAATCCATCAGCAATAGTATGTTCCATTTTTATTTGATCAGTAACTTGAATGTAGGCATCTAGCCAAAAGGACTTTAGACAACTACAATTTGAATGACATCCTGACAACAACATAATATCCAGTTTGGGGATTGAGGGTATAATATTTCAATTTTTTTTTGTGGATCCACTAATTCAAAACATTTCCAGGTCATGAATTTTTGAGACTTTAGTGTTTTGCTTCTTTTGTTGATTCCTACTACATTTTGGTGGCTCCTACTATATCCAGGCAAACTTAATAGCTCTGGTGCACCAATTTGTTCAAACAACAGTAAGAAAGCCTTCTACCCATCTACTTCTCTTGCATATTTAGCCAGCTGTCATGGGAGATAATGGTTTCTGAATCCCCAAACCAAAAATCACTGGATTTTTTTTCAGTATCTGTCCAGTGTCCTTTTCCCCTCAATTTTACCCCATTGCTTCTGCAAAGCCTTGCAGTTTAGTGTAGAAAGGGTTAGGTTAAAGTTGTTGCCTCTTCTCTTTGATTTAATCATTTAAAGTATATTTCTTGTTGTATTTCAACTGTGTTGCACTTGTCTTTGGTCAAGCGGGACTTGCAGAAAATGAACAGCAGAGAGTGAGTGCTTTACCTCTATGGCTGACTGTGAGAGCTCCATGCAGCAGCTGGGACATAGCAGGGTCTTGGTCCAACTGCAGCCTTGGTTGTGTGGATGTATGCACAAAATCCTGAAAGGAGCAGCTGAAAGTATGTGGGCATTGTTTTGTTTGACTATTGCTTGAGGTTTAAGGTAAATGACATTGTTGGTCATACACGGAGGATATATTGGTGTGCCGTGTGATGGCACTGGTGTGGCTTAATGGCACTACAAAAAAATTAGTGGCCCAAATGGCAACTCTCACTCAACAAAGTAAACAGTGGCCCCATCAGGTGCTTTGGATAGTTTATGTACAAGTGGAAGTATTATGCTATGATGAAATATGTGGTAAGAATGAGGTTAACACTTTTTTGAAACACCTGACCTGTATCTCCAAGTACTTTTAAGGCTGAGAGAAATTGCAGTGAAAATTCAGTTATCTAAAGTCTTAGCACTGTGGTAAGAAATTTACAGTGAAGATATGGAACTACTTGAAAATTCTGTGATATCTGTATTTTCCTTTACTGCGATTTCCGAAGAATTAAGGCACTGTCAGATTTACTAACCATGTAGTTGAACCTTTTAAAGAGATCAAATACCTAAAAAACCCTCAGGGGTTGGGAGACAAAAGTGCCTTCTAGGTGGCTCACTGCTTCCTCACAGCTTTAATATCTATATAGGACTGATAATTTTTGTGGGATTCGTTCGACCAAGTGCAAGGTGGGTGGCTGCATCTGATAGAGTCACTGTAGTCTCCCACTGGTGCCTACAGCAGTTAGTGGCAGATGCTTCCAGGGAGTGATTCATCTCATCTTAAGGTTTACCCTCATCACGTCAATGTAAGTTATGACATACCAATATAAATCACATCAAATTTGAAGTTTTACACTTTAAATATACTGGGACGTAAAATTTCTCACATAAACTTAAGAAAAGTCTTGGAAAGCACATGCTATCCTCTTCTTTCAGTCTGTGATGGCCAACATGACACAGATTTTTCATTTTGCTTCATTTGCCCATGCTGTCTGTCCATGTTTTGACTGTTCACCTCTCCTTTTTTTTCCCTTTTTTTCCTTTTTTTTTCTTTTTTTTTCTTCCCCTACAATGAGTATTTCTGTGCTGTGAACACCTCCTCTCCTGTTTCCTCTTGTCTTTCTCATGGTGTTTTATGCAGTCCTTGCTGTTGGTAATTTCCTCACAGGGTTTCCTCACGGCTTTTTATCTACAGAATTTTGTTTTGGAATGGGTCAAAAGGTTGCGTTCAAGCTGACTGCCTTCTGATCACTTCTTATCTGTACTCTGGGACATGCTTTTCTGCTCAAAGTAATCTGAATTTCTCTATAAGGGGAAAATCAGGAGTCCAGGAAGCTGGAGAATAAGTAAACTTATTGGTATGTTTGACAAAAGCCGTCAAATCCAGTAACTTATGGATAGTAAACTTGATGAATCTGATACTAAAAAAATTCAGAAAAGAAAAAAAGAAAATAATGCCCTATTAATTTCTAGTGGTTCCTGTGAACTAGCTGTGAAGGCACCATATGCACATTAGGAAAAGTATCTTCATTTTTACTACAGCTCCATCACAGAGGTAGTCTGTCACTTGTGATTTACCTTCTCTTTTCTTATTGGAATAAGTGTAAAAATATACTAGGAGCTGTCTCAAGGATGTAGTTCTCTTTAGTAGTTATATTTAAAGGCTGAAAAATATATTCGATGTTTGTTTAAGAATTTAGCTGTTCAATTTCAGAAAATTTCTGAATAACCTGCTTGTAAAACAGACAGTAAATATAACAAATCTTATTTTGTTTTTCACCCAGATGAACAGTGTATTGGTTGTTAGTGCATCTCTTGATAAAAATGTGTTTGATAAATCTGACGTTATTTTAACTACAGAAAGTACTTCAAAATTCATAGTGAAACTATATTAGTATGAAATAAAGTATAATTCCTCAGGAAAAGCAATGCAAATCACAAATTTAATTTCTGAATTTCCAGGTGAATGGTTTATATTTTCAGATCTGGAATTGCACTGGTCACCTGTCACAGATGCTTTTCATTTTCCCTGCTGTCTGTACCATCATGAATTTGTCCCATGCAGAGGCAGTAAAAATAGCAGACAAATTCACATTTTTCAGGAATATGTCCAAGACCAGGGTTTGAAAAAGACCAAAATAACTCAGCAGTACCCAAAATAATAGAAGGCTAACTAAGTCAGTAAACTGTTGAGACCAAGTAGACAAAGCCATAAGATAAGTGGTAAAAAACCCAACAAAATAAACCCTCCTCACACAAATATTAACAACTTGGTCAGAAATGTTGTATAAAAATAAACGGCAATTCAGAAAACACCGTGTCACAAATGAGAGAGCTGAGAACAGGCAAGTGACTTCAATAATCTCAATTTATTCACTGCACATAGAGGTGAGTAATAAATAATTAAATACATGAGATTGAATTAGAAGAGATGATACTTAAAGCAGCTTCCAAAACTAATAAGCAGTACTAAACTCTAATGCATGTCTGACTTTTCATATATGAGTTCCTTCTCTCAAATCAATAAAACTATTGAAATATTTAAAATTAAACTATATTCTCAAGCACTTTCCTGGCTCCATGACAAAGATCGAGCACAAAGCTTTTCCTAGCATGTGAAAAATTAAGAGTACATTTGCTTTAGTACTGCATATGGATATGGAGTGATTTAGTTCCATTTCTGTCTCACCTGGATGGATGTAAGTTATGGAAAATATTGTAAGAAGACCAAATTGATAAGGACTAGGTTCAGGAATAGATGGGATAGTAGTGAACAGTTTTATGGAGTGACAAAAAAGATAATGAGGTCTAGAGAAAACATTCAGCTCTCAGCCTGCAGGAACTAGGGCAATGACAGCAACTAAGGAAAAATGGCAGAGAGATCTAATTGAAGTGTGCATAATCTTAAATGGTGTAGATAATCTTAATGCTTTGTACCCAGCGTGCATTCAAAGACCAGGGGCAAGTACTGTACTTAAAATCAAATGCAGGCATAAAGAAACACTTATTAAATTAATAGTAACTGCTGAAGGGACCTGCAAGGCATAGGTATTGAGAAAAGCACATTGAGGGCTCCTCGGGCAACAATTAGGTTATGTCCTGCAGCCATCAGCACTGGAAAGAAACATTCATGGCTTCTTCCACTTCCTCGGTGACATTCGAGAGGGGATTTTTATAGATTTTTTTTTTATTTATTTTGTAACTGTACTTGAACCAAGACTGTCTGACACTTTTTATTTCTTAAAAATGGATTATAATGCTTCATTAGATTTTTTTTACAACCTCTTACAGATTAAAAAACGCGGAATGCAGCTTTAAGTTGACAGGTTTGTGATTTAGGTTGTCTGAATGTATCTGCATGAGCATTTCCTAGCTGCATATGTTGCTGAAAGGTTTTGTACGTGTAGATTCCCATCCAGAGCATCTTGTTAAAATCAGTGCTGACCACAGATTAAGAAAATATGCATAAAATATGCATATCTTGGTTATTCCTTAGAGGAGGATCAACGGCACATTTGACATTTTAATGCCAAATATATTATAATCATAATTGTGATTGACATTTCTACTGAAGGTTTTTAGTGGCAATGGTAACCCAAGTTGCCCTTGCTGCTGGGCAAGCAGAATTTATTTTGCTGGCAATGTCTGTTGGCAAAAAAAGCTCCCTGATTTTTTACCATTTTTTTTTCAATATCTCCCCTCCAGCAAGCCCTTGATTTCTGTAGCACAGCTCTTCTTATCCAGTATTAAAGGTACAGTTCCAGGTGACTGATGTCAGACTACTCTCTAAGCACTTCTGGTGGGGTGTAACTGCAGCATGCAGTGCTGAGATATCAGAAAAGTTTACAGAGCTGAAAGAAAAGGAAAATTAGCCCCGGCTGAGTACAGAATTAGTGATGGGGTATTGCTCCCAGGACCTGATCACTCATCCCTGAGCCATGCTGTTCCATGTAGAATAAATGGTGTCTTGTGTATTACTACATTGCATAGTAAACCTGTCACCTCTTTAGCCTGAAAAATCTGGGCTTTCTTGCATGGGTTTGAAACCAGGGAATGAAGAAATAAACAAATCAATAATTCACAGCTTAGGACTGTGAAAAAAAATATTTTTGTAAAGATTTCAGTAAATCTTGAGCTAACATGATATACCTTATTTCTTAAGATGTTGCTCTGTTCCCTATTTCCAGTAGAGTGAAGGGTTCATATTCTCCCAAGAACAGTATTGCACATCTAAGGTATCTTTTATACTGGAGGATTTTGTTTACCTCTTTTCATCATCTAAAGGCAGAATAAAAAATAATAAAATAGATATTGAAAGACCAAATGTAGACAGAGCAGCTGTAGTTTTACCTGGATGTGTTAACTGGGTGAAGTCTGACAAACAAACAATACTAATAGAATGATAATAGTTTTGGGCAGCCAGCCAGGAACAAGCTGTTGTGAATAGGTCTGGAAAGATTTCTTTTTTTTAATGGATTATGGTGATATAGCCTGTTTTATCAAAGGTGAAATATTTTATGCGGTTGTTGGTTTCCACTAGATTTTGAGGATAATCTATTATAGAAAAGAAACAAGGAAATGTGGTACCAAGAGTATAAGTGTAGGGAACTTTGCTTGGTTTGGGATAAACAATAATGCTGTGACTGAAGAAGAACAGGGACTTGAAGCTGAATTCTGATATAATCCAGGCCAGTAGCCAAATGCTAAGCAACTGAGTGTGACAGACAAAAATACACAGCCCTCTCTTGCAATGCAGTTCCATTTATGAAAATGCTCAAAAGATTTTGTCTCTTCATCTGTTTGGAAATTGAAACAAATTTGCAGCAACTTCAGTAGATCTGACATTTAATTTCAACACTCTGTTCAAACCATAGCAATAACCAGAACACGTGTTACTTATTTGTGTTTAATATAGATCTGAAAATAGTTTCTGGAGTGTAGAAAAAGGAAGTAATCATTTTTTTTAGACTCTGATAGATCCTTTCAAATGAATGGTCAGAAACAATATGCAATGAAAAAGGATAGCAATTGTTTATTTTCCATTAATAGTGAAAGAATCAAGTCTGAGGATAAATTTTTAATTTTGGATGGGATCTGTTGGAGATGATTCCGCCCCATGTTCACCTGGCTACCTTCTGAAACTCTGAACCCTAAAGTCTCTGTTAACTTTACTGATTGCACTGTTGAACATTGAATTGAAGGACATTTTCCATAACTGTATCATATAGTGTCTTGGCATGTCTCATAAGTAAGGTTTATGTCATAGGTTTGTGAGGCAGTATTTATTAGAACTTAAAATGGATCCCACTACTTGGACATGAATTTGATATGGAACTGTATTTTACTCTGAACACTGATAACTACTCTATTTCCCATTCACCAGAAACGTTGTTCTAAGAATTCTTTTAACTTGTTTTTATTTTTTTCTATACAGTTCATAAATGTTGGCTCTTGCGGGTGTGAACAGATGCATGGACGTTAATATTCTATGTTTAGAGGCAGGTGAAGCAGTAGTGCTAATGTCTAGGTTGTTTTCTTCCCTTTTTTCATTTTTTCCTTTTTTGGTGTGGGTTTGGTTTTTTTTTGGTTATTTTTTTTTTTTTTGGTAGCAGATCTGCTCCAATTTTCAGCTGCTGTTTATCTTTTCCATGACTTGAAGACAAAAGGTGCCTGTCAGCTGAGAATGGATTCATAGAATCATTGATTGGCTTGAGTTGGAAGAGACCTTAAAGATCATGTAGTTTCAAACTCCCTGCTTAGGGACATCTACCAAATCAGCTTACTCCAAGCCTTATTTAGCCTGGACTTGAACACTTCCAGGTATGGGGCATCCACAGCTTATTTGGGCAACCTGTTCCAGTGCCTCACCATCCTCACAATAAAAATAAAAAATGATCCTAATACATAATCTCTTTCAATTTAAAGCCATTCCCCCTTGTCCTATCACTCCATGTCCTTACAAAATGTCCCTCTGCTCTTGTAGTCCCTTTTAGGTACTGTAAAATGCTACAAAGTCTTTCCAGAGCTTTCCTTCTTCAGGCTAAGCAGCCCAAATTCTCTTATCCTCGTCTTCTTGGGAGAGGTGCTGCAGCCTCCTGATCATGTTTGTGGTCCTCCTCCGGACTCTCTTCAGCAGGCCACATCCTTCCATCCTGCACTGGGGGCCCCAGAGCTTCAATCACTGTTCCTCATCCTAAACTACAGACCTGATGGGATTAAAAAAGTTTAACATCAGAAGACCAAATTTTATAGTCTGGTCTGGCTTCTTGCATTCAGACATCTACAAGGTCTTACAAATTATGTTGTGAGTAGTTTGGGCTGTCCAGGAAGGAAACAGGGCTGAATGCTCCTTTTCCATTAACCTGTAGGCACTCATCTTTCATCTGAAGTACTTCTCATATGGATTTTATCTAAACCAGTTTCTGTCCTCAAAAATATTGATTCGTTCAGTAGCCAGAATTGCTTCCTAAAATGTCTCCTGGGCAAAATGCAGCTGAATATCAGTCTTGTTGTGATTGGATTAATTCACTGGAATGCCATCAGCATTGAGGCAGGTGCCTTCCAACCTAGAGACCAGCTGGAAGTGCTTTTTGTCTAAACTCCCAGATGCCAAAAGGCAGTCAGTGAAAGCAATTTTAGACACAGAATTAATGAAGGTAACAGCAGATGATACTGGGCAGCAGTGCTTGGCAAAACATCTGATTTAAAAAGGAACAGTAGCTTTAGTCACATGGGTAATATGTTATGGATGATGAAAGGGATGTTCATCCATGAGATCGATTCTTATCCAGTGATAATACAATACAATGTATCTTCATATTCCCATTTGGATGAGGCATCCTGCCCATGTACCAGCTAGTTAGACATCATAGATATTCTCCCAGACTTTTATTTTGCTCTTGCAATTGTCATAATGACAGCCCTTATCATGGTTATCAGAATATTTTTCAGTTATGAGTTCTATTTGTTATAACAATGAAGGGTTCCATATGCAGTTTTTATGCAGTTCCATAAAATCTTCTGAATGATGGACTCTCCAGAGCTTTCATTCAAGTAATTAATTAAGAGTATTATATGACAGGTAAAATGTAACTATTTACCACTTCTGGAAAAGCATAATTTCTTGTTAATATTTTCTTCTTTAGTCAATTTATGTCTTCTTTATGTCAATTTATGTCACTTAGCTGTGCTGTTTGGGGATCAGGATTAGGGCACAGCCAGGAGGGAAGATTGCCACTATGATTTCTAGGTCCAGCTCAGAACCCAGTTCTTTGCTCTCTGTATCTAGACACTCATCACCAGCAGCTGTACAGGTAAATTGTCAAGAAACATTATCTTTGTTTCTTGATCTTTATTATGTTTTGCTTTCACTTTCTTTGAAGATCTGTGCAAGCAACTGTCAGTGAAATTGCTACACTTGCCTTCTTATGTTGATGTATTTCCCAAATGTATAGATGCTTGTAATCATTTTTGCAATGTTACTTCCACATGCCTTTCCTCTTAGTCATCCATCAAAGCTGATTAGATGATACATTTTGTCCATTGAGGTGGGAATAGGCATTCTAATATATCCCTTTTCTTATGATACAGGCTATCATGTATTTAAGATTCTCTATAATATTCTCCTAGAATATTCTTTTTTCTTATTTTAAGTACTGTTATGATATTAAAATTTATTCAGAACTTTGCTAATGGCAAGATCAAGTTCAGTGGTAGTTTGCACAAGCTGGCTTGTGTAGTAAGGTGAATTAACATTTAACCTAAATATTTATATTTTTTAATTACTGTTCCATTAAAAATGCAGTTTGTTATGCTTCAATTTGTTCTCTGTCTCTGGGTTAAGAGTGTTGTGTTTTACTTGTTATGTGACATCATCTAATGCTCAAGAATTGCAGCAGGAAAATCTTTTAACTCTTCATTATTCATTAGTTTCCATCCTAGTCCTTCTAGCTCCTGGGACCATGGAGTCATCACATGCTTGCACTTCAGTATCATTATTGTTGGCACAGGCTTGTCAAAGCATTAGAGCTGGCAAGGCACACAAAGGAGTGGTGTGTGCTGTCACAAGGACACATTGCTGCAAATCATCATCTTCCTGTGTTTTGTCCTTGTTATTTTCATATGACAAGATTCTGTGTGTGCAATCCTGTACCATTGTAAGAGCATTTTCTGTGGAGCTTTCTGATGTTCTGCCCCTTTATTGGAAAGATTTATTTGCATTTTCCATTTTTTTTGCAGAAAATATCGCTTCCTATCTAAGCATACATGGCATTCAATCTCTAGTTATGATGATAAATGTTAGCACCAATCAGTTGAATCAGCAGTTTATATCCTGTTTAGCAATGCTGATTTGTCAACGTAATTTAACTTTCTAGAAAATGTGTGGGAAATAAAGGTTGTATCTGCCATATATAACACCCTCTCCATCAGGATTAGTTTTGCAGCAACAGGGGCACATTTAAATTTCAAGCAATCATTAATAAAATACGAGCCTAGTGCAGGCACCTAGGAAAACTAAGCTAATCTTTGTGATGCTCAATAAGCTGATTTCCCCATTTGCAAACATGAATCTTAGAAGGCGACATTTTATTCAAGGGCAGTTACCCTGTTACCTGAAGCCACTTTTATTTCCTTTTCTTTTCCCCCTCCATTGTATATTACTCCATGAACACAATGTGTAGAAATGGAACTCCAAATAGCCACTTCCTTTCCCTTCCACCCTCTTCAGGACAGGGACAAAGGCAGAGACTGCGGGTTGAGATGACAATTTACTGAAAGCAAACAGCAAAGGACTAAGAAATGCCCAGTAGCAGTAGCAATATCAATAACAAAAGTATACAAGAGAAGGAGGGGGTGCTTTACACATGAAAAGGTGTTCACCACCTTGACAGCTCTGCGTGGCTGCCGGGAAAAAGACAAGATGGGAGCTGCTCCCACACCCAGCACCATGTGGTTCCCACAGACAAAGACAGGATGGCAGGTGCTCCCCACAGTGCTTTCCTTGTCCCTGAGCTGGACAGCCCCCAAAGGCTGGATTGTCCACGCTGAGCCCCACTGCTGCTTTGCACACTGGACTCAGTTCTGCACAGCTGCAGCTAGCTGTGGTGTTGCAGCTTTTGACTGCTCCATCCAGGTCTGCTTGGCTCCTCACAGCTTGGGTCAGACTCAGCTGAGCTCTATGCATTTGGATCTACAACAGCTTTGCAAAGGATTTCTGTTACTGGATTTCTTTAGCTGATACAGTCCATTTAAATAAATGCGACTCCTTAATAGACCTGCTGCCTTAGCTGAGGGCAACTGTTTACCCAGGGGTAATTCTGCTTTTATTTTTCCCAGACTTCTGTACCCTACTACAGTGACAAAAATTAAACATAAATACTTCCTAGAGATAGTAAAACAACTGAACAGAAGAAGATTACTTGCCATTTCTGGAGGCTTCCTTTCTCTCTGCAGTACCTGGGACAGTAGTGTGGCTTCATTCAGCCTTCCAGCTTCCAGCTTCTGGACTCATAAATGGGATATATGCATGGGATATATAGTGTTGTTTCCTTTTCTAACTTTGTTTCAGCTTTCTAAAAATATGCTTCCCTTTTTACATAACTCTTAGTCTTTTCTATTGATTTTGTTAGTGCTTCACCCCATTTTTGTAAATGAATGGTAGAGCTTATCATGTTATCATTCCTGCTTCTGTACTGACTTTGTTGAATGCACCTTGAAGAAGTGCTTGCTTGAAAAAGCACTTCAGACGGATGATTCTCATTTAGTTTATCACACTTCCTTTAAACTCAATATAGGGTTATGAAGTTACCTTGTACTCCCCTTCTGCAGAACTGTTTTTTTCAACAGTTTTAACTCGCTTTTTCTTTCATCTCGCTATCTTGTGCTGATGACAAAATTTCCATGAAAATGTCTACATTTCTGACTAAATTAACATTTCCAAAAAGTATCATTTTTCTTGGGAAAATTTAATTCATCAACACATATACCTGACTCCAGAACTTCCGTAATAAAATCCTTCTGTACATTTTTCAGTCTTTCAGCAGTTCACCAAAGTCTATCCAATATCCTGGTCTATTTGGTTATCATTTTGTACTATAGTTAATATTTTATACTTCTTACTTGAGAGGTAAATATTATCTTATTTTCTGTTTCAAAGTTTTATACCATTTCATTTCAGAAATTCCCATCTGAGTCATAGCTCATGTTTCCCTATATACACTCATTTGAGTTCAGATGTGGTTGCTCACAAATTGGAAACAGGTATTCTAAAGAAAGATTTCTCAGAGATAATCTAGGAAGTGGCTGCAGGTTTTTCTGACAGTATTCAAACATATATATATATATATATGTAAATATATATGAGCTTTTATTCCTCTAGAGCTACATACACATACACACAGCCTGTTTATGTACGCACACACACAAACACAGTTATGATGCATCACCTGGTAGCTGTCCACTGTGTCTTCTGCTTTATAGAAACTTGGAAAAAAACTTTTTTTTCCCTTTCATTCATTCTTTCTTGAAGTTTGGCTTTTGGCCATCACCTTTTAGCAGTTCTGTAAAATAATTTTCTGTGAAAGAATGACATCATACACCCCACAGGTATTTATTGCTGAGTTATAATCATGCATATATAACTGTTTATCTCTCACTCCTCCTGAACATGGCAAGGCAAGTATAAACACCTATAAAAAAAATTTAGAGCAGTGCATGAATATGTATGCACTCAAAACGCATTAATGTGAAAAATAGAACTTTTGTATTTTGCAAAGAATTGTAGGAACAATATGATTGCAATTCATCAAGATTTTTTGCTAAAGAAATGAAAGTTTTCAAAATAAATACCTGTAACAAAGAACAGGATGGCCTTCGATTCTTTAGCATGAAGTTAAGAAACTATGAAAAAACTTTCAATACAAAAGTTCCAAATCAGCCAAATCCAAAACAACTTTAGTCCTAAAATACAGGGGAATAATGCTCAGTTAAAAACGGCTGTACTATGTTAATGCATACGTGGGTGGACTGTGTTGTGATCTTACTTGCTTTATCACATTAAATAAAGAGGGTTTTATTAATATTTTCTGTATATTTCCATATAGCTGTGCTATCTCACATACTTTTTGGAAAATGTCAGTTCACTTCTTAACAAAATCTTTTTATTACCACTTTTTATTACCACTTTTTTCATCCTTGTCCCTCTCAAAAGAATATTGACTGCTTGTGATTTTGGGATTAAGTTCATTGCATGTCCCAAACTTTTACAGAGATGATTTTATGAAAAGGTAAATATTTTTAATGACTTAAAATATTTTTATATGGCTTAAATATTTTTAATGACTTTTTCAGGATATTTCTCCATTTCTTAGAGGGGTCTTATTAATTGTCAAAGTGATGCAGAACGAGACTAACCGTTATATATGTAGTGCTTGAAAGAAAGACCACTAAATATGTCCTACAATATGAGAATTATTTAAGCAATAATTTTTCCTATTTTTTATTTTAAAAAAACTTTATTTAAAAAGGAAATGAAGTGGGTTTTTTTTCTTTTGTTATTTGGGTGTCGTTAGTTTTACACTTAAACCTGGATTCATCTGATCTCACCTCACATGACTGAGAAATGTATTATGAGACTTTATCTTTCTGTAAGCAATGAAGAGAGGTAATGTTTTGCCTCATTGTTTCCAAGGAAATTTGAGCAATTAGGATACTGAAGTCACTTGAAGTCACTAAAAATCACAAAGGATGATTTTGAATTGTCTTGCTTTTATCATGGATCTTCACCCTAAAGCCAGCTCACACATATAGAGATGCTTCTCATTACTATGGACCTTTGTACTACTGATCAGAAAAATTTGTTACTCTGTCCATAAACCTGAGCTGGGTGAACCTTGCTGATGTTTCTTGCCACTACTGTTACTTCAGTGTTGCCCTTCAGTCTTTTTCTTAAGATCAATCAAATTTTGTTTGATCCAAACCCATAATAACTCGAAAAGCAAGTTCTTTGCAGTCAGCAGGCTGCAAGCAGCTGGGCTGCTGAGAGGTATTCCTCTTCATGCTGGATTTATAATGTCAAATTTTCTCTCTTTTTCAGCCATGGTACAGGTCCTTATTTCCACCTTCATTATGCAGTGAGTGCATGATATTCAGCCCTACCAGACTAAAATGAAAAGCTGACTAGGTCCACCTGGCAGGTGTTCATTCTTCTTTCCTTATGTGGAAGGTTTTGGAACATGAAGATGGCAGTATATCATAGCACCTCATATTGCACTTTTTTCATGAAATCTAGTAAATGGTCAGTTGCTATATTAAAAATGTTTAACCTCAGAATTACATGACAATTACATTATTCATTATTTCCTGATCAGAGAAGAGAAAGAGTCTTCTATATTGAATGGTACACTGTAAACTGTCCAGGTTATGCACACTTTAGGTTGTTTAGATTTCTTTTAATTAGGAAAACAAACCACATTCAGGCCATTATAATAATGCAATATATACTTTATGAATCTAAAATCAGAAAGATAATAAGTCCTGTCTCTGATAAGCTCAATCTAGATTTTTATAAACTTGAAGAAAAGACCTGGACTGTTTTTTTCAGATTAAACATGTCTATTCTGAATTTCAGAAAAGGTTATCTAATCCAGATTTATTGAATGCTTGATGAAAAAAGTGTAAACTTAAAGCTAAGATTGATACATAGTTTTGAATTCACCTGCATTTTCTGTTTCTCTATTGATTTGAAAGACTTTAAATAGCTGTATCAAGGAGGTTATTTTGTGTCAGTCAAACCAATCTACATTAAAACAGTACTTTAAGAAACTCCTCAACCAAAAATCTTGGCTGAAAAAATGCTTGAGAAGCACATTCCTAGAAGCCTAAAAAGAACTGGAGTGAATGACCAGAAGTATCTTTGGAGTAGGAATGTTTTCATAAAGTGAATGTGCAGGCATTCTCTTCAAAACACTGTCTGAAAAACATTCACAAAAATATACCACCCTTAACTTGGGCAGAAGAATTTAATGAAGTTTTCTGTTTCGTTTTGTGTGTTTTAAAAGGTTTCCTCTTTTCTTTTGTAATAAGCATTCTCTAACCATGAACAAATTTCAGTGTTTTAGCCATTGAATCCTCTTTTATAACACAAACCACAGGGGGCCTGCTTCAGTGCAGGAAGCTGAGATCCAAGTAAACTTCTCAGTTTCAGCCTTGGCTAACATAATGATTTTCTGTTTTTCTGTTACCTGAAGCTGTTTTGTTACATGAACAGGAAGAAGTACTGCTGGAGATTTACCCAGTAATTTAAGCTATATAAGACTTTGAGAAAATAATATTCTCTTGGAGGTATTTTCAACTTTTATGAAGAGAAATTACAGGGAATTCATCATAGAGATTTACTCCCTTAGGCCTTATTGCTCTGTGCAATGTGTAAGATGCATGATTTTAAACAGAGGATTTTACATCACTGACTTTTAAGTTTTCCTAGTTTAATTTTGCAGCAGGTGGTTTATAGAGCTAAAATATTTCAAAAATCTCTTTAAAAGTAAATGGTGCTGGTAGGATATTCAAACTGTATGATGATGAAACTTCTCTACGTGACAACAATGCAGAGATTGTGTCTTGTTACACTGCGAAAAGCAAAGTTTTTTTACTGATTGCTAGATGACTGATGGTGACTTTCTTTTTTTGTTCTTTGATTTTTTTTTCCAGCTTTCATTTGCAGCAACAACTCCAGAGTTGGCTGATAAGAAAAAATATCCTTATTTCTTCCGGACAGTGCCATCTGATAATGCAGTGAATCCAGCAATTTTGAAGTTACTCAAACATTACCATTGGAAGAGAGTAGGAACTTTAACCCAGGATGTACAAAGGTTCTCTGAGGTAAGATTTGTATAATTTCTGGTACACACAGAGCGATACTAATACCAGGATTCTAAGAAGTCAATTTCTTTATTAACAGTAATTCAGGAAAAAAAAACAGTCCCACTGTTTCAGTCCTGTTTGGCTTTCTCATAGTAGGTCACGTTTGCTCTACTGAATAAGCTTAATTCCCTTCTGGGGTGTGAGTGTCTTTAATGAAAGCTACCCATGCTTTCATGTCTGCTTTTGACACACAAGATCATAGCAACCCAGTGCAAAAGGTTCCTTTATACTCCTTGGTCTACAAAAACACATGTTGTTGAGGAAGGCTTATATTGAGACTCTGGTTCACTTAAAAGGGAGAATAAATCCAATTTCATCATGTTCCTTTTGTGCTCTGATTTATTAAAAGCATCAATCTGAACACTGAGGAACAAAATCTGCTAAGTCTATGGCTGTAAATATTGGAGAAGCTTACTGAGACAAAAATGTATGAAGCCCCCAGAACTAATAAGATCACTTACCATGCACCCCACATATCCTTCAAGCTTCACCCTGAGCAACATTTTGGTCATAGAAATTGCAATAAGGTATGAAATAAGTGGCATTAAGCATGGTTTTAACAACTGAGTAAAAGAAAACATCTGTAATGATGACAAGGAAAATAGTTGGCACATTAATTATGAGAAAGGTAAAACTAACAGAGACATGCCTGGTTGGTTGTTGAGAGTTTTTTTCTTCCTCAGCATTGATTTTTAAAAAAAAGGCTGAGTGTGCTCTGAAGACTAGTGTAACTAAAACTGGGGAAGATGGAGAAGAACAGGTTAGGGTCATCTTAGATGAGTCAGATATTTTCAAATTGTTTGGCACAATTAATTCACTATGGAATACTAAAGCAATCTCAGACTCTTCCCTTATGAGCTTTGAGAATTAAACGATAAAAAGTAAATGAATTGTAGGGAGAGGGAAGAAACTTTTGCATCTGTCTTTCCAGAAAACACACAAAGGCCCTGAGAATTATAGACCAGTCAGGTTAAATTTGATTCCTGGAAAGACATTTGAGCAAATAATCTGTTTGGAATCACACAGGAGATAAAAAGATGCTTAACAATGGTGAAAATGGATTTTTCCAGATTAAATCATGTAAAACAATCTGATTCCCCTCTATGGCAAGCTAACAGGTCTCAAGGAGGTGTGATAAGTGATGTATTTCATGACTTATAAAATGTTAAAAGTGCACCTAAAGGAAAGTAGGGAAACCGAATCTTGGTGAAGATACTGTAAGAGGAGTCTAGTCTCTAAACCAATATTGCTGCAACAAAAGTTAATTGACATCTACACAGTTCAATATTTGTTTTTAAAAGAAAGGCAGAAGCAAAAAGTCCCCAAAAAGTATGGTATACTTTACCCTTCTCTGTCTTGGAAATAATTTCGGTGAGAAGCTATCAGTGGTATACTGTCAAAGAAGAAGGATGAGATTCTGTCAAGTGGTATTCTCTAGAATGAGATAAGGTTTTCTCTAGATAGTATGATAGAGAAAATGTTTATTAAATTGCAGTTGATACCTACTTGGAAAGAGCTGCAAGTACTTTGCTGATGACAGGATTGAGTTTTGGAGTGATATTGATACTGGCTTAACTCCAGCCAGCTGCCAAGCACCACACAGCATGGTCATTCCCCTGCCAGCAGGTTTGGGGACAGAAACTGAAGGGCAAAAGCCAGAAAACTCAGGGGTTGAGATAAAGACAGACTCACAGGGAAAGCAAAAGCCATGTGCAGAAGCAAAGCAAAACAAAGAATTAGTTCATCACTTCCTGTGGGCAGGCGGGTGTTCAGCCACATCCAGGAGGGCAGGGCTCCATCACACACCACAGTTACTTAGGAAGATAAACACCACCACTCTTAGTGTCCTCCCCTTCTTCCTTCTTCCCACACTTTATATACTGGGTATGATGTCATATGGAATATCCCTCTGATCAGTTTGGAGCACCTGTCCCATCTATGTCTCCTCCCAGCCCACCATACAACCCCAGCCCCTTGCCAACGTGTCAATATGAAAAGCAGAAAGGCCTTGACTCTGTGCAAGCCCTGCTCAGGAGTAACAAAAACATCTCTTCATTATAAACCCTGTGTTCAGCACAAATCCAAAACACAGCCCCATACTGGACACTGTGAAGAAAACTAACTCTACCCCAGCCAAAACTAGCATATTGGAAAAGGTTTTAATAGGAACAATATATAAGTGAAAAAGTTTAAAATGGCTTATGTAGGCAGCAGATCTCCAGGGAAAGATATGGCAAGCACTACAATGAACCACAAATTGATTAACAGGCAAAACATTTAGACTCCTTGATTTACAGTAAAAAGTAGAAAGGAAGCAAAGAGCTCTCGTTGCACCACCCTGAAGTAATGCAATTTGGACACTTAAGACACACAGAGTAAACCATAACTCTACTTAGCATTCATTAGGTGGAAGTTGCAACATCAGGTCCAATATCATCTTCAAGAAGGAAGTAGAACAGAGAAGTCTGTAAAAAACATTGGGTCATCTGGAAACATATTTAATGAGAAAGACTAGAAGTGAAAATAAAAAGTCAAATAGAAAGGGTAGATTCTTGAACTTTTTTTGTGTAGGGTTTTTTAGGATAAAACTAAACAAACACAACACAGGGATTCTTAGTCTCCTTTGGGACAGCTGGAGGGACTTCCTGTATGTCAGGGTCACTCAAGAAGTTCTAAAACGACATCTTTCAAGGGTTTGCAAGAGTGCTGCACTTGAGTTCAAAGTCTCTCCATTTCTCTTGAAAGGTAAGCAACAACCTTCTGTGTCTGCAAACTCAATTTACCGTGATTCATTACAGCTTTCAAGTAGTGCAAGATTCAGTTAAAGCTTTCTTGAATTGAAGTGATTTTTATACAGCATGTCGAGTCCTGTGTCTTCAGAATTATTAGAGCTCAATTCTTCCTTTTTCAGCTCCATGTAGAGTTTCTCCTTTCCCCATGCAGACAGTGAAAGCTCAGGAAAAACTGCAGGAATTCACTAAATTGCTGTCTGGGAGCAGAGAGGAATGGGAGTCAGCAGCAGTAGAGCAGGAGAGCCTGCAACAGCTGGGCAGAACCCAGTCCTGCTGCAAGGGAGGAGGGCAGACCCAGGGACTGAGGCCAGGATCAGCCAGATGTGCAGATCATCAGGCAAGTAAGTCCATGGCAATGAAGCATGTCCAAGGCTAAGCTGGCAAATCAATCTGCAGCTCAGGGTTAGGTCTACTGACTCTGGACAGGTCTATGGCAGAGACTGAAGACACAGGACTAAAGGTTGGATAAAGCTCCCAGAGAAAGGACTATCAAGGCCTGTTAGTGACCCTCAGGTGCTGGTATAAGCCTATGCATCAACTGAAACTATAATTTTCCCTCTAAAAAAAATCAGGCAAAATTATTCTTCTGACTTTTTTTTGAAAGTAACAAAATAGTTGAATAGGATCTAAATCTTCTCTCTCTGTTGTAAAATGCGAGTGAGCTTGGGATGGGAGTGGTCTTACCTAGAATAAAAATGCATTATAAGCCATTAGATCAGAAATAACTGAATGTCTTGTCTTAATTTCATTCATTCTCTTAATTTCAAAATAAAATAAGCTGAAACTAATTAATGGGATCTTTAGAGAAGCCTATATAGTAACTCAGGTTGTTTTACTCTTAACAGTGAGATAGAGCAGTTCTCTCATTTTTCCACCTCCCATAAAGACTGCATCAGTTTGACAGATCTCTTTTTTTTTTTTAATCTAGAGCAGTTTGGATATTTATCTAAATTTCCTCCAGTGGTCCTTCCACCTAAACACAGAGAGGGGGGACGGATACTTGTTCTTGCATAGGGACTTCATAGCCATATAGTTTAGTCAACAGGAACCCTGATTGCATCTCTTTACCTGCCATATAACTTCAGGGTTTTTTGGGTTGATGACTTTTTTCCTTAGCTTATCCTCAGATCACTGTCTCCTGTCCCTCTGCAATTTGTACTTTGATCTTGTCTCCTGAATAATTAAAGCTCACCAAACTTGTCTGCAGGTTAGCTGCCCCAAGAAGTCATCAAGCTGTCTTTTTGGTTTACTTTGCCTTGTAATGAGACAGTTGTCTCAATTGCTTAGTTTATCAGTCTCACTCCGGTTTATCTTTGAAGGCCAAGATCACAGAGGATCCCTTGCTTCTATTCAGTTGTTTCCTTTGGGAATCCTTTCTGCCGAGGCTTTGGGTTATCACCCATTTCCTTTTACTTGGTGAAAAATCTTCTCTTATTAAGAAATGTTACATCTTCCTTATTCTGCAGTTCACAAGGAGATAAAGAATAGGTAGAGAGAATGGAGAAGTTTGTGTTAATATACTTTCAGTTCTTAAAGCACATGGGCAATTTCTATACATCTTATACTGCTAGTGTGGCTTGGCCCTTTCTTGGCATTACTTAGATTCAAGGATTATGACTTTTCAAGTGACCTGTATTCTATGCCTGCCAATAGCTGAGCTCGCTGTTAGCATCCTTTGTGAGTTCTTCAGGTGTTTTTGTACAACCATAAAAGTCCTTTCCATTGGGTTAATGTTTAAATTGTGTGAATTGACTTGGTATAAGAGTAATGTACACACTTCATCAGTTCTGTTACTTAACTAGGACAAATTCATACCTACTGTGCTTCCATGTCCTAGATTTTATGGATTGCTGCCCTGCTTTCATCCTCTGGGAGAAGATTCTGTTTCAAAAGTTAATTCTGGGGCAAAGATTTATAAATGAGGTTACAAAATATTTTCAGGATTTTCAGCTCAAAGTGCTTGCTGTGGTATATAACTGCAGGGTAATTTAGGTTGAAAAATCTTGGGAGGTCTCTCATCAGACCTGCTGCTCAAAGCCAGACTAGCTTTAGTGTTTATCAGCCCTGAAGAGTTATAGCTGTTTGTCCTATTTTCGGGCAGGAAGGGGTAGTTTTTGCAGTATCCAGGAGGGGACATCTCCATGACCCAGAAGTTACTCTATACCTCATTGCTGGGATCTGGGGGAAGGGAGTCTCTTCCAGGGAGAAGAGGTGCCTTCCAGCTCAGCCTAGTGTGGTGGAGGGAGCAGTCAAGAATCGTTTCCACATGAATTGTTGACATCTTTCTTGTACCCGTACCCTCTGTCATTAGTACTGCTGTTGTTGCATTTCCTTATCTCATTGCTGTTTCCAGTAAATCCTTCTTATGCCATCCTGTACCTTTTGCACCTCTGATTCTCCTCTCCAACCCACCACAGGGGAGGGGGAGAGGGTGTGAGCAGGAGGCTCAAGGTTTCCCTGGAAGCACTAAATTGGAAGATAACATTCCTAAGCCACAACACTGTTGCACACATGGTTTTCAGAAAAGGCCTGCCTATGTCCTATTTCTGATTCACAGATGAGCTTTCAGCTGATTGAAATTTATGCAGTGGTTGATGCTTCAAGTTTTACTGCTGCCTGGCGGTACCTGTTTGGGATTGTATTTTGAATTAGGCAAACCAAGCAGTATTCCTGTGGTTTGTTGTTTGCTATATTTCATGCTTCAGTAGGAAGAGTCATGAGAAAACAAAGTTATACTTAAATATCAGTAAGTCAAAACTTTTGGAAACCACCAAAATTTGTAAAGGCTACAGAAGATGACCAGGAAAAAAAAAAGTATAATCATGTGCTGGTTTTCAGATAATGCTTTATTTGCCTATGAGTAATAGTAGTTTACTTTGTTTCAGTGTTTTTCTGTTACTTCCTTCATATTTTTTATTTTATTTTTATTTTTTTAATAACACCTTTTTTATTAAAAAAGTGTATTTTATTAAATATACGTTTTTATTCATAGTATGTTTCAAACTGGAAGTTGGCACTTGATTGCAATGGTACAGTCAGAGGGCTTCCTTGTTTTGTGATTTAGGCTGGCTTCCATTACTTCTTTTTGCAATCATCTCATGTTGAAATTCAGTGAAACTTTGTTTTAACTTTGCATTTGATAGCATATTCATTATATTTCTAGATTTAATAAAAATATATATACATTTTCCTCCCACTGAATGCCTTGTCTGGGATTGTTTTTAAAATGAGTTAAATTCTGCTCATCTCAAGTGAATCGTTGTTTTTCCCTACTTCTTAATAGTCATCTCTTTATATGATTTCTCTGCTTCTTCATGGAAATGTTGAGAACTCCTAATGTAATTTTATAAGTGTAGGAGGCATTTCAAAAAGGCAGAAGAAATGAGAAGTGTGCAGTATGATAATGAAATAGATATACAATACCAAGATAAAATACTCTCTCCTGTGACTCTGTCTTCATTGAGTTCAACAGCCTCAAAATATGTTGGTGACAAAAACTTAAGAGAAACAAACCTTGTAAGTGGACAAAAAGGCATTTTTTCTGTGGGACATGATGAACACTAAGAATTTCTTTAGATTATGTTGCATTTTGCACAGTGACAATGCAACATCTCTGAAAATCAGCAGGCCATCAGGCTCCATTTTACCTAACTTTAAAGAATTTAGTATCTCTAAATTCCTAGTCTCATCCCAGAAAATATAATACTGGAAAAGATAAAATTGTTCCCAAAAAAAGCAGCTAACAATAAGTCTTCTCAACATAGTATATGTCTGTTGCTATAGAGAAAGCAGGGTAGAAGTATTTTTAATATAGAATTTTACTTATTGTAGCTTTGCTTTGTCACTGTGCAGTCTTCAAACTCACGTCTGAGTTAGGGGTCAGTTCTGATAAGAGTTCATTGGATAAGCAGAAGCAATGAGAAAGTTATTGTGCATTAAGAGGACTTAGGGAAAGTAAATGGGATTGCTGTTGACCTTTCAAATTTCAGCCAGAAAACCAACGTGAGATACCAGGTTTTGATGACTGTAGGTATATATTATGTAGACTTTAAGGTGTGATTACGCTTTTTGACTTCTTAGGTTTGGATTCTGAGGATCAAAAAGAGGAGCAGAGCTTTCCACTCCCCATCACAGTTGCCAAGAGGTTTTATGGCAGCAAGAAAAACATCACTTTTTTTTTTTTTTTTTTTTCATGAATGAGCTTGGAAACCTCAAATATATCAAATAACATAAATGTTTAATCTGGAAGCTCTGAATAGTATACAGCAATTTCATCCTAGAAGGGGTGCTCTACCTTCAACTTTGAACAGAAAAAAGGAAAGGCAGAAGATTAGAGAGACACGGAAGGCAGTAAAAGGAAAATATGGGAAAAAGCATGAAGAGAAGATATTGAGAGCAGGAAAACTGAAACATTATAAATGTAATTGTTTAACTATAAAACTATTAAAAACTGTCTCTTCTTAATGCTTACTTTTTTCAAGGTGTCGCATGCCTGAGATCTTCTTTCATATTTCCTTATTTTCGATCCTGGCTGATTTCTACAGCAAAATCTGAGGAACAATTTAATTCAAGTTTTCTTGACCTTGCGGAGAAGAATTAATTCCTCTATTCTGTCTTATAACTGTTTTCCTATAATTCAAGTTGATACGTTGGGATCTTCACAGAAAGTCAGTCTCTGAAAGTAACTTTTACTAATTAAAGGGAAATGGAAGTACTACATATAGTATGATTCTTCTGGGTCCTGGTAAATAGAAACTGTGAGATTATGGCAAGGTCATATGACTGTGACATAGGAAATGGGGATAAATCAGAGATAGAACCTTAGCCCAGATTTTTCCCTTTTCATAGGAAATGGGTACATTCAGCTGCAGAGCAGGGGGTCATTTTAGGTGAGAATTGTAAATAGTAGTTAGAAGTGATTGTACAGGCTGCCTTTTAGTACCTTAGCAGATGAAGACTGCACAGCCTCCCTGGGCAACTTGAGCCAGTGGTTGGTGATCCTCGCAGTTACAAAGCATTTCCCGATGCCCAGATGGCACTTCCTAGGCTTCAGTTTAAGCCTTTTGGTCTTGTCACTGGGCACCACTGAAAGAAACCTTGCTTCATCCTCTTCACCTCCATGGTGCTTCTCTGGTCTCTCTCCAGTCTGTCCATGTCTCTTGTATTGAGGAGCCAAGAACTGGAGCTGCCACTCCATGTATGAGCTCAGCACTGCTAAGTAGAGGAGAATGATCACCTCCCCTGACTCTGTGACAGCACTTCTTCATGCAGCCCAGAACACTATTAGCTTTATTTGCCACAAAAGCCCATTGCTGCCTCATCACCACCTGCTGTCTACCAGGACCACTTCCACCAAGCTGCTTTGCATTGGGCAGATGCAGCATATATTGCTGCAAGTGGTTCCTCTTCCCCAGCCCAGGACTTTGCACTTCCCCTTGTTGAACACGAGGTTACTGTCAGCCCATGGCAGAGTGACCCTGTGTGTATCAGTCACTCATCCTGGTTATGTGTCATCAGCAACCCTGCTGAGGGTACCCCCTGCCCCATCATCCAAATCATTCGGGAAGACGCTGAACAGGACTGGAGCCACTACTGACCCCTGGCATGCACTGCTACCTACTGGGCTCTGCCTAGACCTCATGGCACTGGGTGCAGCCATTTGGGCCAGTTTTCAATTTACCTCACTGTCCCCTGGTCCAGCTCATACTCTGTTAACTCTATGAGAATCTTACAGGACAATGTCAAAAGTCTTGCTGAAGCTTGGGTAGACAATATGCTCCATCACCTTCTCAAGGATTGATGTGAGGTTGACTGGCCTGTAGTTCCCTGACATTTCCTTTCCTTCAGTCATCAGGCACTTCTCCTAGTCACCAAAATTTGATTATTGACACTATATGGTATCACGTACATTAGTGTGCTCAGTAACTGTTTGCCCACAAGGTCTAAGTTGGCTCATTATCTCTAGGAAGAACTCCACATAGTCCATCTGTTCTGCCTCAGAAAGGGCAACTTCACCTCCTCATTTTCTTCTCCTCCTTCCAAAGGGATCCCATTGCATCACTCAAGTTACACTGTCGATTGCATCTTATTTGAGCCCCATAAAAAAGTAGCCCCACAGCAGCTCACTGATACCTAAGTCACCATATTTATTCTCCATGCTGCATGCATTAGTGTACAGGCAGAGGATGATGCCTTAAGTTTTAGCTTTCATGTTTTTCAGATTCTGTGCTGCCTAGGGGTGCAGTTCTGAGCCTCGTATTAAGTGCCAGTGAGCTCTCTTTACAGAGCAGGTAGACAAAACAAATCCTTTTCCTGCTGAAAACCAAGGACAACTTTCAGGCCCAAGAGCACAAACAAGGGTGGGCTGAAGGGAGAAACAAGAAGGATGAGACCTCACAACCTGAAGCTGTAATTGGATAATTAAACCCCAGTATGCAAATGGACCAAAACTTATAAAAATGTAAGACCTTGTGACCGGCCAGCCATTTTGTGACCATTCTAAGTCCACCTTGGGTGTAGCCCTGGTCAGGCCCTGTCCTGCTCAAGTCGTATCCTAGAGGCCTTTCAATAAATAACTACTTTATTCTCTAGCTCTGTCCAGACTCTGTTGTCAGCCTTCCCAAGGCATCAAGGGCAACCCCATACGCTGACTTCCCAAAACAATGGAAAGATTTCTCCATAATGGTGCCTTGCAGGCACATCTTTGCTTACATTTTGGAGGTGACCCTGCTTAGGCTGCTTAAGCTTTGTTTTGTTGATTTTGTCATCCCTTTTGGTCATGTTACTCCAGGCCCTTTGCTTATCAACCCTCCCTGTCCTTCACTGTCTCACAGTGCTTCTGGTAACTCACTCTCCTCCATCATTCTTAGTTTAAAATGTCTCTTTACCAGGTCAGATATTCTGCTGGCAAAGATAACATTTTCCCACTCCGTGAGAAGGATCCCATCTCCCCCAAGCAAATGTTGACCCACAAACAGGGTTCCATAGTTTTAGGAATCAAAACCCTTTCCCCACAGCCAGCTCCACAGCCAGTTGGGGATACGTTTTACCAGCTGCCTCCTCCCCACAGCCTTTCCTCCCACCAGCAGGAGTAAGGACAACACCACATGGGCCCCTATGCCCCGGGCTACTGCTCACAGAGCTTGAAGTCACTTTTGATACTCTCCAGGGAGCATTATTGGTGCCCACATGGAAGAGCAGCAGGGAGTAATAATGTCAGGAAAGCTTTGGCACCCTCTCAACATTATCCCTGATCCAGGTACCCAGAAAGAAGCAAACATTCCTAAATCATAGGTCAGGTCCACAGATGAGTTCCTCTGTTCTCCACATCAAGAAGATGATTATTACTATTTCTTAGTACTTCTTCCTGGTAGTCTTGCATGATTTAAGCTTTAGGCAACCCAGGTACTTTGCTTGAAACCACATTTCAGTCATCTTCAGGATTTACTATGCTGCTGGGAGGGTAGTGAATCTGTCATGTTTGTAAACCTTTATGTAAATCAGGAGTTTTCCTCTTGGTGCCAGAGATCACTAACTTGGCATGGACAGCCTGAATCTCCACTGCAGCATGGGGTCCAGGGATATTGAAACTGTAGTGTCTCCAAGAAGTTGGTCTGTCTGTCTTTCATCTTTCCTGCTGTTGTGCAGCCTATGTGTCGCTACCACACTTGAGACTGTTTATGCTGATTTGGACACAGTTGTGTGCCTATCTTTGTCTTTTCCATCTCTCATTTCTTCTGTTTTTTGCACCCTTCTGCGCAAGGTTCTGTGCTTGCCTGTCCCTGGGAGCTGTGCAGTGGGTTTGGCTCTTACAGAGGCCTCTCCTGAGCACCAGCTCAAAGGATTCTTGACCCTCAGTAATTAGAAGGTAGCTGCAAGAGGGCTCTAAGCACCTTGGGTCAAGGGCACCTGGTCTTGTTCATTAGAATTTGCTATAGCATTTTAGAGCCATACTGGCATGGCTCTCCATATCTCATCCTTGCCTGGCAGTAGCAGGCACCTTCAAGTTTCTCAGAGGATTCCTGAGTTTTCTCATTATCTTGGACCTTGTGCCCAGAGGATCACAAAGCAAAGACCATTGACTGCTGCACAGAGTGTTTGGGGCACACAAAAAACAAAGTCTGCATGGACATAATAAAAAGAGAGGCAGAGGGCAGTAAAAATAAATCACAACATAGTTTTATTAAAGCAAAATTATGTCAGAGATGATAAGCTAATTGATTTCTTAGAACTATTAGAGTGGATTTTAATGCTTGGCTGAATTTTATTTTGGTTGGTACAGTGCCCTGCAGGACCTGGCAGAACAGGGACGATCAGATGAGTGCAGGGAGTTCTAAGCCAGTTCAGAAGCACAGCCAGAGGGAAGACTGCAGCAAACAGCAGTATTTTTAGGATAAAGAAGCTGGTAGTAACTTTTTCTTTTTAAAGGAATAGACCTGGGACCAATTTTTTAAATTGTATTAATTCATTACTTTAGGGAGAACAACTTACAAACTTGTCAAAGTTGTAGATGACACAGGGAATAAAGAAATTTCCTTTACAAAAGGGTTGTTCTGTATGATGTTGTTAACAGGAGTCAGAAAATGAAGTGTGGCAGGCTTTACATGTGGTAAGCTTTCTAGATACTCTAGGATTTTAATTAAACAGATTCCAGCTGTTGCAGAACCGTAAGACATTGGTGATGGTTTCAAATACTCTCTTTTTAACTCCCTTCCTTTGGATCATTATAGCTGTAGCCTTAAATATTTTATTGCAGATTTAAATTTTAGTTCTGTAAAATGTTTTACAGCCCACAGCATATGAAGAGACTTCCCATGTGTGGATATTTTAAACCTGTGTATCAACTCTTTGGTTGTACCAGGCAGTCCCTTTCAGTGATAAATTCTTGTGCATTTTAGACACACCCCATTCTTAACAAGAACCTCTTTTCTTTGTTCTTTCTTAGATCCAATCAATCAGAATTATAAGCTCCTTCTGCAAGTGAAAATTTTTAATATGCCCATTCAGTGTTCCATCACCTTATGGAGATCTTACTAGAGAAATATATATTTTTTTCTTTTTGTTAGAAATTACAGAATCAATCAAACTCTGATTATTGAAAATTTTATGATAATAATTGAACTGTTATGATACTGAAGATACACTTGAAGGTTTTTTTAATTTTTGCCAAATGCCTCTTTTTTAGTCTAGATCAGATAAGCTAGACTAAAAGCTTGGGCATTGTATTAGTACTACTTGGCTGAATGAATGCACAAGGGCTTCCAAAGTACACATTTCTAAACTTTGACTTCAATCAATACTGTCAGAAACAACTTGAGATCAACTTTTTCTGTAAATGTCAAAAGCTAAATCACATACATGTTAAGTAGGAGTTAAATTCACTAAAACTGCCTGTCTTGGCTTCTTCTCCACAACTCTTTGCAATTGCTGTGAAGGAGTTTTCAAGAGGTTCATAAAGCTAGGTCTGTAAAAGGTATATAGGCTTCTTATCCCTAGTTTCAAAACCTGTGGAGTCTGGTTGTTCTTCCTCTTGATGCAATTGATGGGATAGCGGATAAATCATTTTTGGGTGCATTCCCAAAACCAGAGGTGGAGCTGGCAGCACACAGACCAATGAACTAGTAAAGATGACCAAGAGTCAGCACTGAGATTTCTGTGTATTGTAAATGCTGCCATTTTTCTAGGAAGTTAAAGCCTTCCTCTGGGGCTATAGGGATGTGCTTCTGTACATGCAGAATTCACATCCCCAAATAAAGTTCTGCACTCCAGGGTGCTACTGTCTGTACTTCAAAGGCTGAATGGAGGTCAGTGCTTTCTCTCAAAAAGATATTTCTGCAGATTATATTTTTGCTTTAATTTCTCATGCAAGAACATGGCAAGGAAGTGGAAATCCTCTTTTCTGTTCTCTTCTCTTTGAATCCTCTGAAATGAATTCCAACTCACATCAGCCCACTGCTAGGATGGGGACCCAATCATCAGAGTGGCAGACATCTGCTAGCTTTTTTGGCAACAACTCCAAGTACTTTTGCTACAGTAATAAATGGGAGCATAACCCATTCCAGAAGGGTACAGTGTAGGTGGAAAATGAGGAATATGTCCAGCTACTCTTAAACAGATGCATAACAAGAAATGCTTATGTTTGCTCTGCGCTGCTCTGAGGGAGGGAGGTGGGTGGTGAATTCTTGTACTTCATTCTGCAAATTACACATCTACTAAAGGGAGGAAGAGTACAGAACAGAATTAGACAGTGTTGTAGAGAACATGTCACTTAAAAGAAGACTTTTTTTGAAGTTCAGTCTGTATATGGACATTGAGCTGGCAGTGTTTGGATGATAAGAAAGGAGCAGATGTTGATCTTCCTTCTGCAGAGACTGTTCTAGTCATTCCTTAGATATGCACAGTTAGTAATGCAGCATGAGCAGGAGTGCCTTTGCTTTGCCTTTGTTTGCCATGTGGAGACATAACGGAGATTTGTTCTTTCATCTTTTACATCCACAGTCTATACAGGGGTTGCTAAGAGAAATGTGACCTTTACCATGACAGACAAGACAATATATGGCTTTAGCAGGTCCTAACAGGCACACCAAAGCTTCTTTAATAATGCTCTGTGATCAAGTGAACTTTCCAGACAAGACAAACAGGAGTCAAGAGCTAGGATAATCTGTTAAAGCATCTCAGTTGCATACCAAGGGTGCAGTTACTTTTCCTAATAAGTAAATAAACAGTAGAATTTAGAAAAATGCATCAGACAAAATGTATGTGTGGGAAACAAGAAGCTCTGGCTTCACAATTATCAGGACTGGTGCTTTGCATGGTGATTGCTGAAACCATGGCTTTCTACAGAAGCAGGAATCCATCCATAAAACAAATATCCTATTCAATGCAGAGCCATACACCCCCATAGTTCCTCTTGCCTTCAAGTGAGGACACAACAAAGTGCTTGTTTGCAGTCACTAAGAAGGAAGCAGGAATGTGTTCCACAGACCTTACTTGGCCCTTTTCCCCCTTTGCTTTGTGCTGAACTCTTCTGAATCATGTCATGTCTCCAGCTCGAAAACTTCCCTTCTGTGATTCTTCTGTAGAGGAGATACTAATTTTATACAGAATGAGTGCAGAATTCAACAGAATCCAAACATCATCTTTATCAATAAAAAGTGTAGCCTTTCATTTCCTTCAAGTCATTTTCATCACTGCCCATCTTCCTCAAGAATTGTCCACATGTCTTTTCAAGACATCTTCTCTAAGGTTGTAAAACTTCAGTTTGTATAGGCACAAAAATCACTAGCTGGAAGGTATAAGAGGGTGGAATCTGTTTCAAAATGCAACAAATTATATAAATTTTGATTTTTCACTATATGGTTTTTTATCCAGTTCTGATAATCACATAAGAATTCATAGGAATTCAGAGACTCTTAGGCTAGAGTGGATCCCAGTTGCCATGCTCATGAGGTGTATTGCTGGTGAAGTTCCCAGCTCTGTTTCTTTGTGTGTACTGAAAAGTTATATTCCTCAATGCCAGAGATTGCAGGGCTGTCGGCATCACATGATATTCCCTGGAGAAGAGGAGGAGGGGAATATATGAATTACCTTTTGATTATGGCACACTGCACTGTAGCCTTTAGCTCTTGTTTTCCAGTCATTTTCTTCATTTTAGCCTTAGCTTTATTTGTTAAATTTCAGGCTGTATGATGTTCTGATGCACTAGCAAACCAACTTGCCTACAGCCTAGTAAAAATCTCATGTTTTGTCTCTGTCAGATCTAATGATTTCAAAAGTGTTTGCTCCTGTACTGATGGAACAGGCAAGTGCTCTGTGTTACCCTTGCCAGTCTTCTGCAATCCTGAGGTTTTCCCTCAGACCAGCATTGCTTTGTCTTTTGGACACTTGCTAAAGTGTCCAACTTGGTGAAATGAAAACCACGCTATGAAGTTTTCTGTGATGGATATTGTCACCGATGGTTTCATGGATGCTTTTGTTTATATGAATACTGGAAACTTCAGGATGAATGCAAAGGCAAAAAGCAAGAAGTTCTCAACATTGTTTCTCATGGGAACTAGCTGTTTTGAGGTTTTCACTTCTCTTAAAGTTACTTATCATTTGTGCAGCTCCACAAATACAAAACTAATGAAATTCCCCTCCCTTGGCTGCCTTGTTTTGCTTAAATTTTGTGTCCTTAAATTGCTGTGCATAACTCGTTTCATTCTCTCTATATAAGATAGTTTCTTAAATTTACCTCTGATTGAGACTTTCTTCCTCCGGCAAGATTCCTGTATTTTGTTGACCAACATCCTTAGGCAAATTTTTACTCAAAAAAGGTAAAGATTAATTCTGAATGCTCTTGATAAAACAGATAACTAGGTTCAGAATTGGTTCTCTTAAATATTTACTGTACTAACAGGGCGTGACCCATGTAAAATTTCAATTTTTCAGATGACTGCAGACATGCCTGCATAGCTGACACCTCAGGGCCAGAATGCTCCCTTTGCTACAGGGATTGTTCTGTGTTTGGGATTCATTTTGTGCAGTGTTAACCACAGGGGAGGGAGATTATGATCTGTAGCTGAGTGAGATGATGGGTGGCGGGGTCAAGAGCACGGGGTGCAGGGAACAAGAGAGACTACAGGAGCAATAAAGCAGGGTGAAGGGACACCTGCATCAGCTGTCTGTAGTCCCTTACTGAAAAACACAGAGGAGCACTGCTATGTTGTGATCACTATTCTCATTGATCAGAGTTTGGTGAAAGTAATCAGGAACATACTGAGGTTTGAATCCAGGCTTAACATTTTTGTATAAGAAAAAATGGTTAATTTAAAATAAATTGATTGTTTCTTTTCTCATATGGAAACATCCCTTCTGCTGAATGAATATTAAGCAGCCTGTGGTAATTCATGATGAAGTAAGTGATTCACATTTACTGAAAAGCAACCTTATGCAAGGCTCCCAGAACCTTTGAATCTGTGGTAGAAATTCTATGCCAATTTAAAATAAAACTGCAGACAAGGACTGAAGGCACATTAGTTTTCAGTTATTCAAATGAAAGACCCCTTTCCTGTAAAAATTAACATAATAATGAAAGACAGGGAGGGAAAAATAATGCATGTCTCTTCAGATGTACACAAGTATGTATGTTTGAATTTCAGTCAGTGATGCAACAAAAAAAAAAATAAAGCAACCTCAGCTGTAGCTAGGCTTAGCTGCAAACTTTTATCTGTAAAAAAAAAAAAGCTAAATAGAATTACTTGATAAGCAAATGCTGAACTCTATGGGACCTGAGGTTCCTGATCTTAAGAATATGTCTGCACCAAAAAAATAAAAGTTCTTACCAGTCTCCAAGACAGAAAGAATTTTCAAAAAGAATTTTGTTTATTAAGGCTAAGATTCTGCCAGTGTCGACAACATGTTTTTTGATGCAGTGCTTTCTGACTAAAGCAGTGTGCCCTCTATTTTGCAGGAATTTCAAATGATAAATTTCCTTTTGGCATTAGAATATTTGTATTTTTCCTTAGAAAGCCTTACATTGCAGATCTTAAAACAGTGTTGTGTGGTATAATATAACAGTCTTTCCCTGAGGTTCTGTTGCTGACTATGACATCACATGGTAGGTAATATCCTTTCAGTCAGTTTGGATCAGCTGTCCTGGCTGGGGCCCCTCCCAGCATCTTATCTATTCCAGGTTTACTGATTTTGAGGGGCAGGAGACAGAGAGAAATCCTTAACACAATGCAAGCATGATTTAGCAATAGCCAAAACCCTGGTGGGTTATCAGTGCTGTTTTAGCCACCAGTGCAGAGCACAGGCTGCTGTGAACAAAGCTGAGTTGATAACTTTATTCCAGCCAGACCCAGTACATCATGGTATTCCTTTTTGCTGCCTGAGAATGAAAGTCATCAGTGTTTTTGATCAGTAGATCTTGAACAGTTAAAAAGACCTACTTTCTGCCAATATCAAAGAATTTGCCATTTTTATTATCTACAGGGATTTATTATCATTTCAAAAATGCGGACATTAAAGTAAAAATAAATGAGGGGGTGGGAATTAGACTGGATCCAGTGAAAGGTTCAGAATAGGCAAGTTTGGTTTTGTCTAGTCAAAATGTATGTGTTTTTTTTTGGTTTGCTGAGGGAAAATGCTACAGAATCCAATTATTAGATGTATAATCCTGTTGTTTCCCATATATTCATGCTCAAGAACACCAGAAGGCTGGGAAATTCACTACCATCTTTGTCACTGTCTTAGAAGTTAGTGATAAGTATTAAAAATGTGTTTTAGTTCATCTTTAACTTCCAGTCACTGTATTTTATGTATTTTTGTCTCCTAGATTAAAGAGATTGAAGTTAGAAAATCTCCTTAAGTAGGTAATTTATCATGTACAGACTATCATCAGGATCCAGTTCTGTTTTAATCCATCTTGGAGCTCATTTAGTCTCTTGCTGTACAGTCTATTTCCAAACTGCAAATCAATCTTGTGGTTTTCCTCTGAAGTTTGAGCTCTATCCTGTCATGGCTTTTAGTGGAAAAACTGGATATAATTGGTTTATCATCAGTTTTGGGAGAGGAGGGTAGGTACTGTAGTAGTACTGTAGGCACTTTAAGCATATGTCTTTTTTGCTAGGCATATATCTTGAAGTGCACATCTTTTGGCAAGTGGCCAGAGCTTGCCTTCAATCCATGCTGCAATCCAGATGTAAGCTGGCAAACTCTGACCTGTGCTCAGCTAAAGAGTGAGTAGGGCTAAAGTCTCCAGTCCATTTATATGTTTTTTTAATTTTTATCTTAAAAAATAAGGAAGAAAGCTTTACTAATGCTTAGTATACAAAATGACACTGGTGCATTTAGCCAACCCATGTGTCAGATAGTCACAGAGGGTTCCTGAAGTGTCCTGAGGGAAGAGGGGATACTTCCCAACACTGGGGAATTGAGAGTGGCATCCTCATTCATTCACTTTCAGCTTATTCCATGTATTACTGTTTACATGTGCCCAGTTAAGTGGATTTATGGATTATATTATCTAGTTTTTACTAAACTACAAATGGACAAGGGGCTTAAAAAGATTCCTGCAGAGCAAGTGCAGATTGCAGATAATACTGATAATGCCAATAACAGTGAACAGGAAGAAAATGACTGAGCTTACGTTTCTCCTTCTGCTAGTACAAGCTCTTCGTCAGTGACATTATGGATAAAAACTATGATGAGCCAAGCAGATCTGACAAAAAACAAAACAAAAACCCTCCAAAGCTATTCAAAGCCATTCGAAATACATATTTATAGCTACTGTTGCTAATAGTAAACCTTGCTCTAAAGGTATATTGTGCCTTGAGATATTTGCTATTGACAGTAAATGAAGGCATTGAGATTAGAAAGACATTTAAAATTTAAGCATCCAGAACATGAAAACAAGCCTGAAGTGATGTGTAACATCATGTGATAGTGTCTCCAGTACTTTACATAGTTAAACATAATGATAAATGTTTAAAAGAAAATTTTGAATTTTCTTACATAATAAGAAAATACAAAAAGTTCCATATAATTGAGGTAATAATTGGCCTTCTTGCTCCAGTGAAAATGGCTGAAGTGATGCATGGAAAACAATAGAGTGACAAAGTCTATTTGTTGGCAAATACTGTTATAAGATGCACAGAGTTAAAGAGCTGCTGAAGAGTTGAAGAAACAGATATTAAAGAAAATCATGCAGTGTAGGATGTTGGGAGCATCTGAAAGTACAGATATTTCTAATGTGTCTCAGGTAATTTTTGGGTTCTACCTCAATAATGAAACAGATAAAGAAGTACTTCTTTGTGAGCCATTGAAGGAAATATGTACTGCAGAAACACATTCTCAGCAGTAATAGTAAGAATCATGTTTTATGGAAAAAACATCTAAGTGTACCCACTAATGGAGCAGCTGGTACAGAAAAAGTGTATTCCAGAGCGTTGCAGAGCTAGGATCATGTGTGAAATTCCTTTGCTGTGTCAGTCATAGGCAAGCTCTTGCAGCAACAAAGCAGGAGCTGAAGTCCTGCAGGGTGCTACTGATGTGGTTAATCTTATATAAAAAGACCTTATAAAGCTGAAACTTAATCTATTAGAATCTATTATATAGCTGTTTGGGGAAATGACTGAAAACTGAGACACACCACATTATAAGACACTGTCGCTTCCTTCATTTCTCCTCTCCTTTAGGACCATACTTAAGAGTATCTCATCATCTGGTAAAAATAGGGAATCTGGGCAGGGAGAGAAAGAGGGAGGATTCCTGTCCTCCTTTCTCTAATATATATTTTTAGACCCAAATGTCAGTATTAGCTGATAATTTCCTTACTTTGATGTAATGTGGCAGCAAATACGGTTCCATGTCAATGGATTGTTTAAACATTTATTCACACAAATCAGCGATGAATGGTCAGTTTCCTGAATACTCTAATAACACCTGCACTCCTAGATAATATTCACCAAATTTTTCTGGCACTGAAATAAATAAATAGATGGAAATTAAAAGAATTATTCAGGTTGCAGGATCCACAAATGTCAATTCAAACATGTCTATAGAGCTTTAGCAGAAATGTTATGTAAAAAAAGAGAACATAATTTCAACTAAATTAATGCCTCTCTCCCAGTCTAGTACAGCTTCTTCCTGCCAGAACAGTTTGCTTGTATGGACAATAGGACTATTCCCTGTACTTCTAAATCTCTTTCTTGTTTGAAGAAGGGAGATTAATTTTACAAGCAATTAATGTTTCAGTTTGGTTTGGGTTTTTTAACGCTAAATGGGCATTATCCTTCAGACCAATTCAAAACACATAACGAATGGCATGGAATTTATTTAAAACTCATTAATAGATAGAAGTTATTTTGAGGGAGATTATTCAATTCCATTGAAGTCAAATGTGTAACCCGTAATGATCGTACATGTGTACTCTCCTTCCTAAGAGGGATAAAACAAAGCTTTATATGCTTATGAAGGTACCAAACGTTTTTTCATACCAGATTGTCACCAGATCTTGTGGAGATATAGAAGTCTGATTCCAGCTGTTCTTTGAATTCCAGGCAAAATCCATAAAGTTGAAGGGCAGCAACAGTAAAAAGAATTAGGCCATATGGTCAAGATGACCACCATCCATACAAACAGACATAGTTTTCACCACCTGAAGCTGCCAACAAGTGGCCCAACACAGATAGACACTGATTCCTTAATTTGAAGCATAAAGCACTTGAAGTAACTCTCACCTGGAATTCTTACCTAGAAGATTTTTTTCTTCTGGTTTTCATACTGAATTAAGGACTTCCTCTCAGACAGTAGTGACAGACTGCTTACGTTTTTGTATGATTTTCCAGTCATGAAAAAAATTTGCTTTACTTTCTTAAACCAAACAGCTTGTGTTAATGTGATTCTGCAGGAAAAGAGAATGTGAAGCCAGTGAAATGAAGAGATGCCACCATGGGTTTTATTAATTACATTGTTGTAAGAATGAGTGCAACCCAAAAAAAGCTGCTTAAGATAATCTGCCAAGATGCAGCACAAGGCCTATTCAGAATCCCATTGAGAATAATACGAAATAATGTGCAGAACTTATTTAGAAAGGACTTGATATGAGACATACAATAAATTATTTTGATTTAAGAAGTTAAAGGAAAAGAGACTGCAAGGAAGAAATCTCAGAACATAGAAGACTGTTGAAGAAAAGAAAGCAATTAACAAAGGCATTAAAGGGCTCAAAAATACGTACAAGAGCTGGGGGAAAATCTTTTTCTAGAAAGACTTTTCACAGGTAACTGCAGTACAGCTTCAGCCAACAATTGAAATCTCAGTGGAGGAAGTATGTGAATCAAACTGAGACGCTCAAGTACAGTAAATTATCACCACCATATGGTGTCCTTCTGAGGATTCTGAAGTAAATAAAGTGTGAAATAACAGTCATATGCTATTTTTGCAGGAAATGTTGCTGCAAGGTTTTCTTCAATATTAAAAAAGATATTAATATAGTTACTGTATTTTCTTGAATCTTGGAGAACCAAGGTATAATCCCCAAATTCCAAAATAAAGTTCAGTCATCTAATAGTCCTAGAAAATAGGATGAAAACGCTTTAATAGCAACAGTACTTTTTTCTTGCTTTACATGAATTTAGCTTTGATTGGAAAGTGAATTCACTTAGCACATGTAAATTGATTACATTAGCTGGAATGGGTTAACTGAGCTGTTAACAACCTTGCTTTCCAAAGAAGAATCTGATTATGGATTCTATCCATTTTTAACTTGTTTGGTTTTTTTAACAAAGGTGGTTGCTCTCCAAAGCCTTTAGCAGAGGACAGTCATGTCTCTCATGATGAATTTGGGAAAATCACTAATGTAATTAGGTGATAGTGCCATTGTCAGTTTTTAAGGGGAAGAGGTGCAAGGCAGAGAGATTCGAATGAGAAATAGCAGTTTAGTCTGCAACTTTCTTCTCCCCAAGTGAAATGAACAACCGTAGCTCCCCTTATGCCAGGGAGTGTCATTTAAACATCCATTATTTTTTCTGTTGCAGACTTTTAGCAACATTCTGTCACACTCCCTGAAGCAGCCTTGAACTTCAGCTTGCTGCTGCATATACAAGACATGTTCAGTTTTTTGTGTGCTTCCTAGAAATCACAGTTGGCTATTGTGTCAAGTACATGGCACCTTTTCAAAATAAGTTTAAGTAGCTGAAATTTTATGCCTTGTCTTTTATTAGTTTTGAATTTTCAAGCTTTACTTTTAAGTTTTTATCCTTTGTTCCTTAGCTCATGGTAAGCTAAATGCAATTAAATTTTAGATACCATTAATTTTGAATGTGGTCCACTTTGTCACCACATTTATGACATTTTCCAGGATCACCCCTCCTTTTTTGATTTGGTTTGGTTTGGTTTTTTTTGGGTTTTGTTTGTTTGTTTGTTTTTTTGGGGGGGGATGTTTCATTGGGTGGGGGGTGTGTTTTGTTTTGTTTTTTTGTTTTTGTTTTGGTTTTTTTTTTTTTTTTTTTTGGGGGTGTGGGTTTTGTTTTTTTGGTTTTTTTTTTTTGGTTTGGTTTGCTTTGGTTGGGTTTGGTTTGGTTTGGCTTGGAAATAAAAGAGTAAAATCAAGACATTTCTTCAGGAAGCATTTCCTGATGGGTAGACTCAAGCAAGATTTCCCACAACAATTAAGACCATAGCCACCACACAGCTCCTGCAAGACTGCTGCTTCCTCCTACAGGTGTAGTGTGCAATCACTTCGTCAGAGACCTTACTGCACTGAATAATAAATTTCCCAAACAGAAAAATATTAGTTGTCTTTGGCCATTTGAGCCTTCTTGCAGCATCAAATGAAAATAAAATTGACCTTATGTTGTATTCTTATCAGAATGTTTAGCTCACTCTACAAAGTCATGTAAGATATGTAGATCTGAATGTAGTAACAGCTAAGTTAACAGATTTGGGCATCAGTTGGGATTTACAGATGGAATTTACAGAAGTCCTTTCTGTAAATAGAAGCATGATTGGTATTTAGGGATGATCTTTTCCCCCTACATTACGTAGCCTTTCAGCTAGCCTGTGAGTTAGTATGTCTATTTTTTTGAAATAAGGAATACTTCCAAGACATCCAAAGGGAAGGATATTGTTCCCATTGTGAAGACTGCCACAGCTAAGATTGTAGATTTCAGCCCTCTTGTGGCTTGTGAGCCGGAAATCAGGGAGAAAGATTTTCCTGTAACACTGGCAGTATATTAATTGTTCAAGGTTTCATAACTCCTCAGTTTCTCCAGTAAAAGTGGGTGAGTGCAGACTCTTGATGCCAACTATTATAGCCAGATTCACAATCCTTCTTTGGATCTGGGTTGCTGATGATTTTCTGCATCCCACGGACAGAGAAAATGCAAAAAAAAAAAAAAAAAAAATTGTGCTTGACAAGTATTTGTGAAACTATTTTGGTATTCTGCATTATAAATAAGTATGAATTATGAATAAAGCTAATATGGTATCTTCACAGAGAGCAGATGCTGAAGCATTTTGACAGAACAATCAGATCAGCAGTACTTGCACGTGCAAAGGGTGGCCATTTGGCTTTGTAAACCCACTGTTTCCTCTAATAATAATCCCACTGATCACAGGAATGATATTAATGACCATATGAGACAGCAAAAAATGAATAAGTGAACAATTGTTTCCACTTCAAAAACTCTGAAAAATTATTTTTGAAAATAAAACAGTAGCATGAAATTTTAGTACATATAAATAAGAAATGCATTAGTACTTTAATGCCATGTATCTTCAGTTTATCTTCTTCTGACTTTAGTTTCCAAATGGATTAAAGGTACAGTCCTTAGTACAATGTACTACAAAATTTCAGTCGTAAGAAAACAGAAAAGGATGGCTCAATTTAATATACATGTGCAAATGAAAAAAGTTCTTTGAATGTAAATGATACACAGTGGAGAGAAAGAGGAATATTTATTTTTAAATTCTCCTTATTGCTTGTCTCTGCCAGGTAATATCACTCCAGTTAGTATCCAGTTTAGTTCTCTAATGTAGCAGAACCTCTCTCACTCAGAAGAGATAAAAGGTAACTTCTCAAGTCTTTTTCTGGAAAGAAGGAATATAGGGCTGAAGCATGGTTCATATGGTAAAATTTTCTTGTATATTTATAATAGCATGATCATTATAATATGATGACTTTGGATCCCTGAAATAGTGTCTGTTTTCTGCTTCTCATCTGAAAGAAGAAATTGAGACATATGATGTTTAAACTGCAGGGTTTTTTTACAAAGTTGATCTAAACAAAGATGTTTGTAGCAGTGGAAAATAAGTTAATGAAAAGCTCTATTAAACTGTTATCAAATTTTAAGCAAACCTATCCCTGTACTCCTAAAAAGCCTAAAGCCCAAACACCCCGGTGTGTTGCCAGGAGGGAAAATATTCCCATAGTTCAGACATAGAACAGAATTAAATCTGAGCTTTATGTTGCTGACCTTTCCACATTTAGGAAGTCTGAGGAATATGGATTGCTATTTTGGATGACTTTTGAAACAATGTAATAATTCCTTGTGATCTCTATCCTCACAGGTTCTATAATCTCCCTTTCATCAAAATGTCATCCAGTTTTTATACTAGGTAAATGTTTCTTCCTTTTTTTAGTTTCCCACTGAGGCTTGTATTCGTAGTTTTCAGCTGATAACAAGACTTGCTCCTGGATGCAGAGGTTTTTGTAAATGTTGGCATAGACCCCTGAGTCTGAAGCAATTAATCCATTAGTGAGGAGCTGTAGCTTTGGTACAGTGACTGAGTGAGTGCACAGCAAAACTTCAAACTTGATCCCCGTTTTCTGAAAGAAAATAATCCCAATGCATAAGGACTTAAAATTTTTCTCAAGCCCATGGTTTGAACAAATCTTCTCTACCATTCCAAGAAGTGGAATAAGACCTTGTGTGTTCTCCCTCAGCCACTGAGTGGACAGATTGAGAAGGGAGGCAGGAAGGCAGCTCACTCCCATGACCTTGCTCTATGAACCTTTTATTAAGGTAGGGGATCTTTGGAGCTTATAAGTTTCTGTAGATGGCAGTGCTGCCGGAACACCATTTTGATACCTGGATTAGATCTAAATCTAACCAGGGTTAGATTTTGAGACCTGGAATTCAGCTGCCTCTATCTGAGAGTCATCTGAGCTCCATTTATAGTTAATGGAGAAAGGAGAGAGGTTCTTCCAGGGTGCAGTTCATCTCACCGATTTTAGACATCTATTTGTTGATGAGATGACTCATTCCTTGGAAATGCTCATTTATCTTAACTTCGGCAATATCCATGTGACACTCTTCCTAGTTAGTCTTGGAATAAAAAAAAAAAATTATCCATCATGGATTAAGAGACTTCAAATGTAAAAATGGTATGTGGCTTTCAGTCAAGGAGGATTTTACATAAAGGTGCTTCCTTATGCAATTATAAATCAAAGCTCTTTTAAAGCTCTTATAGCACTGGTAACATTTTCTTTAGCAATATTTAATCATCATTCATGTCTGTTTGAATTATCCCTCTCAAAGAATTCTGTTCAGAATTGTTTTAGTAAATGGGCTCTTCCTGAGTGAAATAAATGTGTTTGAAATGTGTTTGTATGTAAGAATTATTAACTACTATACATTGTCTACATCTAATAATATAGTCAGATCTTGAGTCCCTTATTTTTGGTTCAATAGTCGAACAGTCTTTGCTACATGTGGACTGTTACAGAAGTGGATTTGAGGGTGGTGGTACAGTGTGTCTTTCAAAAGAAATTAATTATCTTTTTCTAAGCTGTGATTTATTCTTTATTACTGTGGTACCATGAGACCTTCCATCTTGTTCTATTCTTATTTTCTAGGCTAGACTAAATTCACCAATGTAAAGCAGCCTTAATATGTATTCTAGGGGGTTTTGATTTATTTTAATTTTTTCTAAAATTTTTTAAAGTAATTTTTTTGCTCTAAACTCATATTTAAACCCTGTTAAATTTAATTTCCCAGAAAAAGATGCAGGTGTATTCTGTATTTTTCATTTGATGTTCTGATTGCGCTTCACAGATAATAATATAGAGCACCTTTACTTGTCTGCCTCCACATTCCCTCCAACATAAAATATTGAGTATTTCAGCACTCTCAGTTACTTGAATGCTTGCACCAACTTCAGTAGTCCTATTGCATTCCCTTGCTGTAATAAACAAGCATTTCTAAATTCACACTTAATTACTTGCACTTCTGGCATTGGTTTATGAATTATTAAATAATCTATTCTCAATATGGCCCCTATTTACTTTCATAATACCTGACATGAAAATTACTGTTGTATAATATTACAACCTCCAGACTCTTTAATTTTGTTCTGCTTTCTCTACAAGTCATGTCTGATAGACTTTTAGAAGGATGGTTGTCCTATTTCCCTGGAAACCATCAAAAATCACATTATCCTCAGTTTTGGAGATGGTGTCTCACAGTAAAGGAACCAGAAGTATCTTTTTTTGTGTATTTCCTTTTTCAGTTTTGTTCACTGGTGCTCCTTAACTCCTCATGTGAACAGATATACTATTTCTTATAGAACATATCGTTACTTTCCATCCTTGCCTACCATCTTAGAGATCCTTTCTGGCTTGGCAATGCATTATGTATTTTTTCCTGTAAGAAATGTACCATTCCTTTCCTCTCTCTGCTGTACTACTGAGTTGTGTTCTAACTTGTCTTAGTGTCCTGTCTTAGTGAAGAGAGATTTTTTTCCAGACTGAACATTTATGTGTATTTTCTTAACATGCCTGTAGATTAAGTGGAACTTAACCTTTTCATATTTTGTTATATTGCAGATCCCTGGGGTTATTTCCTAGCTAAATTTTTATTTCACTGTAATGTGCTGGTTCCTTCAAATACCTCATAGCAAAAGATCCACCTCTTGATAAGATTGATTTTATCTCTGTTGGAGAGAAATCACTTTCTAACTTGACCTGTTTGTAGGTCACCCTAAAGCCCCCTAATTAACTTCTCCCCTACCACAAGAACCCTGCATGCCTATCAATTCTTTTTGCACTGGTAGGTTTAACATCAGAGTTCCTGACTATGTTTAACTTCTATGATCAAAAACACAAGAAAGGCAAAGTAAGGAAATCTCTCCCTTTAGAGAATTTGGGAAGAAATTAGAGCATTTTGTCAGTGACTTCATAGAAGTTTGTATTTAAATAAGTATGATCTGTTTGATACTCACACATATGTAGGTTTTATGTGAAACCATATTTCCTATACTGCACTCCAGGCAGAAAGGACGATAATTAATATTTTTAACTGGAATATGTAGTTATAATACAAATATAATAATATAATAATATAATACAAATGCAACAAAAATATAATTAGCAGTGTTATTATTACTCTAGTCTGAAAGATTCAGTCTGATACATGTGGATGTTTCTTTTAAGGGAGACTAATATTGGTTGCTTTTCTTTTCATGTTAGACCCAGTTACTAAAATCCTACTTCAATGAAAAAAATATTTTTTTTGTGAAAGCCCTACTGTAGCAATTTACTCAAGTAGAAATCCAATATCAAGGGGTTCCTTCTTCCTTTGCTGTCACAATGAAAACCACAAGCATGGTACTTTTAAAAAATATCTGATTTCTTTTGAACAGAAAAGGAAATCCAATGCAGGTCTGATTTAATTTCTCCTTTACACCATAAAACATATTTAGTTTTTTAGTTTTCCTCTAAATTAAACTCTTTCCTATTAGCTAAAATAATATTTTCCTAATTCCTCTTGGTGTATTTTTGCTTCATCTTTTATTTTTGCACTGTCTCTCTGCTTCAAATAAGGTTTTACTACCCATTTCATTTTTGTAGTCCCAAATGATGTGTATATCCAGGAAAGTGTGTATCTGTAGTTTGTATTTCTTGGATGTAAGTTTTCACTTAATGCTTCTAAGCCTGTAAATGTGAGTAATGTGTTCCATTGGAATGGAAATAGGGATAATTATGTTTGCTTGTAATGCATTGTATATGGTGATCTTTATCTTTACTAATCCCAAAAATTGTAATCTGTCCTATGCAATTACTCACAATTTACATTTTTCCATGTAATGAGGAATTTTTTTCTTATCATTTAAGCATTTGTTTTGTACACATATATTTATATGTCTGTACTGAAAGTCCTACGGTATAACATTTTAAAGTGCACTGTATATTCTGAACAACAGGAAACCTTAGTAAAATATCTGGCTGTGTAATCCATCTGGTCTGACCAGTTCTCATTTGTTAGGTATCTCTTGTGATCAACATCTGGTGGGATTAGACTGCCCTGAACGACAAGGATTTAGCTTGCTGTACTTACATGCAGCTTTAGTGAACCAAAAGGTCAGGGGAAATATCTGTTAAAAGCAAAGTAGTATGATTAATCTAAAAATTATTAAATTCGTTCTGTGACTGGCAGGATTGACTGAGTGAACTGTGCCTTTAAACATATAATTTGAAACCTAGTTTGAGATGTTGGTCTGTGGATACCCCTTAATCCAAACTATCATTGCTAGATTGACAGTTCATCAGGAATATCACCTTTCTTTACTCTTTTCCTCAGGAAAAAAACAGATAAAATTGGCTTGCAAAAAAAATGAAATACTGTGATCAAGGGGATGCTAACTATTTACTACAGGTCACAAGGTGCTTGCACTTGTAATCTCACTGAAGTGAGCAATCTCATATCACCTAAAATAAAATCACTATGTGTGCAAATTTTGTATCCTTGTGAGGGACAGGGTCATTTATACATTGTACGCAGAGAGTCATCATAGAGAGTTCATGAAGGAAGTGAAAAACAACCAAAATTTAGTGTTGGGGCTCTGAGAGCACCAAAAGTTGTTTCTTCTCCTGAGTAGCCCCCCAGGGCTGGAGCACCCTCTGCCCTCTTTCCCTGTCCCTGACCCCATTTCAGCTCAACTCAGTGCCACCAGTCCATGCCCTCGTGATGCTGTGGGGTGCTGCTTTCTCATTCTCTCCATCACAGCTATGCCTGGCAGGGTCCTTGCAGCCTTGTCCCCAGTCCTGTCACTTTGGTATGGCTTGCCCAGCAATGCTGGGCTCTGTCTGACCCTGGTTATTTTTGCCAGATCTGATCCTGTTCCAGACTTGTAGGTCGACTTCCCAGCTGTACACTGGACCTGCCTTATCACTGTGAACTTGTGTGGAGGTGTCACCTCGTGGCTGAAATTGGCTCTTCTCTCCCAGCCTGTTCTGGGGGCCGTGCATTTGTGCCCCTTTTCCTTAGGGAGCCAGACCATGCTGCTCCCCAACATTTTGTCCCTTTGCTTAAAGCTGCATGCATTCTTTCTGGTGCAGACCACAAATATGTTGCAATTTTATCTCATCTAGACTCACCATTTTTTACAGCCCACTTATTTATTCTGTCTATTTTCTCAATTAGCTAGAGATTAAAGAAATTAAAATTTCTTCCTTTGTACAAGTTCTTTATTCCTCAAAATCCCTGTATTTCTTCTTTCACAGGTGCAGGGTGAGGGACTTGGTTTTTCACCTCTCAAACATCACAAAATTTGATACAAGAGCTATGAGGTAGGCAGGTACTGCTGCCATCCACTTCACAAGAAAAATGTACAACCCAACTTGGTAGCAAACTATAAAACTTTATGTCAGTCATAGAAGCTGAATCAAAGAGCAGCTCTGGTAGAATGAGAGAGAAAAGTCAGTTCTCTTGCATTCCATCTTCTCTTTTGCCCAAAGCAGAAGGGCCATCCTTTTGTTCCTGCAAAAGCATCCCTCTCAAGCTCTTCATTTCTTGGAACTTGCTCCTGAGTAAATATATTTGCAACCCAGTAATTTTTGCAATTGACCACACAGATTAAATATGTAGTATGGTGAAATACTGATTTCATCTAGTTTTGTAGGCAGAACAGTACAAAAGTGTCTTTAATTGGTTTGTGAAAATTTTCAGGTTTATTGATGATCAAGGCTGGTAGTTCTTGTTTTGGGGAAATGAAATATTGCTGTCTTTAAAGTACGTAAAGTGGATATAAACAGACATAGAGCTACAGCCTTCATTAAATTCTTAACAAGGGTCTAAAACCCCGTGGAATTACACTGCTTTTGTGTTCTAGTAGAAACAAAATTTCCTTAGCAGCTGTAGATCCCCACAAAAACTTAATGCAGTTTTGTTACCACTTTCTACAGCAGTTTCTAAAAGTTAGAATGATCCTATTTACACAACAAAAACCAGAAGCACAGTAGTTTACAGTTCTCTTTACTTGGAGTTGGTGGAATGAAACGATTGCTGCTGAGCTCTAAAACTGCTTGTACTAAAAGTGCTGGTGAAACGCTTTCCAGGACTGCAAGCATCTGCTGAAACAAAACATGCAGCATTTTGTATTCTCAGTTTGGCAGATTTCATCCAAAGTAGGAATGTTTGCGTCAGGATTGGCAGCTCTAGCACTGGAGGTGAGGCTTTGCAAATTTTGATTTTGGACCTAAATCCAAATCAAAAGATTTTGTAGTTAAGTATTTCTGAAAGAAGCGAAGAACCTCTGTAGAAAGAAAACACCAAGTTTCTGTTCCATTATATATTTAGAGTACTTATAAAGGAAGAAAAGAACCTCAGTTTGTTGGGGACAAAAGTACGGAAATAGGAAGCAAAAATTGGAAAATAGAGTAAAAATGCTTCCAGACCAGGGACACAGGATGACATGTCAGACATAGGTCAGAGCACTGAAATGGAAACTGTCTTTTAGAAAAACCTTGTAAATTACAAAGCTGCTAATATCTTGTTGAGATAATGGGAAAGAAACACTTTTCTTTTGGCAAAATCTCCACAACAGATGCATCTGGAAAACAGTAAACATCTTCTTGCAGCAGTAAAGGGAAGAGGTTTTCAACTTCTCTGGCACAAAATCTAGTAAGGTGTGTCTTTTGGGAGATCAATCAGTAGATAAATAGGAGCTCTGAAAGCCACAGATACTTTGCTTCTAGCAGATGAGCCAGGGGAGACGTCAAAGAAATTTCTCAGTGGCTGAATTTCAATAAGCGCTGCTCTGAAAAAACCCCAAACACATGCAATTTAATTTCTCAAGTGCAAAGTTCTGAAAGGATGGAATCCTAGCAAGTCAGTAGATAGTCTGAAGTATAATTTTTATAATCATGACACTTTGCCCACCATTGAGGCCTGTTCATAAGTATTAATAATAATTAATTAGTGGGTTTTGTCATTGTTCTTATGTTAATAACAGTCTAATTTGACTAGAAAGTATTTGGTAAATCAGCTGTTTTCTGTTCAGTTTAGCTGAATACGATTAACCTGGTCTTTGATTAAAAGACTGACTAGAATTGGTCAGAAAATATCAAGAAAGCAAATCTGAAATTAAAAAATTCTTGTCATATAGAAGAAAGTAGGACAGTATTGGGTAGAAGCATACGACAAGTTATATTCCTTTGGAAAGTACATTGATATTAAGTAAGGAAAATGCTACTTTTAATAAGTAGCAAATTATTAGTGTTCTCTTACACTAGATAGAAGGATTTTAGACATTGAGTAAACTATGATCAAGAGAGGTTTGTTTTCTTTTGTTACCACTGATGGCTTGTTTTTAAAAAATCAATTTGTATTGAGAAAGACCTCTGTTGTAAGGAGCAGTTAATGGCATTGCTGGAGCTAAAATAGCAATAATTCAGTTTTACTAGTATATAAGCAGAAAAAGAAGTAGCTACTGATAGTTTTTGGTGAACACATTTTCACAGAATGAGTTTAAAAACCGGTAACATCACAGAAGGATAAAGGATGTAACTCAAATCTTGGCAAGCTGACCATTCTGACTTGCTTTTCTGAGATAAAACAAATTTTAATAAAAAGTTTCTTATATGTCCATTTGTTTTAATCATTGTAAAAGGTTATAAAGTAAAAGAAGTGTCTTAGTAATTTTAAAGCATGACTAAAGGCGATAAGATGACATAGAGGCCATGAAAGAAGTAATTAAGGCAGCTGTTGTAGTGATGATTGTCAGGAAATGACCCATATCATCAGAAAGTATCTACATATGACACACAGGTTTCTAAATTCTCCTGTTAAATATCACATATTTTCCATCCTCTATTTTCTATGCTTGCATCTGGGATACCTGTTTTACAATGATTTGCTTCTCCTATTTCTGTTATTACAAACAAATCAAATAGACAATCACTGCACTTGATGTGGTCATAATTCTATTAACTTAAAATTGGTGTGCCACTCTCTTCATTTCATTCTGTAATCATGCAGCAGAATAAAATTATTTTTGCTTATCTGTTAGGGATAGTAATGTGAAACTGGTTCTGCAGTCATGTGGCTGGAGAAAAACCAGCAGCGGTTAAGACAGAAAACCTTGAAGCAGCTCTATGGGAAAAACCCTAAATCAGAAGCCAGATTGCCTTGTATGTTATCTGGCTTCTTTGTGCTATTAGGCAGCTCAAAGAGAACAGTCTTGCCACTATTAAACAGGTGAAAGAATCTGCTAGTACCTGGTTGCATGTGGAACTATTCCTCTTGCTGACCCTTGGTGTGATGAGCGATGTAAGAGAGGGGCAGGCCCCAGAGGAGTTCATTAGGCTTTATCAGTCCCTAAGTGATGTAAGCTGCCCTCTGCTGATTCATGCTAGGACCAGCTGAAACAAACACTTGAGAATGTTTAAGAGTTTCTTTGATAAGTCTTTTCCCTTGATACTATCTCATACATCACTTCAGCTTCAACAAAGTTTTTGTTCCTAACAGTCCTGGAAACAGAAGAATTGTCCATCTCCATGACATGAAGTGGGAGCCCAGTTTGTGCAGATGTGTGAACCTTTTTTTGCCACACGTAGTAAAGTCCTTTACATGGTACAGCCATTGATAGCAGAGCGTGGTCGTAAATAGCGCCTTGATCACATTTTAGGTGAAATGGAGAAACTGTGTGGGTGCACATATCACCGCCAAGATCATTGCTTGTCATTACAGATATAAATGCAGTCCATCTGCTGCCTTCTCACTGGCTCTCGGTTCACCAGTTTGCCTTTTTCTCAACTTGTGACAGGTGAGGAATGATCTGACTGGCGTCCTTTATGGCGAAGACATCGAGATTTCAGACACTGAGAGTTTTTCCAACGATCCCTGCACAAGTGTAAAGAAGCTTAAGGTATGTGTTGCTGTTTGATGAAAAAGAGAAAGAGGTGAAAGTGGATTAATTTTTTTTTCTATGAAGAGGAGTAAGGAAACAAAATTTGTGTTAGAATGATGTATTACTACATTCCATTGCATAATAGTATAAAAAAATTGCATTTTGAAGGCCTAGTCCTTCTTAAGTTAGTGAAGGTCTATGTGTATAGTAAATATTTTTAATAGTTCCCAGTAGTGACACTAAATAAAGAAAGCTGTTGCTGCCTTAATGTTTGCACTTGAAGCCACAGTCATAGTTGATAACATGTGAAAACTCTTGAGGTTTGAAACCAGAGTCCTTTTAAGCCTCTTTCCATTAGCTTCATTACACATTTTAAATTCAATTCTTTGCTAACATCATCTGCATGATTTGAAATGAATCACAAGGAAAAACGAAGGAAAAATAAATTTGGTAGCAGAATAATTTCCCATCCTTCTCTTACTATAGTGATTTATTAGGCTTCTGGCATCTCATAAAATTAAAACTATATTTTAGCATTAGCATGCAGTGCAACCAGCAATAAACTAGACACAGGAGATATGAATCTTAAACTGCACAGGAACATGAAAAAATGGTTGAACAGCAGGAGAAAGCACTTCTAAATGGTGAAGATCAGATTGTTTCTGGCATCAAGTACATATGACACACAAAGCCACAATCCTGCAAATGCTTAAATATGTGTAAAACAGGTTACAGAAAAACCCTAATGAACTAAATTATGTTAAAAAATTAAAATAAAAGCCAGAATATTGACCTGTGTGAGACTGGACCACTTCTGAAGCTGGAAATGTTCTGGAGCATGGTAAACTAAGTTTGCTTCACTATTTCCACAATCTAGAGATGTAAGCCTGATGCGTAAAGTATTGATAGGTAAAGGTTATGTTTGTGGAAAGCCATTTGTGCCTGTCTAGTCTTAGCCAGTTTGTATTTCCTGTCTGGAAACCTGTCTGGATTGAAGAGACTCCAGTAGGTGTTACAGTAAAGTCCACACTTTGACTAGCAATGGTGTAATAACAAGAAAAAATGCATATTAAGCGTGGATCTTTAGGCTGAAAGTCAGAAGAAGCAATGTGATCCTAGCTTTCCTCTGCATCAACAACACACTGGGTTGTTTTGCAGGGAATACCAGAAGATTGAACTAACAGTATATTTGTTAGCTCTTGATTTCTTCAAAACAAATTAATAAAAAAACAAATAAGCAATTATCCAGAAAATTGCTTGTTCTGGACAGAAATATAAGAGTAGTTGTTGTTAGGTACATGTTGTCAGATACAGAATTTAGCTAAACTATTCTAAAAATGTTTGTTCCTTTCTTCAACATGTAAACCTCATACAGGTAAAATAAACTGGTATCTGCTTACCTGAAATACCTTTAATTTTTACGAACACATTTAAATCAATGAAATTGATGAATATGGAATGAAAACCAGAAAAATCTGGTATGATTTGCAGAAATATATTTTATATTTCTCTTGGTAACACCTTAGTTTCTACTGCATTTTTAAGGCTGCACAGTTTAAGGGTAAATTTAAGCATATCTTTAAAACTCATTTTTGTGTTCAGAGAAAGGGATGGATTTGTACATCCATGTAAATGCTCAAGAATTCTAAGCATGCACAGACAAACAGTAAGAGCAATAACACTTCTGCTTCCAACGTTTTTGTGTCTTGCATGTAGGACAAAAGAATTGCCATCATGTTATGATGGTGGGAGTGGGTGTCCTCCAGTTCACCTTCACCATCAGCGATTCCATAGCAGAGGTCAGAGGCTTATCTATAGTTCTTCAAGTGGACATCCAAGCATTTAGAAGGCAGAACATGTGACTGCCTCTGTTGTCAAAGTTACCCAGGTTTTTGCAGGTTTATTGATAACCTCTTGACTGTCAGATACACGGTAGAGAATAAGACAGAGTATCTGAGCTATTCAATTTAGGTATCTCATAAAGAGCCTGCCAAGACATTGACTTTTCCTGGCAGATGAGATATTGTAGCAATCCTTCTCTGGAAAGCTATATAATACAACATTGTGGTGTTATTCATTAGAAATGAGACAGATTAAAATCTGATCAAAGAAAGGAAGCTCTGAAGGCTGGAAAAAAAAATAGCTGCCTATTCCAGCATAATATGCATCACTCAGAAACTCTGAAAAGGCTAAAGAGTGTCTCGTGTCTGAGGCTGTTAGAAATGGCAGGAAGGAGAAAAGTTGTTCTTCATCCCTCAGTGGTGCATCTTAGATGTGTTGCTCCTCACTCTCTTCAGGATTTATATTACTCAGCTCCTGGTGCTACCAAATACATTTTATATTTAGTAGCCAAATAATATCCTCACCTATGCGCAAGAAAGAAGGGAGAAAAAAGTCATTATGTTCTGAGTCTGTGCTACAGTCTTAATTTATAAAACATGCTTTTATGCAGGGTTTGCCACAACAGTGCGTAAATGAAATGTAACTGTTCTTCATTTTCTTGTTTGAACTTCAGTCCATATGGGAACATATGTATTTCTTACTGAGGGGCAAAGCTTAAATGCTGATATTGCTACTGTAATCTCTGGGAAGAGTAAATATGACAGCTCACCATCTGGCAAACAGTCTAAACATTGGTCTTTTTATGTAAGTGCAGTTTTGGGAGTTGCCTTCCCCCTGGGATGTTTTTAATCATCTTGTAGATCACCTGCCTAGTTCCATTAATTAAAACCTCTACTGTCAAATATGTTTTAGCTCCATGCAAGCAATTTACAGCTCTCTGAAAAAGAGACCTGACACTTGCTGGGATCCAGTGGATGATTCTTTTGATCCCTATGAGGAAGTTCCACTGTGTTAACTTGCATCATTCTGCAAGGGTTTGTATAAAGGAATAGTATATCCTTGCAAGGAAATCACGCTGATTTATAGTCAGTTAACAGTATGAATGAAGGGGTAAAAAAGTTATGCCCAGCGAGCATCTGATGTATCTCTTTGCATGAGTCTGTAATGTGGACTTTGACCCACGAGCACTGACATGAACCCAGCTCTGATCCACTTGGGTGCAGACTTCATTGTCCATGCAGATAAAACCTCTGCAAGGGACTTGAGCTATGTGCAGTTCCATGAATTTCAAGCTTCAGCATCTCTTATGTGGGATGGAGCCAGCAGACCCAAGCCTGGCATCCAATGGATCTAGGCTTATTTGCAATCTTGAATGCAATTCTTCAAGAACAAATTTAGGGAAAATGTGGAAGGGGATGCAAAAATGGAGATCAGGAGGAAGAGACTGGCTGAGGATTACGTCATTGCACAGAGGAAGACTGCTATACCTGAAACAGGAAGAGCTGTTATATAGACTTCCCTAAATTAGCTCTTAAATTACATATGTTCTGACACACAATTCCTTGGTTACATTATTGCATACTAAATTATGTGATAATCAGGTGGAGGCAGTGTCTTAAGGTGTGAAACGACACACCACAGACGCTGTGACTGCATTCTGAAGGTTGTCATGCAGTCAGTGGGCAGCATTGCTGCCTGTGCACTCTGGGACTATTATTTATGAAGCCACATAGTCTACATATTTTGTTGGTTTGTTTTTTCTCATCATGTCATAAAATGCAAAGGAATTTCTTCAAATCTTAACTTTAATTATTAGGTGCTGTGCCATTTATTTTTTAATCAAACTCTGCTACTCTTTTTTTCAAATATTAAGTCTGCATTTTTATGTTCAGAGCAGTCAAGTGACTCAGAGCTGAGGTTCCAAGAATAACCAAATTATTTTTAAAATTGAAAAGAAGAAATAGTAGATGAGGTGTGTTTTTTTGGTGCATAATTCCTAAATCTATTTATTATCCTTCCAAAAACGTAATACTATTGCTGTAATTTGTGTAATTTGTTTGTTTAGTTTCATGTAACCTTGTTAGATTTGTTTATAAAGAATCTAATCCACTTGAAAAGGATTTACATTATTTTATCAGTCTGTGCCTAAATATAAAAATGAAGAGAAGCAGGCTTACTGAAAATGCACAGGTTCAGAATGAGCACAGCATATTACATTATTTCTGATTTGAACCAAGCTAAGAGTGACACTGTTTTCATACATTTAATTACAGAGGCATTCTAATATCTTATTCCGCTGTCCATCATAATATTTTCTGCTGAACAGGAAATAAACAGTGAAATTGTCTGAGCTAAAAATCTTTGACAAATTGATTTAATTAAAACTTAAATGTTTTTGCCACTGAAAATCATACCAAATCATATGTTTGTTTTTTCCTTGGAGGGGGAAAGAGCTATTAGTAATTCAATACAGGTCTTATATGAAAGAAATGAAAAATTATATTTGCTCAAGCTTCTGCAGAAAACTCTACCTTTGTGTGAAAGAAAAGATAATGTGGAGTCATAAAAGTCTGTTTTATGCATATTAGAAGTAATTTTTCATGTTAGGAAGAGGTTAGTCCTGTTCCTGGAGTAATATTTTTCTGCATATGGTCCTGAATTTAGGAAGACCTTCTTAGTATGCTTCTAAGCATGAAAGTAAAATTGTCCTTGGACTTCAGTCATAAGTTCTTAAACTGTGATGATTTTTTTTTTTTAATGTGTGGAGGTGGGAGGGAGTAGAAAGTGAGTTGACAATGTGTCATAGTGACTATAGAGAAGATGTTGTATGAGTAAAATCTTTAAAAATTACTAAAGCAGGCATAGTACCAAGGCATTTGATCTCACAAATTACATTTCTTAATTTTAGTTTTATTTCATGCAGACAGTGATAAGTTTATGTCTTCAACTGATTTTAATATGCAAAACTGCAGAAGAAATATTGCAAGGAAGCAAAAGAATGTTTGATATTTTAATGTTATTGAATACTAATATTTGACTGTAGTATCAGTTTTACTCTCATTAGTACTATAGCCTAATCACTTTCTACACCTCAGATTTTTTTTTTCTTCTTTTGCATTACTTCAAGTTCTTGAACTTCTAGAAGATGAACTAGTCCTGTGTTAATTCTGTGTGCAGCTGTAGTCTGTGCTAGCTCCCTGCACGATCTGCATGGCCAATTAAAGTGGTGTCTGGGAGCTGCGGCTGTGTTTAACCGCCACACGTTTTATTCAATCTGCAGGGGAATGACGTTCGGATAATCCTGGGACAGTTTGATGAGGAAATGGCTGTGAAAGTCTTCTGCTGTGTAAGTAAAAACATTTAATTGCATATCAGAGGAAAAAATTTGCTGCATCTGAATAAAAAGTAACTTGAGCATAAACATTTCTTCATGGAGTTCAGCTCTGTGAAGGTTTATTTCCTAAAGAGAGGTTACACATGCCTAGTTCCATTTCTCTTTCAATAAAAAACTTTGTAATTGACTTCAGTGGAATTTGGACATAAGCTGCATGGTTAGCTTCTTATTATTATTACATTCCTGTAGTGGAATTAAATGCAAAATCAAACTTGAGCATTGCTCTTCACATCAGATCCAGGGAAATACTTGCATGTGTAGCAGTAGATAGAGAACTGCAGGATTTCAGTCTTGTCCAGGAGCTGTGTCCTGGTGATAATGCCTATGTGTATGAGTTTTGCATGTTTTGCTTTTAAAGAATAAGAAATTCAAGCCAGTTCCTATACATCCTAACTCAGCAACACTAATAATTTCTGTTCCTGAAAGTGTTACTAATTATACAGTTGTCATTCCCATCTGACTGCTGTACATTTTACCTGTATTATAGGAAAGCAAATATTAGTTGGTAAAAAATAAAAGTTTTTTAGACATAACAGTAAGACTAGTAAACATAAAATTCTCTATCCTCTCCATTTGTTTGTGTGAGTGCTACAAACTTATCCACTGTTACTGCCATTAAAAGTACTGGGATTAAAATGTGGATCTATATGTTGTACCAGCCTGAAAATAATCCCAAAGAAAAAGATTTTTCTGGCCTAAGTATTGAATTCTTAGTCGAAGTAGTTAGATTAATTCAAGGACACAGTAAATATAATGGAAAAGCAATAATGACAACATCTAAATTTCCAAGGGTGTTTTTTAGTTTTCACTTAGTGAGACAATTACCCATACTTGGAAAGAAAGGAAAGGCAGAAGTTCAAAATCTCAGTGCTACATGTGCTTCAGATGTATTTTGGCTCTTGCTCAGCAGCTGTCCCAGTTGGTGGCAAAATTTGGAAAGGAGATTGTAGAGGGTATTTGGAAGGAACAAAATCTGTTTTCATCCAAAAGGAAATGGAAAGTAGTACTTTATTTTTCATTCTTCTCATCTGTGATAGGTCTTTGTGTATAGATCTTTTTGTACTGCCATTTAAATTGGATTGACAGAGATAATCTCCTATGTTTTCATTCCTGGAAGAAAGAATGGTACTTCTGCAGCCCAGATCCTCCTCAGATCTCTTGGGGTTGGGCTGCATTTCCCTAGCAGCGGGATCCTGATCAGAATTATTTTCCAATCCAACATTAGCAAGAGATTGGCCTCATTTCTAGTTGCCCTTAATTTCTAGTTGTGTTTCTCTAGAATTCTCTTCCAAATCCATGTGCATGTGAGGCCACTGAAGAAATCTTGGAATTCCTTGGAGGAGCAGGGTGTCCTTTAGCTTGCACACTGTTGTCTGAAGGGTTCCAGGGAGAGGATGTCTCTGTCAGATGAACTCTGGCCGCAGCGCTCTGTGGCTGCGGTTTGGTGTGAACAGAGGAAATGTGCATAACTCTGAGCAGTTTAAAGAGCTGTGGCTGCTCCTAAAGTACATTAGTGTCAAAAATAATGAGGTGGAGAGTTTCTGGAGCCTGGAGAAACCTGAAAGATCATGTATTTAGGCTTTTAATTTTTTTTTTTATTTATTTGAGAGTTTCAGCAGGAGATGGAATGCAGGAGAGGGCAGTTCAAAGTAGGTCATTTATATATTAATGCACCACAATATGTCAGAAAGCTTGTTATTAGTCATAAAATATATTGTTGACTCATGCACTCCTACAGATATATGTCTAAGAGCACAATATTTTAGATATGTCAAGTTTTTAACTCCTTTTTTCCAGGTGTATCTTCAGATAGTGACTCCCTATTATATTCTGCAGGGTTACTGAGAAAAAGGCTTTGGGTTTGTTAAAGGAAGATGCCTCTTCATTAGTGCGAGACTTTTTTTTCTTTTATTTTCCTGATTGTGGTTATATCCTAAATATTATTTGGCAATGGCTTATGTAGGTGGTAAAACCTTCAAAGTCTGCTTCACTTTTCTGCCTGGATTCAACAGTAATATGCTGTGAGGTTTCATCAGGACATCCACTGGAGTTTATATAGGATCATAGAACCATTCATTTTGTAAAAGACCTTTAAGATTATCAAGTCCAACCACTAACCCAGCACTGCCTAGTCCACCACTAAGCCATGTCCCTAAGTGCCTCATCTGCACATCTTTTGAATGCCTCCTATGATGATGACTCAAGCTCTTCCCCAGTTCCTGATAATCATCTCAGTGAAGAAGTCTTTCCTAATATCTAGTCTAAACCACCTCTATTGCAACTTTAGATCACTTCCTCTTTTCCTATTCCTTGTAGTTAGAAGAAGAGACCAACACCCCCACAAAAAAAATGGACTAAAAGATAGTATAATTCAGTAGCAATCTTTAAAAACAAGACAGGACTGGTTCAATTCAAAGTGAATGTTGGCAGGTATTTCCTACAAGGATTTAAATAAGCTTAGCTGTTCATTTATCACCAGTGTCAAAAACAGTGAGCAATTTTAGTTCTATCTTAGTTTTATAATTCATTTTCACCTCAGTAGGATGAATGTGATGTTTTCTTGGAATAGAAATTAGGGCCTTTTGGTCAAAAATTTATACTTCAACAATCAACAAATTGCCAATAAGTGTTTACTACATATAAGAAATATCTCTTACATTAATCTCTTTGTTGTAAGCATTTCATTTTGGATTTAAACAAGAATAAAGTGTTTTGAAAGAAAAAAAAATAAATTCAGTTTCACAAGGGCAAAAATTTTCCATGCCAGTTTCCTGGCTGCATGACAGCAACTCAGGGCTTTGCATAGGGCATGGGAGAAGGATCAAGGAGAATGTATGACTACTTTATGCTGTTCTGGTGGTACAAAGTATGTGCAAACCTTCTTCAGCTCACTCTTGTCTGCCAAAAAAATCTTCCCCTGAGAAACTTGTAAGTGTTGGTCTATGTGGACTCAAACAGTTCAAGAAAGATACACATGTTTCAAGTATTTGTATCTTTTAAACATCAAAATCATCTCCATGTAGCAGAATCAACAGGGAGAAAATGGTGGCAAAGAAACATTATTTTGCAGAAGTCTTCTGGGACCCAAATGCTGAAATATCTGAATACTATCAGCTGTGTTGTTGCTAGAAAAATGACTGCATGGTCACGGTGCTCATCTTCAGAAGAGCTGAATTTCTTCCTACTTTTGCCTTCCCCAGACTACCCTTCAAGCCCTGTCATTCCACCACAGCTCAAAGGATGAGCAGACAGTTCTTAAAGTATTTGTTTTGTGTTTTATTAAACCAGATTGTTGCCGAAATGTGCAAGTGTAACCAGTCTTTCAGGAAACCATGTTGGGAATGATCCCTTGTTTCCAGGATGAAATTTCTGGCTATTTTGAAACTTTCAATTTTCATCCCATTTCCCAGGGCATTCACAGATTATGCAGGAAACAGTACAAGTGCTTATGCAAACAGAAAATTTCCAGCAGCTCTAATTTCAGAATAGTTCACAGCCAATACTTTCTGGCAACACACAATTTGATACTTTAATCTCTGTGGAGCAGGCTATAGAGCACGGGAACCTACACGAGATTGTCCTTCTCTAAAAGCACTGTTCTGTATCAGTTTGTGTCCTCATGATTTGAAAACTGTCAGATAAAAATCACTGAGTCACTGAAAGGTCTTGAATGACCTAACTGTATAATGAAAACTCTTTTAGAGGGAAGTTTTGCAGGATGGAAGTGCTGTTTTCCTCGCAGGTGGCCCTGGAATACAGTGTCTCCATAGCTGTGCAGGAGCGGAGGTGGGTAGGAGGACAGATGCAGATATGTTTCTGGAAGGGCAGAATTAACAAGCAAGAGAAAGACAAACTGTTTATGTGGAATGTGGAATAAGTAATATATGAGATGCAAGACACCAGGTTTCAGACAGGACTTTCCAGCAGCATTGTATATACAAAGGCATGAAATTTGATTTTGGCTGAACAAAAGCTTCAGCAACCAGGGGCTAAATAAATCTGCTTTGTGCACATTACTGTTATGAACTGAGCTGGCATCATTATAATGGATTTCACAGATTTAAAGCCCATTTTTAATTTGGGTATTAACATATTTAGAAGGCTGTTCTATTTCATATATTCTGCTATTTATCTTTACTTCTCTGATAGGCATTTTGAATGATCTTTGGGATACTTTTCAAAACAGTTATTTTACAATGACCAATATGTCCTGTTTTTATTCCTATAATTTCCTCCTTCTGTAATATTTTCTGTGAAAATATAGCAGTTTTTCTGTTAAGAGCTCTCAGCTTGCACCATGTATTTCTAAAAATTAGAATTTTTATCTTAGACCTTCTATCTCAAATATTACTTATATTAGGAGCCAAAGAAGCATGAAACCTGCAGTTTGGAAATGGAGACTGATTGAAATGTCAAAAGAAAAATATCTGTTTGCAAGACAGTGAGAGAAACATCTGAAATAAAATTTGCTAATTTTATCCTAGAACATTCTCTCCAATCAAAGAGAATATTTGAGAATAGATCAGCTTTCAGGTACAACAGCATATGTGCCTGACTAAGAAAGTATTTCTGTTTCCTTTTATCTATATCTGATAAGTATTGAAAGGAGATTACTGTAATCTCAGTATCTTGGATTACAGTGGGCTGTATTCAGTATTCCAACAATGCAGAATTTATATGAAGAAAATTCTTGCTGAGAAAAGCAATCATTAAGATTTTGCTTTATCAATTCACTATTCACTCATATTCCTCAGAAGGAACTTCTAACTTAATGTTACTGTGGTTTTAGTTACTGCTTTTTAGCAGTCAGCTAATTCACATTTGCCACATTTGATTTGATGGTGCCTGTGATCCAAGTTTTCTTGTTAACCTAGTCCTTGGATTGATTTAAGGGTGATAATAACTTAGTTTAAATATGGTAGCATGGAAGTGGTTCTATCACTTATTTAATAGTTGTGTTATGAAGAACTTCCTGTGGAAAGCTGTGCCTTCTGTTTGTGTTCCTCCTTAACTCCCTCAGTTCTAGAATACAGCTTCATTTTTCTGTTTTTTAAGAAATGATCCACTGAAAGAAAAACGGGGTTTAGTAAATTCTCATGTCCTGAATTCTGAAGATTCCTGAAGTCAGCAGTCTTCAAAAAAGTCTTCATTATGAGCAAGTAATTATTCTAAACTGTTTAAAATACTTGTGCACCCCAGTCAAACTAGAATTTTATTAATAATGAAAAAAAAAGTTAACAAAAAGCTATTGTTTTATATTCAATACCTCTATTACAATGTCCATTACCTTTTCTGTTTTTCTTACTTGCAGGCTTATGATGAAGAAATGTATGGCAGCAAATATCAGTGGATTATTCCAGGGTGGTATGAAAATCTTTGGTGGGAATCCTGGATTAATTCCTCACAGTGTCTCAGCAAAAATCTTCTTGCAGCCATGGAAGGTTATATTGGGGTGGATTTTGAACCTCTCAGCTCAAAAACGAATAAGACTATATCAGGAAGGGTTAGTATTTTTCTTCCATCTATTTTATTTTACCATCAGTTCTCTCACTGCTGGGTTGGCACAGTAAAGCACCAAGGAGGGAGATGAAGGATTCTTCTACCAAGTGACCTGGCAGGCATCACAGTTAGTTTTACCACTTTCCACTAGTTTGCAATTTTAAAACATTTGAAAATTAAATCTAATTCTCTAGAGGGTAAGAAAGCGGTGAAGTCCCTTGCTTCAAATCTGCCCTCTTCCCCCAGTGTGAACATTATAGTTAAATGTACAAATAAAATTTGAATTACAGTCTTTAGTATCGTGGGCTATGTCACTTCAAGTTAAACAGTGGAGCACAGAAACAGAAAACTCTCTTATATTTAAACCTATTCTGCAAACGGCCAATTTGAGTGGTGATTTGTGCCTCTCAGAACTAAGGGGCAGGAGGGGAGGCTTGTTTTAAATATAAAAATACGTGGTGTTTCCATAAAGCACATACAATTTTATCACAGAACAAATCCATACAAACTCTGACCAATGAATAAACATGCCTGATTTTGCTGCTTTCCATGTTGTTTTTTTTTTTTTTTCCCCATCTGCCTTTCATGCCTTACTGGGTGAGCATGAAAGGCAGCTTTACTGAAGGGCAACTCATCATAAGATAGCATAGCATCCAGAATGCAGTGAACTTGTAAAATACAGACAAATTACCACTCAAAATTTCTCACTGAGCAAATGGTTGCTCAAGTAACAGTTATTTGATTTGTGTTATCCTGTAAAGTGTAATCAGACCACTGATTTGCAGGGATACAGACATATTCTCTGTTCTACTATTATGGCTCACCAGTGTACAGTTTTGGTTGAACTGGAGCCTTTTGTACAAAATTAAAATAAAGCAAGTTGCCATTTACACAGGGAGACAGTAAAACTGCTTTCAGTGTCTCTGTCTCCTAGTGCTGCTGCCCATCAGTTTTTAAATCAGGGAATAAATGTTTCTTGAATTTTATTTTCTTTAATAATTTTTATTTTGGAGGCCTTTTCTGTGTTAGTTATGCACGTCTCTAAATTGGAGGATGCATTTTGAGGTGTTGGTTTAGATTCAACGCTGTAAAACGTTAACTATTGAGGTAAAACTGAATTTTATCTCCTCTGCAGACTCCACAGCAGTATGAAAAGGAATACAATGCTAAACGTGGTGATGGGCAGTCCAGCAAATTTCATGGTTATGCCTATGATGGAATATGGGTGATTGCCAGGACCCTGCAGCGGGCAATGAATTATCTGAATTCCACCAATAAGCACCAAAAAATTGAAGATTTTAACTACACAAATCACAAACTTGGCAAAATTTTTCTGAATGCTATGAATGAAACCAGATTCTTCGGAGTAACGGTAAGTCCTCATCAGATAATTGTGGGATGCAGGAAGCTTGTGATTTTGTGTCAGTAGTTGAAACAAGTATTAAATATTAAGTATGCTTGAAAAAGAAACACAGTTGTGTATTTCTTCTATCTTCAGAGCTTTCAGTTCCACTTTATATTAAAAATTAATGTTGTTGCCTTGACAGTCTTGCTCATTACCTGTCTTCAGATGCCAAGAGATGACACTGTACAGTTCCTCAGTTATCAGATTTTTAAGCATGAATGTCATCTGAATTAACAAATCAGAGTGGTCTCAAGGGAACCACAAGTTTTGCAAGCTGCAGTGACCTTTTAAGTGAATGTTTTAGCAGCTAAGGAGTAGCTGGGATGTGATCTGAAGATACATATTTCTCTCTATCATTTAGATTTGCTATTAGGTTATAAGTGCACTGTCTCTATTTCCAGTGCTATGCATCCTAGATATTCTTGCAACATGCTTGTGATGCAACATGAGTTGTGATTTAAATTTATTTATAATTTGTATTTTTACACAGTTAAGTACAAAAGCATGCTCACATTGACTTAAGAAGGACTAGGACACTACAGTACAGTACTACTACAGTAGTATCCTCATTCTGATTTCAATTGTAAAATTGCAAATACTTCGTTTTTTGGGGTTTCTTTTATAAAATTTGTTTACATTTCTTCTGCTTTTTTAAGAGAGTAAAACAGACAATAGAAGTGTGGTCTTTAAACTTCTTAATTGTATCTGAGGCAGCATGAGTTAGAAGTTAGTGGTGCATACGTGTTCAGGAGTCTGCAGAGCTCACCAAGAGAGATGAGGAGACTCCATTTCAAGGAAAATGGTCCTTGGAGTTTCCAAGAGCTGCAACAAGGAACCTCCTGGAACATGCTTTGTCATGCCTTTTGGTGTCCTTGTTAATTGCTGAGAAAGCTTTCTGTGATGTGGTACAATTGAAATTAATTCAGAATTTCTAAGTAAAAACCAACCATATGGCAAGACAATACTAATACCGATTGCTTGCACAATATGAATTTTTCCTTCTTTTTACACTGAATTTGACTGAAAGTTTCAGTAAAAGAATTTTTTATTCCATTGTATCCACAGTAGAACTGAATCTTTGATGAGGCTTTCGGACAGTAACAGCTATGAGCCAGAATCTGCAGGGACTGGGTTATATTTGTCCTGGGTTATTCTGTATACAGTATCTTTCAATAGGCCTGAAATTGAATATTGCTATATAGTTCCTTTTTGGGTTTTTTGATTTGTTTTGGTTTGATTTTTTTCTTATCCTTTTTACCTTCTGTTTAGTTTTGAAGCCAGTTTTGGTGACATTGATAGATTTCATTAGCATTACTTAATTAACCTTCACTGCTTCCTCTCCAAAACAAAAAAAAATACCAACCAAACAAACAAAAAACACCACCAAAACCACAAAAAAACCCACAAAAAACCAACAACCAAAATCAAACACAAAATCTAAGATTGAAAGAAAGCTCTTTTTTACTAGTTTAAGACACTAGAAAAACCTCACAGTCATGCCTTTAGGGAGGGAATGAATCAAAGCTTCAACAGCCACATTCAGCTGTGTTTACTTCCTTCATTGCCTCAGGTGTAATGGTTTCCAAAGAAATTACTGCATGATTATTCGTCGTATTTAGTACATGTCTGAGGTGCTTGGTAAAATATTTCTTTTTGTCATTGGTCAACCAAGTCAGAATGACAACGCACAGCCCAAATCTGGTAATTGTGAGGATCGTGCTTCCTGTACCTGTAATCTACAAAAACATTTTATTGAGAGAGATATGGAGAGAAGAAAGTCTATAGCAACTACACTTTGTTAGGTCCTAATTACAACACACAGTGCTCAAGCTTTTCCAGTCAGCATGGAGAAAAAGAGTTTTAGAGGAATAGTAATTATTTTGCATTGTAGTGTTCAGAAAGTTGAAGGAGTGGATTGATTCACAAGAAATACTTTTAAACTTTTTATTCTTTAACCTAATAAATTGCTGTCATTTGTGACCTAATTTAAAACGTTCACTGGAATATGAGTTTTAAGTCTTGGAGTGCCAAATCTAATTTCATTTTTTTTTCCTGATATGTACTTTATTATAAATATTTTTATGGTTTATTTTTAAGATCTTATTCTAAACAGGAAAAGGACATTCTTTATTTATTCAAGAATATCTGTGCCAAATATAAAGTGAGTTTTTGAAAAAAAGAAGACACAAAAGGGAGGACTGAATCTTATCAATATTCAAAAACTCATCCAACAATAAACTATGTTGTTATTTTTTAGGTAAAAAAAAGATAGTCAAGCTGTAGCCAAGAATCTAAAAGTGGAAAATCTATTAAGTATCTTTCTCTATGCTTTCTGTGAATATGATATCAGAGAAACTGTCATGTCATAAATAATAAATCCCTTTTACGCAGTTTTCATATTCTTTGAAATTATTTATAGAAAACAACATCATTGAGTGATGAGGGGGTTAGGGGGTTGTGGAATTTTTTAAACAACTTTGAAAAGACTTGGGTTGAAGTGTTCTGGTTCCTGATTATAAGGAATAACATTTTTTCAACTTTCTGTTGTTTTTTATTTTTATTTTTTTAAATATTTTTTAAGAGACACATTTAGAAAACAGATAAGGCTATTGCCCAAAGACTTGACATGACAAATCCTATTTTTATGCATTAGAAACTCAGTACAAAATGTTATTTATTCTAATTCTGCTGTCAGAATTCTGTTGGAAGGGAAATTATAGATATTCCTTAATTATTCCTGAGGGTTCTGCTCGCTTTCTGTATTTTTTTTTCCTTAGCAAATTGATTCCTTCTGTTATTTTGCCTTTGTACTTATCAGACCTATAGGGCTTATAATCATGTTGATTGCCATATAAATTTCTTGTGCATTCTGAATACAGAGAAAGGAAACATAAATGTGGTATTTTATCAGAAAAGAGTAATATAGCTATCTTCTACACTTTTTAAAAGATAAACTGTATACTGTTTGACAGGTGGAAATGGATTTTGTGATGAGAAATGCAAAACAAAAGACCTGCAGTGGTCTGCCTATAGTTTTGTTAATCTGAATGTCCTAATTCTGGAGTGACATTCACTGTTGTTGGCCATTTTCCAGTTAAGTAAGGCATTTCATGGTTAGAATGCCCCTCTGCAATGACCAGCTTTCAGGACAGGAGTGCTTTTGATTTGGGACTAGCTTGACTTTCATGGTGTACATTTTTCTATTTTCCTTAGTTAACAGAGCACTTGATTAGTTATAAATGAGAAAGTTGCTGAAATAACAAAAAAATAAAGGATTTTGAACTTTTTTTCCACTTTTCTTAATCCAGATAGAGACATTAGTATAAACTGAATGCAACATTACCCTTGTGATTTATAAAGTGCCAGGTTCTGTTTCCTTGCTAAATATATTCCTCTTCTCAATTAGTACACATTCTTTCTGATAACTTAAGTGTCAGATAACGGAAAGCAAAAAAAAATATTTACACAGGGGTTTTTTTGACACAATTTAGATGTCTGAGGAGTTACCTGATGTAGTTGGTAGAGGCACTAGAAATAATTTAGATTTGCAGGATCTACTGAGGTCTCTGTTGAACTGTTACTGCTTTGAATCAGTGCAGAGTGATAAAGTGATGGGAAAAACCATACGTCTGGGAGATGTATATATCTGCATTTCATTTCCATAGAATTTTACAGCATTCTACCTATTCTAACATATTCATAATGTATGTATGAATGCTGAGGAGTCAGAGTCAGAGTCAGAATTATTCTCCTAAAACAAGACTATTTGTCTAAGGAATAATTAAAAAAAAAAGAAAAAAGTGAAACTTCAAACTTTATTTTATGCAATGCTACTATAATACAGCTTCCAGGCTTAATAATTAGTGAAGAATTAGTGCTGTCTTCTCAGGATACCAAATCATACTTAGTGTATACCGAATCAAAATCCATCTAGAGAATAGATGGATTTTGTTTCAGTCATGTTTTCCTTTTTTTTTTCTTTTTGTAGAAACTATGGATGGCCGCACAGTAACTTACAATTACAGCAATGTTTATATTTGTTAGCAAAAGAATGTTGGTTATACTTGGAAAGATGTAGAATGGTTTAGGCTGCAAGGGATATTAAAGGCCATTGAGTTCCAACCCTTCTCAGAGCCCCATCCAAACTGGCCTTGAACACTTTCAGGGATGGGGCACCCATGGTTTCTTTGGGCAGCCTGTTCCTTAGCACCTTCACAGTAAAGAGTTTCTTCCTAATATCTAATCTAAATCTGCCCTCTTTCAGTTGGAATCTGTTTACCCTTTTCCCATCACTACATCCCCTTGTAAATAGTCACTCTGCAGTTTTCTTGTTGGTTCCCTTTAGGCATTGGAAGGCTGCCATGTTAAATACCACTTTTTTCTCAGGATATTAGAAGTTTGTTTTGGTTCCATGGGTGAGCCAAGTAGTGGGAAAAATACAGTACATGTCAGAATTTTTAATTCCTTTTTTATTCAAAGCATGACGGTATTTTTAAAAAATGTTTTCCTGTAATTTTCTATTTGCTTCACCTTTGTCACTGATGTGAAGCCATGAATGTTACCATTCCCACTGATTTATGCCTGAACTGTTGCAGCGGGGTATTCTGCTCCTTGCATTTATTGCTATTATCTGTTATTATAAATCAAGTTTCAAAATTGTTAATTTATTTCTCATCCTTATGACCTTCTATTATTTCTGTGTAATGGAAAAAGAATTGCAGTGGAGGAGTGAGAAAATTAAATGCATGTTGTCTTTTCCTTTTATGTCATCCAGAGTCTAGCACAGTAGGATAAAATTCCATCACAGTAGCTGCTGCGCAATTGAAACCACAGCCATGAAATAGCTTTCAGGTCTGTCCCTGGCATTTGAATGGATCTGGTCCCATTTCATAACTGGAAGAATGCTTATTTAAAAGAAGTTTTTTTTGTATTTTGATGCTGATTATTTCTGAAAATTTATCTTAGCAGCTTGCCTCCAATTTCCAGGGCCCGGTAGTCACTGTGCTGTACAGGAATCTCAGAAATACAGGAGGTGTTACCAACAGAATAGGAACAGGGAGAAAGTATTTATTTCATGTCATCCTGGAAAAATAACATACCCAAGATGGTTAAATTAAAAAATGTGTCAATTTTTGGCAGAGAATCAGATAAAGTTAGCATGGACTTCAGCAGGATGAGCTTGTGCTTAATATGGGAGTCTAGCGAACATTTCTGTTAGTAGCATTGATCGGCGCAGCTAATTGTGCACAGACGGTTCTGAATTAAGCCTCAAGATCTATTTATACCTGCAGTTAAATTTTCGTTGGCATGGCTGAGATAGGGTGAATAGTAAAATATATTGGGGGAAAGGCAGAAATTTCAATCAAACAATTTCTTGTTAATTTAGAATAGAGCTTTAAAAGAACATTTAATTTTATAAGAAGGACGGGGGATAGTGGGTTAGTGTGCAGTGGAATACTTAACACTGTAAAGACATTTGTTTCTTAGAAATGCTTTTGAATGTTCAAACAAATTTGACTTAATTTGGAGCATTTGAAAATTTCTTGTTGGACATTAACCATAATTGGGTCACTTGAGGGAGTACAAGCTAGCAAAACACATAGTCAGGAAAAATCTATAAATGTATGCACATGCTCACAACCCCACTGATGCTTGGCAAATCTCAGATTTTTTCTACACCTGACCCTGTGAGTGTGAACTGTTCTGAATTTAATGCCTTGCTTTGCCTTTTCATTCTTCAGAACTTGATTCCTGTTAGGGCATTTCTTGTATAGCACAGAAAAGAAAAATACTTTGGATCTGGCTGTGTGCAACATCCCCTACAGAGCTTCTTGCTTTTCTTGAACCTTGAATCTCTGTTTACCTGAGAAGAGATAAATATGGAGGATCTCTTACTACATTACTCCCCCATGACTTCCAGTAAATTATCCAACTCCCATGAGTAAGCTGAGCAGTACAGTGAGTTGGTGAACTAATTTGCTCTCTATGTGGCCACTTCATTTAGGAGACTCCTGAAAATAGAGAGCTGCTAAACTAAGCCATCAGCAAGTTTGCATAAGGTCATAAACAGTGTTTGCTCATTAGGAAAATTCATTGCAATTTTTTTCATCTGCCAACAGTGTAAAACTGCATAGAAAAGGAAATAGTAACTTTTAGAAATGAGATCTGAAATTAACTGTGACATTTCAAAGATTAGCCCTCAAGCTAATCAGCAGTTGACGATTTAATAGTTATAGTAGGTGTCAAATAAAAAAGGCTTTAGTCTGAAGTTGTAGAACACTTACAGCAGCATCTGTCATTTTAATAGCTGGATATTTGATGAAAATAAATGAACAACATACATTTGTAGAAAAACTAGTGAAATATTTTCTGGCTGATATCTCTTAGCTTCCTCTGCTTTGTATTTAATTTTATCTGTATCTAGACAGTGTTTAGCATAATGCTTAATATGCCCTAGAAACTGCTTTGTTGCTACTTTTTGTACAAAGAGTGGAAGTATATTAATAAAGAAACAAATAATAAAGAAAACAAATAATAAAGAAACAAAGTTCAAGGGAAGGTGATTGCACTGTCTGAGTGGCGGTGCAGGTTTGTACTTCACAGGGTAGTTGTCTTCAAGTTTCTAAAGAAAGCAAGTGCATTTCAGTAGTACCACAGCCTTGGGGTTTTTCTGTTCCTGAAGTGTGATTTGTTTTTTAGCTGCACATTTCTAATCAACCTTTGGTTTCTATTTTGGGATTGTTTTTTTTCTTTTATTTCATTTTTCTTGTCTGTATTCCTTGAATTTGAAAAGACTAAAGAAAAGAGTTATATTTATGAAAGCTCTGTCCTGCTCCAGATTAGCAGTTAAGCAGGGAGAGGGTATTGAATGCTTTAATAAGCAACTTTGCAAGACAGTTTTTCCTTCGCCAGTTGGGTTTGTCTACCATTGTTACAGAGGGCTCTTTGAAAATAGCAAGATACTGAAAGAGTGGGCAGTTTGTATTTGTTGGACAGGCAATATGAAACTACAGGTTCTGGTGTCTGTTGAATAAGCAGGACATTGTTTTTCCTGATGATTAGATGGCCTTTTGTCTTCTGCTTAGTCAGAAGTACTACCAGGTAGATTCCTTTGCCACCTCGTCACCACCTATCAGAAAAAGAAGGAAAAATGTTATACACCTTCTATCACTGCATTGAAGCCCTGTGCCCTGCTTCAACAAGTTGTGTGTTTCTTTCTATATGAGATAGGAAGTGTGTGCCTGCTAAAAAAGGGTGATAGGATGAAATTCTGCAGACACTTATGGAGAAATGTCCTTCTTGCAACAAGTGTACCACTGAAATACCATCTCCTACAATTATAGAAAACCTGGAGTAGCTCCATTCACCTGTACTGTAACTTCAGACAGGGTCAGTATCTTGTGATCAGTGGCAGATGACACATCAGTGTGGATCTCTGGTGATGATCCCATATCAGCAAGAAAATATCAGCTCCTTTCTTCATCATATACAAGTCCATAAAAACAGTACAGGGTTTGCAATATATGCTGTAAGAGCTGTTTTGACAGTCTCCTGCAATAACTATCCAAAATGGGAGTGTGGTGAGAGGCATGTGGTGTTGACAATGTTGCAAATTTGTAGATTTCTGTTTGGAATTTCTCAATTTCTGTCACTGATTGGCAGGTAGCACCCCCCTAGGGAGGGCTGAAGCATCACTGTAGAGGGAGGTGCAGAAGGAAAGTTGAGTGTGATGGAGAAGGGAAAGTCTGAAGTGCTTTAGCTGCTCTGGGACCTGTTGCAGCTCTTGGTATCTGTTGTAGCACACACTATGTCATTCAGTGCAGCAGCCTAGCAAACAACTGTCTTGAGAGCTATGATTACACAGGGCGGGTTAAAATTATTTCAAGCCCCTTTCAAGTAGTGATGTCTGTAAAGGAGGACTGCTCCTTCCCCAAAAGAGCAATAATGAGTGCAGAGGGAACAGATAAAGTATCAGCAGGGTCTGTGTTCTGGGTGGAGAGGCCCTGGAGAGGAATGATATCCATAGCTGTGTCCCTAACTTGCACACATGTTTTTTTAAGGACAATGATTCTAGAAAGAAAGACTGCAGGAGAATGTGCATTTAGGAGAATAAAATGGGAAGGAAAAAGATTTCCTGGAAGGCTCTTTTCTAGTCTGCATCACTGAACAGTTCTGAATTTCCAGTCCCCAGTGTCTCTTATTCTGGTTCTGATTTGTTTATTGGTGCTTAGAGTTTAATGATCATCTTTTTACCTGGCAGTGAATTTCCTGAAATTGATTTTACTGTCTTTGTTGAAGAGCAGATCAGTAACAGATTATGTCAATTCCACAGAAATATATCCAGACAAGCCAGGTGTGCATGGACCATGTGTTCGGTAGCTGTGCCAAAAAAGTAGATGGAGCTTGATGGTCTTGAAGAGCTAGTGAGACTCTTTTATGGTTACCTGGCAGACAGTGTGTGTCTCATGCAGGTGCAGATTGGTACAGGCACAGCTGAACCATACTTCCAGGTCTGTATTAGCAGATAATGCAATGAAGCTTAGGAAAAAAAAAAAGAAAAAAAGAAAAGGGGAAAAAAAAAAACCCACCTATGAATTATGTGAATTCCAGAGAAACAGGGGCTTTCAGTGGTGTAGTTATTCCTGCATTTGATGTCCCTAAGAGAAGGAAAAAAGATATATGGCCCATTTAGGGATGCTACTGTTTCTGTCTGATATGTGTCTATTTGAAATTACAGGCAAAGACATCTTACATGGATATTTCCAAGCCCTCAGCTGCTCAGTGGTTTGGGGATGAAAACCACTAGACAGAGCCTGGAAGTCCAGCATATTCTCTCAGTGGGCACAGTGGTTAGAACAGCAAGATTAGGTGTCCTGCATCAGCCCCAGTCTGTAAATGCTTTCCTCAGAGCTGCATCTGATTTATATCCCTTCTCTCCTGAAAGAGAGCACTAGAGAAGTACCTGGTTTATCTTAATATCTGGGATATAAATGCTCTTCTGCCATGATTCTAGAGTTAAAAAACACTATTGTTTTGAAGTTAACATATTTTAGAAATAGTATAAAAGTGAATTCCTGAGTGCTTGAGGGAATTGCAGTTCTTGTTTCATTTTCCACAAGAACAGATGTTTGCCCTGCTGCCTTGGGATTGTTCCAGCTCTGGTAATTCTGTTCTGTGTACCTAAAGCTCTCACTGAGGTTTCAGATGGATGAGGAAGTTATTATTTACTAGCTTTTCACCAGGACTCCTCTGGGACAATAAATGCCATAAAGATGCAAAGTTTTAGTATTACTGTTCTCTCTTCTCTAAGTAGACTTTCATTTTATTATTATTTCACTGTACAGGCAAAATATAGTAAGATTTTACTTGTTTGATCCTGTTCTTGTTTCAATTGGGGACAAATCTCCTGTAGCTTCATTGTGAGCAGGAGGCGGTTCTTACCTGTAAGTGCTCTAATAAACAATTTGCAAATATAACTCAAAACCTTAATCTAAAATCCATTTTGCTTACAGCAAATGTAGGAGAAACTTCTTTTCAGATGCTGTCTGGAATTGGTGAAGATATTTTTAGAGTGCTGATGAGGTGTATTGCTGTAAGTTACTAATGAATGACAAAGCTCAAGATCTTGTTCAAGAGTGTTTGGAGAATGTGTCAAGTGTCCTGTATGGAATTACCTGACTCAGATGTCAAATGACTGCAAGTGATTAAAATAATGGGGTGGAGTATAGAAATTTAAAAACAATGTCTGGTGATGACTATAAGAGCCTGAGACTTAAGGTGCAGATCATGTAAATCAAAGAAATGCTGAATATTTTGGTGATCAGTTTTGCTCATTGTACACATTCTTTGGGCTCAATGGTGTAATTCCTTACTGGGTATCAGATGGCTGGCAAAATGAAGCATGGAAAAAAGATACATGAGAAACTTCAAAGCATAGAAATACTATTCTGAAAGCTGAAGCAATAGGAAGAATATTCATAAGCTAGTTTGTGGAAAGCTCAAGAATATGTTTTCTACTGTTTTTTGAAGAGTTGTCATCATACTATTCTAAAATCTTCTCAACATCTGCTTTTCTTGAGCTTTTAAAGAATAAGTAAAGCTCATAAATGATAAATACGTTTCTAAATGTGCTTAGATCTGAAAGCAGGTTCATTTAGTAAATAAATTCTGAAGCATAGAATTAGTTCTAACCTGCTTGTATTTATCCTTTACAGCACTGTTTTGAAAAGGAAAAAAAATTCTGTGACAGTTTTTGTACCACATTTACAAAGATCTGTTGATTTAGGTTAATTGTCCTCTCCATTGCTGAATAGTTGCTTGGTAAACTTAATTTATGTTCTGCTTTCATCTAGGTTACCCCATCAGTGGGCAATTTTAAAAAGATTTTTAAAGAGCCTTTTTTATCTTCAGTGAAAGTGACCCACTTGATGTTACAAGAATTAGAATTTAACATGATGGGAATTTTTGTGTGCACCTAAAAGCAAAATTTCCCCTTGGGGAATAGTTTGCAGTGTGACAATTTTACTTTATGGCCTGTAAAATACCCTTAACTTTTAAAACTGTATTTATTTTAATTCTCTGTTCACACTGCAGCACTTCTGAGCTTTTAGTTTCACCAATTAACATATTCTCCACTGTTTTTAATCTTTACAGCAGCTCTAGGCAAAAAATTCCTTAACTTGAATGTAGAATTCTGCTGGGCATGAATCCACCTGCAGCAGTGTTAAGAGTGGTGTTACTAGCTGACTTAGCCTGGAAATGCTCTGAGGTTGTCAAGTCTGATGTTCAGTGGATTATATTTTCATACATCGCTGCTCGTCTCTTCTGGCAGTCATCATTTCTGAGATGAACTACTTTTCTTCCTTGGAGAGGTGCTCCAGTTGCAAATAGGATTCTTGGAGCCTGCAAGCATTTTAGTGAAACACAGGAAAAGTTAAAGTATTATAAAGACATTTATTGCAGATAAATGCACAGTACATGTTCAAATAGTTTTCCAGGATTTTTGGTGTCAGCTTTTAGAACTTCTGCATTTGCTACCCTCTGCTCTTCTCCCCACCATCTTCTCATAGGTTGTTTTCTCAGTTGCTGTGGAGGATGAGTTTGGCATTTTCTAGCCTCTGCTAGAGCCACATAAAGATAGCTATTTTTTTAGGATTTCATAAATCAAAAGAGATCTTGAACTGCAGTCCAGTACATGGGATGGTAGGATTTCCCCCCTGGAGTTCTTCACATAAACATTTGGAAGGTGATGAAGCAGAAAGTGCAGCAGGGCCCTTGATGGAGCCTGTTCATTATAGGACAACATGCTCCCCTTGGGCTGCAGCCCAGCTTCAGTGCTGCCATGGCAAGGCAGGCTGAGACCAAAGGCAGCACTTGGAAAATGAAAGTAGCCTGCCTTCTTTGGTTTTATTTTTTTCCCTCAACCACTCCATTTTAACAATTTGTAGGTATTTCTATTTTACACAATTTAGAAAAATAATCCTAGGATAATTTCTGCATTATCACACAGTTTTTATCTGGTCCATAGTGATAACTGAGGTTGTTGGCATATGAACCTAAAGCATTGAACAGGAATCAGACTCTTCTCTCATTTTTTATGAACCATTTTAATCAAGCCTGGGACCTGTTGTGCTTCACTGGTTGAATCTTTCTGTGTAACAACAATTTTTCCAGTTTTGTAATTCACATTGGTCTCAAATGCACCAAAACTTCTAACCATGCCTCCTACTTACCACTGTCAGAAATCCCATTATTCTTTTAGAACATGGTCTATAAAAAAGTTTACACATCGGTCTGCTGTTGTTACTTTTAACAGCATCTATATTTTTACATATCAGCCTCCAGCATCTAGCTAAAGCTTCATTAAACCTTATTGTCTCACCTAAAGAATCTTCCTGCCCTTCACCCAAGAACTTCTCAAACCGCTTTGATGTTAAGTCTTGTCTATGTCACTAAGACAAGCAGACTAAGACCCAGCTCTTTCACTTTCCTGTCATCAAACCTCTTTGGCTGAGTGACCCTTCATCTTGAGCATAACCTGCGGAGTTTCTGTGCGATACCATTTATTTACTATCAGTAGGTGTTATAACAGGTAATCAGATGAAAACAACCCAACTCTAACCAAAACAAGATAATTTGAATACAAAGAGTGAACTCACCATCAAACACTACTATATGTTGTGTAAATAAAGCTGTCCAGGGCTGATGTTTTGTTGTCACTGCAGAGTACACTCTGTGTGCTGCTTGGTGACATGGAAAATTCTGAGTATGACTGTAATACTGAAAAACTGAAGAACTTTCAAGAGTAACTCAACACAAATCAAGAGATTAGAGAGACTTATTTGAGGGAAGAGTTGTTTAATAGAGTATTTAAAAATCAGCATGGTTTTGCATCTATGATGGATTGACATAGGAGGTTTTGTATGCATAAATTAGCTATACAAGAGCAAGATTTTAACTGGAAGTCTTTGAAAAATAAAAGTATTGTTTTATAGTTTCTCTAAATTCTACACCTTTTCTACCTCATAAATTGTGCCTCAAAAACTTCTGGTGAAATTCTTCTACCTGTGCACTTTCAGTTCTGCCTCATTCATCCTGGCTGCTGAATTAGACAGCGGTTCAATTGTTGCTGACCGTGTAATTAGGATGGTGTTGTGCATAACCAGTCATCACTGTGAGTGTTGCAGCACAGCTAGAGCTGAAAGCCACACCTAGAAACTGCAAAGAATATTGTCTCAGGATTGAGAGATAGCAGCAGAGCCTGGCAATTTTTCCTCCTTCCCTCAGCCACCCCCAGTGAAGGATAGGGTCCTGCTCCATGCAATGAAGGAAATAGCTTGTTGAATTTTTCTGGAGTATCAAGCACTGAAGATCTTCCCTCAGATGGCTTCTTTGTCCTCTATGCTACTGCTTGACCTGCTTTCTGATACACTGTGCTGTTGCTGCATTTGCATGGTGACTACCAGGCGTGGTGGGGATACAGCTTCGCCATGACTGTGTTGAGCTGCTTTGGTTGAAAAGTTCTGCAGGAGTTACGAAGGGGAGAGGAAGTTTCAGTGGTCAGAAGTGCGTGTCTCAGCTGAATGAGAATTCTGTGAGACAGAGGTAAACTTCTGCAGCCTGGAGGCTCTTGTTCAGCTGAACTCAGATGTTTCCTGCAGATCAGAGAAGCATGTGAACATGTCCAAAAGAGACTGCAGTGACATTTTCTGTTAGATATTCTTAACGTTAAGCTTTCTAAGATCATAGTCAAATCTCATAAATTTTATTATTGGTGCTTTCGTTATGAATGACAATGAAGACTGGCATTTGAGACAAAATATCTAGTTTGTCATTTAATTTCCTTTTTTTAAAAAATTAAAATCTCTTCTTGGTGACAGGCTACACAATTTCTTCTCCATTATGACAGTCTCGTTGATATAGGAGCAAGACAAACGTGTAAGAAAAGCAATTATGACACCACAAAATTTGATTGGGGATTAAAAGTATAAATTGCCTGAGGTAAGAACACATAGATCAGTGAAATTTCATCTAGAAATAAATCAGTCAAGCTACACATACAACTGAGGGATAATTGTTTGCTGGTCCCTTTGGATGAGTGCACAAGAAACTGACACAGCATTAAACACCAGGTCACACACTGATTGCTGTGAGTAGATCTCAGCAGTGTCACAAAGGCTTTGCAAGGACCTTTCCATTGTAAATTCTGGAACTGTTAATTGATTCACGATTTTTTTGTGGGGGATTTTAAAGCTATTAATTTTAACGAGATTCATCCTATAACCAACTCTTTAAAAGCAAAGACTGTGGCACTGTGGAAATTTGGATCTCTGAATCTAGATGGTGTTTTCTGCTAGTTTCCATTTTGAAGATGCGAGTTATATTATAGAGGCCAAAGAGCCACAATTAGTATCCTAGAAAAGATTCAGTGCTCAGCTTTCAGCCTAATGTTCCAGACCTATGCATTAGCATAAAGTTCTCCCTCTTGCAGAAAGTAAGGGGAAATAGTATGGGAAGAAAGCCATCCTTTAGTGGTTATTTCCTAACAGTGCAGAGCAAAGCAAGCTTTCTCTCTGCTTTGAGTCTATTTTCCATAGCACAGCTGTTAAGTCCCAAGGGATGCAGCCGGGGCCATTTTCCCAATTTGAGTCAACCCTTAGCCTGTGAGAGAGGGGAGGGATCCTGCTCCAGAGCACTTCTAGAATGCATCCCAGCTGCTCCTGGGCTAAAGAAGAAGCTGTGACAGAGAGAACAGAAATCCCTGTAGATATGGTTCAGAAAACATTTGGATAAGTAGCTGTTATGAATCATGAATATTAAGCACACTTTCCCTTAAAACCTAAGTAGTGGCATCTGACTCACTGGGCTCATAAATTTCTGTAGCTATTCCTACAAATAGCATGTACGTGGACAGAAGGAAGGAAGGAAGGAAGGAAGGAAAATGTAAATACCTTGCCAATTATTTCTTTTCATATGTGTTTTTTATGTTTGGATATTTGGGGTTTTTAATATCTGGGCACTTTAGTTCTCTGTTTTTTTATGTTGCACCAGTGAGTAAATGTCAGGTATTAAAATGTTCAGGCAACTGAAGATGCAGCTAAGCACCTAGAATATTGATTTTATTTTGCAATGTATTATTTGGTTTGTATTTGAACATAAGCATACTCTATTGTGTTTCTAATTGAAATACATCTATGAAGTATTTCCCCAGGAAAGTGGATGATGAAATTTATGTATATCCTAATAATCATGTTTTGCATCTTATACATTTATAGTGTGTTTTAGATAAGGATTTTGATCAATTGGCAAGCTAGTCAAAGGCTCACACAATGATGAGAGATAAAAAGTGTGATATTAAACAGAATACCATATTAATTATAAAATAAACGTGCAAAATCCTGAGTGTTGCCCACTTACAAATATCAACCTGCGTATCTGTCTGCTTTAAGTCGAGGGAACATGTAATGCAAAACCAAACATTTAAAAACTGCAGAATATATTTTCTCTACATAGACTTAAAAACATCGGGGGCAGAATACCTGTCTTTCATATGTTCTTTCTGAAAAATATTTTCCCTGAGGGTTTCCAACTGCTCATACTGGTCTTTTTGTTAGGCTCTTATCAAGCAAAATGCTTAAAACCACACTGAATATTAAGAATGAGTATTCCAAATGGGCTGGTGAAAGGCTGTATTGAATCAACTCTTTAAAGGGTACGTTCCTTGTTTTGCAAAGAAATATTTCCCTTATAGAGTTAATGTTTAGTATCCCCTCTTTATGGAACTGTTTTACAATAACCCAAATGTTAGCTGTGAGAGAGAAAAATGTGAATATTATACAATTTTTAATGCGCATCTCAGTGAAATTAAAGGCATGTCAGGCTTAGGTTCTTCAATAAAGGCATACCATAGCCTGGGGGTTTGTCATGGCTGAAAATCTAGTCTGTGACATGCTTTTCACTTCTCTGAATGACAGGCGAGGCAGTGCTACCTCCAAAATATAACGTGTTAAGGATTTTGCAGACTGCATGTATTTTATGATGTTAACTTATAACAGAATCACAGAATATCCTGAGTTCAAATGGAGATAAGAAAACTGAAGTTAGTGTTTAAATTTTAGGTTGGCTTTGTTCTTTGAGGTCTGCAAACCGTGCACTCCTCTCAGTTAGTCACAAAATGCAGCTGCAGTTGATGCAACCCCAGTGCACCACAGCAGCCTTATTTTTTCTTGTGTCTTTCATACCGACTGCATCTCAGACTGCTTTCCACAAAGCTCAGCAACTCCTGGCAGTACACAGAGAGGAGCCGGAAAAGAACTTGTTCCAAATTCCCTGTATGTCACTAGTATAATCTCATTCAGCAGTGGATCTCATATAAGAAGGGGAACAAGTGAAAAAAACTCTCAAATGCAGCAATTCCTTTGCACTTTAGGGAGATTCCTAAGAGAGAAAAAGAGGGATGGCTATCTTTCTCTGTCAAAGTATTATTATCTTATTATTCTCTCAATTTAAAAAAAAATAATTACCTCATCATAATAATAACATTTAATCACTATTACATTCATAAGATTTAGTTGTTGTTTCAATTGTATTTCACTTGTAACTATGAGAAAATTTACTTTTAATAACCACAATCTTTTAGGAAAATGCAACTTTACATTCATGTCCCTTTACCTTTTGTTCACTGGCAGCAAAATAAATCCATTCAGAAATCAGACATCACAGTTTGTTTGACTTAGACACTGAATGTAGTTATCAAATGTGGATGGTTTCCTCTGTGGTGCACAGCTTTGAAGCCCTCTCTTTCTCAGGATATGCACCTTATTACCATTTCTTTAATTTCTCTTCCACTCCAAGATGGCACTATCTTTTGCTCTTATTTCTGTAGTTGCAAAAAAAATCCTGCTGGTCATGACCAAAACTTGAAGTCTTTATTAAAAATATATTAATCCCTCCTAGCCTTTGTGCTGTGATCTAATCTGCCACTCCTGCTACAGTTCTTCTTTACCTTTGCAATTCCTAAATGAAAAAGCTTTTTTGTCTGCTGATTTCAACCTTCAAATATTTGTGACAATATCTCCTTTTATTTGTTATTCAGCCATTCGGTATAGATGGAAAGGTCTTAATACTCTCCAGGAAATTAATCCCTATGTACTTAATTTGATTTAAATTCCTCCACAAATGCACATGTTAAGAAGTTATGTGGCAGTGAGCAGACCATTGATTTAAAGGCTGTGATCTGAGAGGGGAAATAGTATTTGACATGCATGATGTTGGCAAAAGCTCCTTTTGTGTTGTGGCTTTCTGAATTTCCCTTCATTAATTCACATCTTTCTGTAGTGGCAGTGTTTGTGTGTGATAGGAGTTTTCTCAATGTACTTTATTCCAGAGCTTACTCCAGAAATATGGGGCACTTTTGCTTATCTTTCTCATTGTTCCTCCTTTTTTGTTTGAAGATGAGTTTGTTCACATCTACCTTATTTTGTGGTATACACTGATTGGCCATTTTCCTGTCCTGATTTCCACATTCCTGAAGCCTGCATGTTCCTTTCAGCCTAATCTTGTAATGAACTGCAGGAGGGTAGTATTGATAGTCCTGATGTAGGTGAGTACAGCTGGCAACCTTCCCAGCCTTCCTTGGTGCAGTCTCTTTGCAGGCAGGGTAACAAGGATGCCTTTACTGACATAGAATATTTCCAGTTTGTTGGTCTATAATGTTAATAAAGGCGAGACTCTCAAGTGACTCTCCTATTTGCTGTACAGTTTTTCTGAAATGCGCAGTAATTAACATGCATTTGTACTCACTGATGGTAAGCTTGAAACATTAAAAATATGAAATATTTCTTTAAAAGCTGGATTTGTCAAAATTCTCCCCAGAACTAGAATGTTATTTTTCACATTTTAAAGTTCTACATAAGTCAGCATAAAGAAATTAAAAGTTTGGTTTGGGTTTTTTCTTTTAAATCTGGATGAAGTGGAAACCACTTTTAAAAACTCTCCAAACCCCAAAAGATGTTATCAAGAATTATAAAGCAACAGGAGAAGGGTGGAACTTGTTCCTACTAGTTATGTGGAAGAGCTGAAAAAACATTGAATGCTGCATCTAGGAAGTTGTTGACAGGCACTGTTCTTATGATCTGTTTGAAAAACCTGACCCGATTTCACTGTAGAGAAAGGTTAAGTGTAAGTTTAAAGATGACGTAATTTGCAAGCCACCAGTTTTTGAAGGCCATAGATCCCATCCTGCTAAAAAAAAAGGCGAAAACAAGAAAAATTAAAAGCAGATGGTGCTCTTTGCTTCAGCAGGAGCGGTCATAACTCTCTTCAGATTAGCCATCTAGGATATGAAAGAAGGAAAGATGATTCATCTTTATAAATGGTGTCATGTTCTTATTTCAGGGCTGCTCTTCAGCTCTCCCCCATTTTGTCTTGCTGTTTCCTTTTTGATTCTGTAATACCAGCAAACCCACCAGTCTGGGCAGTAACCCGAGCTCTGGTGGGCACTGGGAGCTGAGATTAATTCCTCCCTTGCCACTCACAGGGCTCTTTCTTGGTGCAGAGGTAGAGTAACTCAGGAGCAGTGGGCTGGGGCTGGTTTGTGTGACCCAGGATACTGCAGCACCTGGAGGCAGCACTTGAGTCAAGCCTGCTCCAGAATAGGCACCAATTCCCACTCTGTCTGAAGACAGACTCTGTGATAGCCTCTAAGAGTTGGTGCATGGTGAGAGGCTCTGTTTGAAGGTCAGACACAGCAATCAGTGCTCTGTTGTGGAGCGTGTTTGAAGTGTAGCCAACACATTTGAATTTGAATGCATTTTCTTACTGAGTGCATATTCTTATAACAACTATCTGCATGATCTTTCTTTTCAATGAGTAGTGTTTCATGCAGTGTGTCTGAATGAAAAACTTCTCTCGTTTGCTGCACACTGAAATGAACAGCCAGGTTTGGCAAAACATGAGAGCTTTTTCTGGATCTGATGCTTGCTGAAGTTTTGCAGTGTTTGTAGATTAAATGGGAAGAGGAGAGCTAACACAAGACTGTAGCTCTGTTGAATGTACTTTGCTCTGAGGAAATCTGTTGTTTATTTCAAATGTTGAGCAACAGTATTTTGGTTCAGCTGGTTTTCTGTTTATGTCATCAGGTAAAAGAGATGAGAAGTAAGAAAGAAACAAAATGCCTAAAGAGTTGGGAAGGGCTTCCTACAACAGCATCCTTAGTTCATTACAGGAAGTCTAAAGTTATGCAACCACAACATATCTCCCTGATAAGCATCATGCTGAGATATACCAAATCTGTTTGACTGCATGCACTGACCAAACAATCTTGATTTTATTTGATACACACAGAAACAAAAAGGACAGTTTTACTGTAACTAATGCATGTTGGGAAAAAGAGAATTAGGAGAAAGTTTACAGCATTTAATGTACAGAAAAATTAAAAAATAAAACTCTAATAGGAGATTGTGCATTTGAACAATTCTTGTTTTTCCTACCATAGGTTCCATAGATAAATTTGAAAGTAAAGGTAGTTCATCTTATAACAATTGGAGTTATTCTTTTAGGAAATAATTACTGATAAAATGAAAATTATAGAGAAAAATCCTGTAATACTAAAAGAGCATAATAGTTACTAGAACGTATTTAGTGTGCTGGGATACTAGACTATGACAACATGGAATCTGCAATTATTTCATTAAATATAAACAATCAAAATGGAAAATACTTTGTCTGCTGTTTCCCTATTCCTCACCTTTAAGTAATATTCAGTATATCTGTGATGTGTGGCAAACTGATTTTCATACACTTGATCTTACTATTTTTAAAATAGGCCAAATGCTTGCCTGACCATCCTTTTCACTCATGAGGAAACAAAGAGTTATCATAGTGCTCTACAGCATGTGTAAATTGTATAAATTAAGCACTATTGAATAAAGGCAGAAGCTGCCTTTTGCTTAAATTTCAGTGGGAATATGTAGCCCCAAATGAAATGTATGTTGTTTGGAAAAAAGGGTTACAATGGCCTCCGGTTATCCACATGCAAAATAGGAAGTCTTATCCTTCTCACTTCAGTTAGTAAGAAAGTTTCTTTTTCTTAGTTGTCATTAAGAGTATTTAGTTCCTTATTTTCCATGGGAAAATTCCATGAATAAAAGTTTGCTGGAGTAAGAAGTGGCTCAGCTTCTACGAATAAATCTTAAAGATGTTCAGAGGCTCAGAAAATCTCCAAATTATGGTCTTTATTAATAAAATAGTACATGTTCTGGATAAAAATAATCATAATTTGGATACATTTTGACAAAAAAAATGAATGCTGTCTTGAGACAGAAATTATTATTAATTATACTTCAGTGATGTCAGTGGAAGACTTCAAATATTTTCTATGATGCTGTTGATCATATACTGGTTAGAATGAGTGGAGACATGAATTTTCTCTCCAGACACCACCTTTAAATAGGATATTAATAGCCTTCTGGGGGTTAGATATAAAAAGGTTTGCAGCTAGGAGCAGCTTTATGTCTGTGCAACTATGTAGTGCACACTACTGCCTGTGTGCACTACACAGTGAGCAAAATAAAGTTCGGTCTTTAAAATAAGAGTATGAACACTGTGTCTCTTTTCCAGAGTGTGAACGTACCTTGGCAGAAAAGAGTACGGACAGTGTGTCTTTGTCTGTCAGACAGACTGTGTCCACCCCGGGAGATAAGTCAGAGAGTGCTGGAAATCGTTCCTGGCTTCCAGCCACAAAAATTACTGTCAGGGGTTAGTAAGCAAAATCCCTTTTCTGAATACATTGAGTCAAAAAAGTCACATCAGATGCAGTAAGCATCTCATCTCTTCTGCTCCTGTATATTGCCCCTGCCACATTGCAGAGGGAAGATTTCTGATGCGAGAAAAGAGTGAGATAGATAAAGCCCTCTCTGTCCCTAGGGGTTACTAATGCACCTTATCTGTGGATGATAATAGAAATAAGATTAAAAAACAATGCTGCATGAATTCTTTTATCTAATGTGGACAGCAACATAGCCCAGCAGTACCACCTGACACCCAGACCTGCGTTGAAACTTCCGTCATTTCCTATGAGTATCTCTACAGAGGGTAAAGTTTGTTCTGATACCATGAGGCACAGCAATATGGCTCTTCCAAGGAAGTTGATTTGGCTTAGAGGCTTCAGAAAAATAATCTGGAATGAGTGGAATCTTCCTTACACGAGTATTCTGAGTTTTTGAAAACAGCATAATTTGTATGCTAATAAGATTTCCATTATTGCAATGATTGCTTTCTTGTCCATTAATTACGTATGCTTTGATCAGTTGGCATTAGTGCTATAAAATAGCTTTACAAATATTTAATAAATGGGTTCACACTATTAGTGTTTTTAAAGATAGTTATTGCTACAAATTAAGAGATTCCTTTTCCAGCTTAGAATATGAAGATAAATATGATCTAATTTGAGAAGCAATTGTTAGCTGTTTTGCAATTATTAATTCATTTTATGAGTGATAGAAAGAGAGTAGAATCTCCTTTTAAGTGCTATATCCTCATTCTAGCTGGGATTCAACATTGTCATATCACTGCAACATAGTGAAAAACAGCATAAATATTCATTGAATGCCAGTGGCAGAGAAGGAAATACTTTCTTCTAATACTACTTTCATTTGAGACAGATGAAATAAAAGGCTTCTCATTAGTTATTTTGGGACATTTAATACTCTACAGGCATGCCATACACTTGGCCAATTAGCATAGATGATTGATGAGAAGAATTAAAAAATAGAAGTAACTGATTTTTAAGGGCAGCTGTGAATACAGGGTTTGCTGCTGTTTTACAGAGCAGTGCACTTTGTCAGAGTATCAAAAAGAAATTTAGTCCCATTCCATTCAGTGTGAGTGTGTTGACCAAGATAAGGAAAAGGTTATGATACTGGAGATAGCCAGAGAAAATAATGGAAACTGTCATTTGTCTTCCTTCAGGCTATTTAGATATTATTGCTGTCTCTCCAAGAAGGCAAGCATCTGATGCTGGAATGCATTAATTACAGAGGTGTCAGCATGAGCCTCAACTCGCGGTGCTTATTTGGAACTTGTAGTGTTGGATCTTTTGTGGGAAAATGAAGAGCACTGCATCCTTATGCAATGGTTTCTTTGTTTTCCAGTGAGATCTCTTCCATGTTTATTGCTTCCTAGATCTTGCAGGTTTGATCTCTTCAACAGGGCTGAAAAAAAGCAGCCAAAATGATAAGAACACTTTTGAGTATGAGGCAGCCTTCTCTTTCCCTGGGAATAGAAAAACAGGCAAAGCAATGTCTGGGCCTCTGTGCTTTCCTTGAAAAATCTAAGCTTAAAATCAGTTCAGGTACCCTGAAGAACAGTTTTAGGACTTCCTTCAGCACAAGCTGAGGTGCTGCCAACAGTATTCCCAGTGGATTTACACTGGCATCAGCTTGCTCAGTTGCTAAAGCACTGCTGGGGCTCAAACACCAGTTCAGCCCAGCTCAGTATTGTTCAGGGGTGTGGGGCTGGGGTACTGCTCTTGAGAGGGAAATGAAAGCTCACCTTGTATTCAAATGAGTCCAGTCCTTTCTGAATATAAATTAGGGATCTTAATGTAGGCTTGTGTACGTTGTTTGTGTAAAGAGTGCAGTTATAAGTTAGTAAAGATTATCTGCTCTTTTGAGTGGTATTCTGCCACTCACAGCCATTTGATAGACACACTTTTTGTTTTTTTTTCAAAATTAAAAAATCACTATTTTCAATATTTAGAATTTTTTTTTACAGTTTGAAAAGAAAACATTTTAGATTTTCCTTTCAAATAAAATATTTTTAAAGTCTGAAAACTGATTTTTGGCCTTTTTCCACTGGAAAAATATTGGCGGATTTTTTCTTATTTTCCAGAGTTCTTTGTATGTCTTTTTATTGTTTTTTTTTGTTTTTTTTTCTTTTTCATTTCAGTTAAGTACGGAATAGACAAATTTCAACTTCTCTCAGGTGTTAAATAAATGAATTGTGTTATTCTGCCAAATTATGAGAGGAGGGCATTAATGTGTCCACTCTAGGCATACCAGAGGCATTTAAAGAGAGCATAGATGTCTGAGGCAGAGAACAACAGCCCAGAATGGTTCCTCTCCAGTTGCACTTCCAGGACACTGAAATTCAATCCCGGCCTCCATTCTGGAACATGAAGTTCCAATACAGTTTGGGCATGAGAGAGACATTTCAGACTGGCCAGGTAAAAACTTCCTCCTATATAAAACCAACTTTTGTGGTGCAAAGATAACTCAACTGTTCTTATTCCCCTCCCTAGTACAGCTCTGAAAATACCTGGTCTGCTGAGTGGAGAACTACTTGTTCTCTGCACAAATATAATTTAAAAAAAGAACAGGGGAATCTCCTTCAAATAATACTGTGAGCCTAAAAGTAAGCATATGGCAAATAATAAGAGGAACCTGAAAGCAAGAGGAAAACTTAAAGTGATAAGAAGATTCAGGTTCAGAAGCAGTCTTCTGATGGAAATAATTGAAGTTAAAAAGCTCCTCATACTGAGTTTTATAACTCCAGGAGCTTAGATATGAATATAGCTCATGAAATGCATTGATGGATAGTCATTCCCTAATTCCCTTTCATTTCCAACTTTACTGACTCTGATTCTGCCTGTGCTTCTCTTGAAGCCAAGAGCTGAGAGCAGTACCTTTAAAACAAGTGCAAATCTTTTTTTCAATGTTTTGTTTTGTATTTTAAGGGGAATTTGCGAGGGGGAGTTCTTTTTGTGTTTGGTGATGGTAGAGGATTGTTTGGTTTTATGCTTGGTATTTAGTTTGGTTGTTATTTTGGGTTGGGTTTTTTGTTTGGTTGTTGGGGTTTTTTGTTGGTGTTGGGGTTTTTTGTCCTGAAGCACTTAATGGTGTCTGAGCTGAGAAAAGAAATTGCTTAGTCTAAGGTTGGTAGTCTGGGAATCTGCTTGCCAATCTTGTTTGACACCAATCTTGTTTTCATTTACCTGGGTGCATCTGAATTAGTCTGCATGGCATGGTATAGATAACATCCTGGGCGTGGAAACGCTGGGGGGCGTGGGTAGGAAGAAGATGTCTAGTCTGTAGCTGTTTCACAGCATTGGTTGGACTTTAAACACCTAACTTTACCTTGAGTTAGAAGAAACCCAAAAAGAGGAATCACTTTTCATTAACTTGCTGTTACATTAATTTCTGCAAATCCGCTGTTGTGACTTAAGGGGTAAGAAGGGGATGTCATCTGTTGTCTTGTTTTCATCTCCATCATCATGTCCCTAGGGAATCCTGAAGAGTTTTCAAGTGGTGGATTTCATGGGAAAATGTGCTGTTTATCTATTAAGTGGCTAGGTATGTCTCAAATTTTTAGTATGACATTGATTATTCATTAATTTCAGGCAGAGAATGTATTTAAAACAATGAAGTATTTCACAAAAGTTTTTTAAAGCATCCATCACAGTAGGGAGATATTTAGGTATCCAGAAACCTTAACTTTAGTGTTCTGAAAGTATAGAAAGAGTAATCCCAAAATAAGACCATTACTCTAAGCCTTGCTTTATGGAGTCTGAGGAGATCTACACCTCTGAGATCTGTGACCTGTGCCAGCTGGAAAGCTGCTGTGTTGGGTAGGCTCTAATGGTGTCTGGCACTGATCGCTGAGAAAACAAAGCGAGCCTCTTCAGCGTCTTCGGATCTGAGTGTTTTACAAAGAGCCTCCCATCTTTCCTCACCAAAACTGCTACACACATATAAACAGAGAATCTTTATAGTATCAAAACTATGCCAATTATATCTTACTGACTCTCTGCGGGGTGTTGGCACAGGTTAGGATAGCCTGAAGGATTGAAATGGACAGTGAAAAGGGCTGAATTTGATTTTGTTAATATGCTGGTTAGATCTCCTTCATGCCACTGCCAAGCCTGGTCAAATCTCTGTGCTCAGCAATGCTCAGCTCTTCTCTGCAGATTTCAGACAGAATTTGATGCTGATGAAAGCATCACCTGGAGGGATGCAGTGCTGAAGAAAAGGAAGAGGATGAAACTTCTACTTCATTATCATCAAACATAGCTGTCTTCAGGAGTCCTTTCTGATAGAAATATAGACAAAACTTGAAATTTTAAAGAAAAGTAAATCTGAGAGTCCTAGGATTGGAAATAGCTTAGGCTAGGCTTTTTAGCTTTACAGAAATAGACATCTTAAATGTCATAGCAATTCTGGCAATTGTCAAGTAAAGCCAAGAAAACACAACTGGGCTAAATTAAAAGATTGTTAGAAGTTTGCTGTAAATTTAGATGAGCAAAAATTATTATTTCATACTGAAATGAAAAATGGACCCATTTCAGTGATGGTTATTGGGAAATGTATTAGAAAGTTGATGTCCTGGACAGCCAGTTCCCACGTGCTTTGAACTGTCTTAGTTGATTTGCCAAAGAAAAGTTTGAACTACTCTAATAACGAGAAACATTTTATGAATATTGAATTAAACAGTTTGTGTTCCTGTGTAAAAGCTTGTACTGTGTAAAAAGAGCTAAAATCTGTGTTAGTGTCCTAGACCTGGATGGCTGCTCTCTACAAAAAAACACCTTTTAGCTTACTCAGAGTCTTCCCTGGTCAGCATCAGTTTACACTTCTGCCTGCAGGGGAATTTTCAGATGTAAAGTAGCCATGTAACACTGGGAATGAGTCTGCTGTCATAGTCAAAGTCTTTTCTCTACCCAGTAGTGAGAATCATCCACAACTGACAGGTGAAAATACTTAGATTTGTTAAGCTGTCTGGTCTGTGTAATTTTTTTTTTTAACTCCACTTTCCTATTAAGGTGGTTTTGAATTAAAGTTGCTCATTTAGAAAGATAATAGTCTGAAGATATTGTGCTCAGCACTTGCAAAGGGTAATGCCAGTGTGTTCTAATTGGGATATGAAGCCCTTGCTAGTAACAGAGGCTGTCTGCTCTCTTACTACCAACAGAGGCTGCCTGCTCTTTAGAAAGAACAGAGTAAACAAAGTAATCTCCTGTGTCCAGCCAATGTGACAGAGCCCGGGCAGGAGGTGCACAGAGAGGAGGCAGTGGGTCCTGCAGTCATTCAGGTCATCATCAGAACAAATTAAATACAGCCTGTGTGGTTCTGCTCTCTGCTGAGATTAATGTAGTTTAAAGAAAATGGAAGAAATTACTTCAGAGCATCATATGAAATTGCACTGTTGAGGAGATGGAACTGCTGCTTAATACGGTGTCCTTAAAAGGCTTTTTGCCATCTCTTCTGATTCATTCTTACAAAAGCAATGGGGAAAAAAACCCAAAAACATGGTGGTGGAAGATAATGTGCTGTTAACCTGTTTGTACAGACACACAGAGTTAGCAACTGAAATCATCAGGGACTCAACCTCGTAAGAACAATTCTGAGCATCACTTCAGCAGTTCGTATTTACTCTTTTATACACACTGGGAAGGGCTTGAGTTCCTAGTCCCAGTGCTTCAGACTGTTTCCTTTTCACTTGCCACCTTGAAAGACAGGTTGTTTACATCAATGTTTTTACACACTCCTGGAAGAGATTGAGTCAAGAGAAAAGAAAATTATATTTCTTGTGCTTCAGAGGCTAACAATAGCTCAGGAAATTGGCTAAATACCAGCAGTCAGCACTGCTATATATTATATATATCACCAGACTTGAAAGCATTTGTTGCACACTGTGCCAGGGCCTGTCATTTAGTTTCTGAAGTACTCAGAAAAAAACTTGCAAAATAGCTTTTCAAGTATCTATGTTTCATTTCAATTTCTTTCCTGCCATGCTTTTAAACCTAAGACCACTAATGATGTCCAACATAGAGCTTACCTGACCACTGACTGATGACTCACAAAAATCTCTGTCACTGGGTGAAAATGATATGCCCATAAAAAATAAAAGAGCATGCCTTGTGCTGGCCATAAGCCCAGATGAGTGTGTAAAAGCACATTAATGAGTAACAAAGCATAAAGATTTCATCTTTCTTCACCTGGAATGGCCAGCAAGTCTGATACTGTTTAATGCATGATTTCTCTCTCCTTTTAGTTGCTTATGAATTGCTGGTACCTTGTCAGGGACATTATTCCCTTAGTCTCGTTTCTGTGTGTAAACGGAGTGCTCAGATGTTCGTAAATGATGCCTTTGCTTGCTGTGCTGAAAGAAATGCTGTGATTGTGCTGTCTCATTTCAGCATAGCTGTGTAAAATTGTTTAGATGCATCTAAATGCTAATCTAATGGAGCAGCTTAGTCTGGGCTTATGTCATTGTGCTGCCAACAGCACACTTTTATGCAGTAACTGGTGATAGAGGATGCTGATGAGATTGGGGGTAGAAATTTTAACTAAAGAAATTCTATCTGTTCCCTTTTCTGATTCCTTCACTTTCCTGGAAAAAAAAAAAAACAACAACAAACAACAAAACAAACAAAACAAACCAAAACCCAGAAAACACAACAACACCAAACCAAAACAAAAAAGAGTTGAAGTTGTCTCTGAAATATGGTAAAGATAAGCTAGCAAAATATTAGAAATAGCGGCACCCTTCTGCACAGCAAGAGCATCCATGTTTCAGTTATGCCTTTGTGAGGAAATAAAATTGTAAAAGGGCTTAGAGAGGGGAGATAGGCCAAAAAAAAAAAAAAATCCCCTTTCCTTGGAAGAAGAGGCTGAATGGACTGGAACTCATTATTTAGAAGAGAGTGTAATGGCAGCATGATGAAACCATGGTGGTAAGGTTCCAGTACTTTGTATTTCCTCATAATCGTGGATTGAGGATGTATGTGAATGATAAGTACATAAAGATGTTGTACTTAATTTGAAACTGTAGGTGTTGATCTTCATTTTTTCCCATTGCTTCCAGCCCAGCTGTGGACTTTAACTCATTGTTGCTATGATATTAGGCGATGCACAGTAGCTTTTTCTGTTTTTTAGGAAACTTGGTTTTGGGAAATTATTTTAATTCAAGATAGTCTAAAGAAATTATTTTATATACCAGGGATTTTTTTTTTTTAATTTTGAGTAACTCTATTCCTTATTCTGTAGGCATTTAAGGTGGACAAGTGCCAAAGCAGAACACAATGAGCAATGCCACGGACTACTTGAATTAGCTGAAGCTAACAAAGATCTTGGCAAATATGAGGCACAAAACTCATCTCTTTTTTTTTTTTTAATTGTCAGATATTTTTTGCCCAGAACAGTTTTTGCCATGGGGGAAGAAATAAAAAGGAACTTATATATTTCTCTCCTGTGTTCTTTATTTCCAAATTGCCTCCTATGTGAACCTGTACGTCTGCTTATCCCCTATTTCATTGATATGAGAGCAGTTTCTGTAACCTATTTGAAAAATCATTAATATTTCCTGATCTCTGAGCTGTCTCTGAGATGTAATTTTCCATTTACCTGTCTGACTACCAAGAGTTCACAGAAGCTACATAAGAATATATGAAGTGTCGCATGAGATCCATAGACTGGGTCACATCCTAGACCTCCGTTTCTAAATGAAACAAATGTATAAGTAATGAATGCAAATTTCAGAAGGTCATTACCTGCTGTGCAAAGAAATAATGTGAAAAACATCACTGTTTTTTCTGTTTTTTCAAAGTCCTAATAAATGAGTGCCTCCTAGTTCCAGTGTTAAGAGAATTGATGAATGCAAATTCTTCATTCTTCATTCTTTTCCATCACTGTCATGATTACCACTTTTTTTTTTTTTTCTCAGCAATTCTCTTCCAGCAATTTATCTTCTTTCTTACACACTGGTTTTCTCCAAAACCAGTATTTTTGTGTTTGGGAAACCAACTTCTTTGTGGTATGTTCTTTAAACGTAACACTGTGGAGTAGTAGGATACTCACTGTGGGGTAGTAGGATACTCAATGTATGGAAGTAAGCCTGTTCATTTTATTCCTGCTGTTTTATGCCTGCTTTGTCATGGCTAGAACAAGAGATTCTGTTTAGATGAGAATGGTGGTATTGCTTAATTTAGAAAATGTTAGCCAAGACCAGGATTTTAGCTAAGCTTCACCCTGCTCTTTAAGCTGCTCTGCTGCTCTGCAGACAACAGCATTCAGTTACCCAAAGCTCTTGGAAAATGTCATAAGAGAGAAAATAGGCAGGGAAAAGACATCCCAATGGATTGTAAACTCTTTCAGATTTTATCTTTAATCTTGAAAATTTTGAAAGAGACACCTTTTTTGAAAACAGACTCAAGGCCAGAAAAGCAGCAATCGCTGAGTCTGCTTTCATCAAATGTTCTAGAAACATATTATCCACAGCAGTCTAAAGATATTAAGTCACAGATTGAGGAATATTGTTGATTTGATGGAGCATTTTAATTTTCGTCACCCTCTGCCTTCTGCTTTCGTCTTGTTTATCCAAAGATGATGGTAACCTCTTTATCCCACAGGGGGGTACACCTTCACTGCTGTCTCCCTGGTATCCTCTCTTGCACTCTGCTTACATCTCCTGTGCTTAGCTCTTTGTTTGCAGCTGGATGAGTGATGTAACTAGGTTGAAACAGAAGAGTGGTGCACAAGCTGCCCTCAGCCGGATGATTACCACTTTGTTTCAGAAGTGAGGTTATACTTGCAGAGCTAAAAGCCTGTTAGGTACAATAAATTATATTCCCTTTCTCTATAAACACCACTGTGTTGGACATGAAGTTTGGAGGGTGGAGGAGGCTCTGAATTCCAGTGTGTAGCTCTTCACTGCCCACAGATTGCAGAACCATGAGCCGCAGAATCCCAGCTTGGTGCTTTGTGCGTGTCAGGGAAGGTGTGTCAGTAGTTAATGAGTCCTGAATGAGTACATTGAGTGCAACGTGTGAGTACCAGGCTGTGTGGGTTGCATGAAAACATAGAAAGTCTTCTGAAAGGATCTAGGGCTAACAGAGAGTGTCTTGCACTCTTTCTTCTAAGTCCTTCTGCCTGTACCTGTATCCTTCCATGGCTCCTTTGTGCTGGCTCTGGTTCAGCAGTTCAGAAAGAACATATCACCCACTTGAAAAGCAATTAAAAAAATAAAAAAGCCCACTGAATGCATTTTGCATTTAGTAGGCTGCTACAGCTCACACAGGGGTCTTATGAATGCTGAGTTACCACCAGGTAGATGTAGAGCTGTACTGCCAGGAGCAATGTGTGAGGCCAATAAGCTGCCCTCTGGCTGATGGCAAGCTCTTAGGTTTCCTGTCCTAGGATGCTTCACCCTCCTTGGCTTGTACTTTTATTGGACATAGTCCAGTAACAAAACTAGAATTTCAGAAGTGTACCTTGATTTCAGCAGATGTCACAGACTTGAAAGAGACAGAATTAATTTTATATATTATATAAATATATAAAGAATATATAAAATATGCAAAACATTATTTCACTTGTCATAGTTATCTTACTTCTTTTCAAGTATTTCTGCATGCATTTATTTAGATTGTTTAGTTGATATCAAATATCTCCCTCAAGTACTCCAAAAATGAATGAGTTAATTTATTTTTGGGAAAATACTAATGGTCACTTTTGGAGCAGGTTTGAAAGTGTAGTCTCAGATGTTTTGTGGAAAGCCACTGGCTTTAAACACTGTTATATGAGGGGATGACTTGTCTACAGGGCAGAGTAGCCCAGTGGGCTACTTCCTGGGCAGTGAAGTGGAACTAAAGCAGTGTCCTGAAATGTATTGGCCCATCAGAAAATATTCAGGGCACAGAAGTCCTGTGGTATTTAACTGTCTTGCATCCAGCTGTGGTATTTCTGTCAACATTCTCATGGTCTTTCCTCTTATGAAGGGGTATTTGTATTGTTAATTTAGCTTGAATGTACATTTATGACATTTAAAACCATCAATAAGATAACAAGTATAGGCTGAGTGATGTGATAAACAGTTGAATAAACAGTTGTTTGGTGCCATGTGGTGGAAGACTGCTGAAGGAGGAAGTAAACATGGTCTAAGGCAGACATTTCTTGTAGGGATAGTACTGAAAACCATGAAGTAAATGCTGTGCACTTATTTCTCTATTTAGTAAATTTGAGATACTTGGCAGGAGAAAATACACAGTAAATTAAATGGTGGTCAAAGTGCAGATCTGGCTCTGACTGGGAGAGTAGTTAAGAAACTTGTGAACTCTGCTGTGATTGAAGATGATGAAGATAACTATAATATGAATAAAAAAAATGTGCTGGCTGTGGATTTCAGTGTATGGAGAATGAAAGAATTCTAACTTTGGCATGGGCCTCTGTCCAGAGCTGAATAATAATAATAATAATACTGTCAAAGATAATGCAAAGAAAATTGTAATAAATGCTAGTGCTCAAAAAGAGCTAAATGGCATGCTCATAATATAGCAAAGATACCTACTTTTTAGCCACCAGGAAAAAAATATAGAGGCATAATATACAGCTTCTTCCAAGTAGAGACAAACGACTGCTGTAAAGACAGGGGAAGTCCCATGTGTCTGAAATAAACCTTATGTTGGCTAATAATTTGTAAGTGTGAATGGAGAATGTGGACTTCTTATTCTGACCACAAATAAAGGGCTAATGACTTAAGATAAAAGGGAAAGACTCTACAACCAAGGAGGGTAGAAATGATCTTTTTCTTAAGAGAATGAAACAGTTACTCAGTATAACAAAGTACACAAATCAATATTAGGTTTGTAAAACAGAGCACAAAAAATACGACCGTTCTTGGAAGAAATAGGGAGGTGATGTCCTTGTATGTGTCAAGTGCGAGATTGATGCTGTTGAAATGTGTGGTCCAGTCTGGTTTTCATCATTTGTAAAGGACTTTCAAGCACTGTAGCTTTTTGAGAGAAGAAAAAAAATTACCAACAATTGCACAGGAAGCAGGTCAGAGAGGTATCAAAAAGCAAACAAACAAACACAAACAAAAACCTTAAAAATCCTACAACATAAGCTTCTATATTTCTATTGTTCAAGTCACGTAACTTGTAATGTGAGAGTAATGTTGTTTATAATTATGGGTGGCAGTATATTTAGGAGAACTAAATAAAATACACCTGTGTAAGGTTCTATGACGAATTATGCAGCTGCAATGAATCCCAAATTCAGAGATGTATTTGAGCCAAAAAATTCCATGCCATGTGCCGTGGTGGCTGTACATACCAGCAGCAATATCCAGGGGGGCCAGACTGTGCCAGACTGAACTCATTCAGCACCTTTTCCATCCTAGATTCACATCTCTGTCTGTTGGACTCCAAGCCACAAGTTTTCTGTTTCCTTCCCATGAACTTTTCAAGGGTCATTGCTAGTGTGAAGATGTCTGTCCACAGCTCAAAGTTGGGCAGATCAGCTGGGCAGATTGGTGTTTACTCTGGCATTCACTTTTGTAACTAGTAAAGAAAGAAAAAATGTAGATGGTAGATTGAAGAAAATTAAATAGGCACCAAAACACCAGTGTGGTTTCTGTTGGTCTCCACTGGGATGACCTGTGTGTAATGAAAGAGGAAAGCTTTGATAATTAACTATTTAATATATAGTAAGATCTTGGGTTTGTTCTAATTACAAATTATTCACTTGTGGAGTTGATTTAAATGCTTGTTCAGGATCCAGGTCTTTTTTACATCTCTTGAAATAAAATATTTACTTGATCAAGAAATAGTTTTTGAATATTATGTTCATGTTCTGAAGAAGTTAGTATTAACATTAATTCCATCATTTAATTCCATACAATCACTGCTCCTTTTGCTAATCAATATCTAAATTGGCCTATGTAATATCACCGAAACACAGTGGAAGTTAAAAGAGGATTTTGTGTGTTGCTGTATTCACATAGATTTCATGAGATCTAGGTTTTATGGTGGGTCACAATATGCAATTTGTGATTTGCAGATTGTGACACACAAACTGCAATTCGTACTGGCACATATGCTGGAGTGTGTGGTGAGGTAAAAAGAAAGGACAAAATAGTGTTAAGAATGGCTTGTGGAATGTCGCATCTCCAAGTGTGTATTAGTAATATCTACTATTCAAACATCCGACACTTTAAATAAAGCAAACTTTTAGTAATTTATGAATCTCAAGTGGAAAGAAGAGAATTCTCCAGCTAAATCTTATGGTATGTTATCTCAGTAGCAAAGAAATGGCTTGATGTGAGGTGTAGAATATCATCAGAAAATAGCTCACTTCTCATGCCGTAAATCAGCACATAATTCCCAAAGACAGGTTTCTAAAACACTGGTTGGCTTATTTCTTACTAGACTTGGTTTACTGTTTATAAAATTAAATTCAACATTTTATTGTCTATTTATATCACTTATTTTATTTCAAACATAATTTTCTTATTTTTTTGATAAAATAGCCAGGAGATTGGGGGTTTTGATTCTTAAAGTTTAGCACAGTGTGCCTTATACTTGTTTAAAGTTTCTTCTGTTTATCAAAGGGAAATGGTGTTTTGTGGCTTGCAGAAAATGGAGGGGAGGTGAGTGTGCTGTACTGCAAAACTGTTGTGCTGTTCCTACAGGGACCTGACTTCAGTATTTCAGAGGCCTTCAGTGACCAGAAAGGATTATCCAAAAAGTGACAGGCTGGCAAAGGGAAATGTGTTGTAGGCTCACAGGTTTACCGTTTGGTTTCTTTTACTCTGATGTCTGCCAAAACAAAGATTTATGGAGATGGTGTTAATCAGCCAAACCAGGGATGAAGTAGAACAGCAACCTATCTTAACAGCACTCAGCTCTCCACTACAGGTTCAAAATATTAAAAATACCATAAATTAATGAAACCCTCTTCTTTCATACTCAATTATGAATGGCTGAAGTTAGGAGGAAGTTTAACAAGATCTTTTCTTAATTGAATCAAAAAGATGGTATAAAAGATGGGAGTAATTTCCTAGGGATATGTGAGGAGGTTTCAGCATTGCATGAACATTATATTGAGAAATAACAGTGTATAGCACCACAAATGGTTGAACTGACTCAAAGACATTACAATGGAAATGAATACTAGGACACACATATTGGTATAGTACAAAACCAAGCCATAAGAGCAACTGGGATCCATAATCTAGTAGGATAAGTATATAAGAGAAGATAAATAGCTTCTAGAGCTATTTGGAGAACTATGGGATGGATGAATGAAGTACAAAACTATTTTCTTATGTGATCTTTGAAATTTTTATATACCCTTTGTAAAGCAAACAGTGAAAATCAGTTGTTTGCAAATCTCTCATCCTCTGAAATTCAGTAAGTTATTTGCTTTATTGTGCTTCCTTTTCCTTGAAATGAAAAGTGGGTAGTAACACTGGCCAACATTCTAGGGTCATTTGAAATCTGTAGAAGAAGGCTTTAAGGAGATGTTCTTAAGTTATTTTGAATCTGCTGTCTTCAGAGTTTAAACACTGCTTTCGAAATTTTAATAGTCAATGGAAAATTAAAATGTAAAGAGAAATTATATTATGAGAGACTTATAAAACTTTTAAGGTGTTTCTTTATTTTATTTAGGGTGAAGTTGTTTTCAGAAATGGAGAGAGAATGGGAACAATCAAATTTACGCAATTCCAAGGTAGGTTGCAAATAATTTTCATTATATTATGTGTGTAGTTGCAAACTTTCGTGTCAGTTGAATTTGATTCAGAATTTTTAAAATATGTGCAATTATTTTGAAAAGGAACTGCTTGGAAGATGCAGAAAGGAACCTAATAAGTTTTTGTTACCTGTTTAAAATGTTGTGTTCTAAACCTTGAGTGCTGTGAGGTATTTCCTAGAATTTTTCTTGATGACAATCCCAATATATTTTGAAACTATTGATCTATAGCAACCTGTAGCTGTTTTAAAAGCCCTACTGGTCAGCTAAGAATTCACTTATTAATAAAGCAGTTTCTTAAAAATGAATGTGAAATTGAATTTAGAGAGGATTTTTGCTGTTTAGATCTTTCAAGTTAGTTTTTGCGCTCTCTGAATACTCACTTTTGACGTTCTGCAACTGCTTACTGAAAGTTGCTTCAGGAGCCAGTCCCTCAGCGTGCAGAGGACACAGACTGCTGACCCCATCCCTTGGAGGCAACATGCTCCAGAGCACAGCTCCCCAGGCCTGCTGCATCCTCCCAGCCTGAGCTGCTCCTGCAGGGAATGGTCTCAGCGGCAGAGGCCGCGAATGGAGCCGCAGGGATTTGTCAGGGGCCATTGGCAGCCGGGATGAGGCGCTTGCTGCGAGAGCTTTCTGCAGAAATGGTGACTCATGTTGTAGTTGTTTCTGCAGTTTATAGAATGCAGTTCATGTGGTTTTTTCCTAGGCTGAGGCTGAGATAAAACAGGAGATGATTGCATTTGGATGGTCTTGTGAGGATAGTCATAAGCTGCATAATTCTTTTCATACAATGAATGAGAGAGAAGCTTGCTCTCCTTTTGTTTTCAGGAGAGCACTTTAAACATAATCCTGCTGACCAAGTTACAAAGGCTCATTCTTTAAGCAGAAATTATCTGCTGTATGGACATTATTATTAATGAACAGCAATGCACTTGAGGGGCTCTGTTGTTACTCATTCTGAATTACTGAAGCAATCTTCAGAATTGCTCTTGCCTTCACAACTGTAAGTGATGCTATTAACTCCTGTTCCTGGAAGCATTTCGGCCCACTAAAACTTTGCAGACATCATCTCACAGTAATGTAATTTAGGAGTTCTTGCTCAACACTAATGATAAATATTGATTGCTTCCTCTTCTTCCTCCCCAGTGCCCTTTTTTTTTTTTTCTTCATAACAGCAGTGATTACAGCCACATGAAAGAATTATGACAAAATTTTTACAAGAGGTGTTTATTCCTCAGAAGTCTGGAGGAGCTCTAATGTGTTTTTGCCTAAGGTACCCTCCTGGAACACCCTGAGCGAGGAGGAAGTTTGGCATGCTCCCTCTGCACATTAAGGATGTGATTTGGGATCATGAGGAGACACAGTATATATATCTTTTGAACTAATCCAGAAGAGCAGTAGAAGTCCAGGATAGCTGATTTTATATTGATTTTTTTCTTCAACCATTCAAACTTTGAGGTTCTTTATAATATTTTCTGTTTCCTATCAGATACCATTTAACACCAATGGTTTTACCATCAGCTGAAATACTGTTATATCAGTAAAAAAACAGGAGACAGCCACCCCTTTAAAATATCTTGCAAATGCAAAATTACTATTTTAAAAGTGATTCAGGCATACACAGTATTTTGATCATCAGACAAAGTTTTCCAACTAACCTACAGAAAAAAATAACTCAGGCATCCTATGGAGAAATGCCAGAGAGGGGCTGGATTTCTACGCATGCAAGCAATAGTCTGTCAACACATCTTAAGGCTCGTCCCAAGTTTTGTTTAGTTTCTCACTCATTTTGGGAATAAAGAGAATATGCAAAAATGTATGACAAATAGAAACAAGGAACAGTATAACAACATAGATGAAAGGTTTTGGGTTTTTTTACTGCAAATGATAGTCTAAATATTATCAAGGATTTTTCTGTTTGTTTATTGGTATTGTTTTTGTTCGGAGCTTTTATATTCAATACTTGTGGTGTAATTGTAGACATTATTAATTTGTTCATAAGAATCCTTTATTGGTTAGGAAACTTTCTGAAACATTCTCATTAAATTTTAATAATTCTTGGACTATTGGGAAAGTTCCTAGTAATGTAAAGAAGTTAATTAAGTTCAGTGCTTAAAATGATAAATGAGCTTTTCCTTTGTAGTTAGAGCTGTTAGGAGTGATCAAGCATGAGACAGATATACAACTCATTGGTTAAGGGTTTTTTTTTAAGTAGATAATACAAATCATGATGATTTCAAGGAAAAAAGACCACATCAAAGATGTCTTGTAAATGCTTTTGTAAGGTTAGTTGTAATTACGAATATAGCTTATATTAAATGTATTAGTAGCTTATTATCCAAACATAATAATTAGGAGTCACCACCGTTAGTGTTCCATACCTCAAGAGTCATTTTTTTCCTCTACACAGCTTTATAATTTCTTTAACAATTTGAATGAAAGTTGTCACAGTTGTTCACAGTTGAATTAATTCAATGCAGAAAAATAAAGCAGATAAATAGGTATATCAGAATATAGGCAAAACCTCTTTTCCTCATTTGCTTGGGTAGAAAAAGCAGCAGGGTATTCTCTGGAGCTAAAATTTCTGTTCTCTTCTGGAAACTTTTGTTTTAATGAGACTATCTGCAAACATTTTGGCTATGGAAAAAGCAGACAGGCACATCTGCCAGAGGCGAGGGAAAACCAGCCTGTGAGGGTTCAAGGGGTAACTGCAGTATGGCTGACACACTGTGATGAAATTCTGAATAGCTGGGTTAATTTTGGATCTAGATACAGTTTTTCCCAAACTCATGCTAGTCATGCCTCTTTTTCAGCTTCTGTGCAGTCTGTTACTTTTGCAAGTGGTCAAACAGATGGTGCCAGAGATAGCTGTGACCAAACTGCTTGCTGCTTTATAGATTACAAATACCTCCCAGGAATTATTTAGTATGCAATAGAGAATACAAAGCACACATAATAGCATTTTCTCCCCCTACCTTTCTGCTAAATAAAGAGTAGACTGTTAGTTTAGATGAGTTTAGCTTCAAATATCCACCTGATGTTTGAGGTTGGCATCCTTCTGCATGAATGATGATTTTTCCATGGGTGCAAGTTAAGAACTCTTCTCACAGTCAGAAGTGTAGTTGAAGTAGATGGTCAAAATCTTTTGTCTAGTGAGAGCTGAAAAAGAGTCCTGACAACTTTTGTGGGTGTATCAGGGAGCAAGGAGGGCAGTAACAAAGCTGAGATTGTAGATTGCTGTGATATGGGGAGGCTTCAAGGATAGATCTATACTCGTCCTTCAAAATGTTTCACTTTGGCAGATCCTTTCTGATTAATCTGACTGGAGCCTAGAAGGTACCTTGCTATCAGTCAGACTCCTATTTCTGTCAGGCATTGAAGAAAACCTAAGAGACATTGGGATAGGCTAAAAAGGAAAATCAAAGAATTGTAAACAAATACAAATGAAATGTGCAGAAATCGTGCTTTGTGTAGATAGGAACAAAAGTCTGTGGTATTGCATATTGGAAAAAACTTAAGGGAAGTGGGTGATCACCTGCCTTGTCTTTCTGGGGAGAATTTAAGTGTTTCAACTCATCTAGCCAAGTAATGTGGTATGACATTTGTTAGTGTTGAAAGCTGATCTGTGCACCAAGCGAGAGGGAGAGCGTGATTTGTCAAGTGTAACACTTTTGGTCTTCTCAGAAAAAGCCTTACTAATCTTATGCAGTAAAAGCCCCAGATAGTCTTCTCTGAGTTAAATCAAACAAAGTTGACAAACAAATGTCTATTCTACAGTCAAAAGGAAGGTACTCAAAAACCCCAAATTGCTTTCCTGGATCCTTCGTTCATGTGTAACTTGGTCATCAATCCAACCCTGGAAAAGTTTCCTTCTATTACTCTAAGTACAGACTGGCATACCCTTAACTACTGTTGGTTCTTTCATCTACAAAGGCTCATATAAATAATGAGACTAATTGCCTTTGAATATTTTTCAACATCTGTCCAGTATAACCCAAAGAACCAGATGGTGTATCTTTTTCCTGTGATAATATTGAAGGAATATAATCCAATAATATATAATACTTAGGAAAATACTTAGGAAGAAAAACTCAGAAACTCTGAAAACTCAGACATATTGTATGTATAGGGAAACTGCGGTGTCAAATACCCAAAATCAGTGCATTCATATTTCACTGCTTCTGCAAAAATACTTAAAAAGTCAAAATAAAAAGAAAAAAAATCCTTATAAATATTAAGATTTTTAAGATTAAGGAATACCTTCAAATATCTAGATATGAATTTAGGAAAAATAGTATACAAAGAAATTCAGAATTCTGTTGTTTGAGCAATTTTTAATAATGATCAATAAATAACTGCTATTGTCATGTAATAAGTTATAAAGATGTAAATTAAACTGTGGATTGTTTATCCTGGGCAAAGGATTCTGAGCTGGATCCTTCTGGAAAAGATCACCACATTATTAAAAACTATAATTTTTCAAGAAAAAGAAAGTAATTACTGAAGTAGCCAGAAAGCTGACTTCTGACACATCCTAACAGGAAATCTTGACTGTAATCACATGAATGTGTATTTTGTAGACTTCTTGCTGTACCATACCGGGTCTATTTTTATCTCCGTATGTGTAATTTTATTGCATACCTTAGTGACCTGTGGTTTTTTTAGCTTAGTGATCAATTCACAGAATCATAAAATGGTTTGGGTTGAAAGAGACTTTAAGATCATCTAGCTACAACCCCTATGCTGTGGGCAGGGAGACCTGCCACTAGACCATGATATATATGTGAATATAAAAGCATCCACAAAACTGACTTAAAGTCTCATTTCAATATGGAGAGGTATACCAAACAGAACTCTGAAAGGGTGTGCCTTAAATGTGGGATCACTGAATATTGACATTGCTGATTAAGAAGATGAAGTAGAATATATAATTATCAAAACCTACAATTTCCTCTGGGAAAGTCAGCGAGCACAAGGGGGACTAGACAGGGATTCAAAAATATTAAGAATATAAAGAACTAATCAGGAGAAAAAGAATCCTTTTTTTTTAGGTCAAATATCTGGTGCTACATTGGGAACAAACTTCTGGACAAATACAAAATGAAGAACAATTCACCAGTCCATAGTTATACATAAAAAGAACTAAAGGTTCCAGTAGGTGAATGAACATGAATAAGCAAAAACATGAAAAAAAAAAAAAAAAGAAAGAAAAAAAAAAGTCTGCACTGGGATGTAAAACTAATAGTATCCTTTTAATCTCCCTGATGCCAAAAGGCTATACTATAGTTAACTACTCTACTGATTTAAGAAAAATATGTAGAGAAAACAGAAGATTAAGAACATACCTCAATATAAATACCAAAAAATCTGGGCTGCTAAAAGAAAATGGTCAAAATGCATGACAGCTGCTGATAAAACAGTTTCTTGTCCTGCCCTCATCATCTGGCTGCGAATTACGAGATTTGAATAGGAGTGGAGATTTGAGCCAATGTCAGGAAAAACTTCTTAATGAAAAGGATATTTAAACTCTGAAAAATATATAAAATTGCTGTCTTTGGAAGTTTTGAAAAAGAAGTTAAACAGACATCTGATGTGTTGTAGACATATTCATTGTGCCTTGAGACAGACAGATGATTGTTATTACATCTTGAGATCACTACTTCTCTAGCTGTATCTCTTCTGGAGCTGTTGCTCCTCTGCAGTGTCCATAATGTGATTCTGGCACTTTTTTTACATATACTTGTCCATGTTATGCTATTAATACCACTTGTTGTACTTCCCTGTATTGTTTCTAGTAAGAGACATAGGATAAGCATGAAAATCTAGACTTATCATTAGGTAATTTGTAGGGAGGAAACATAAAATTTAATTGCTCTTTCATCTGTTCTGTGTTCTGCTGTTTTCTTTTTTCCTTTAAATTCAATTTATTTGAATGTAAATCTTTTGATCCCTCAGCCAAGTGAGTATCAAAACTGCTAATAGGTGTCAGGGCCACTCACCCTTTGTCTTCTGGACTATCAGTCTGGATTTTTTTTCTATGTTGTACAAGGATTTAGCAGGAAAAACAGTGAAAATCGTTTTCCATATGTATATATAAATACAAAGAGGTGAAAATTACAGTTCTCCTCAGACAGAAAGTATATGATGAGTCTGTGTTATGGGTGGGTATCTGTATCAGAGCAGGTGCATGGTTTACACTCAGATCCAAAAGACAAGTGTTTTCCTGTCTGAGGATGTCATTGGACCATAAGGTTTAGTTATTCCACGTGGATTTATTGTCTATCAATTATATTGATAGACAATATTGTCATGTCTTTCATGAATCCATTTATGCTTTCAGCCTTCAACACATCTACTGGCAAGGAATCTCAGAAAATAATTATGCATGTAATGATTAAAGCCCTTCCATCTGTTCGTTTTAAATCAACTGTCTTAGAATTTCGTGGGGCATACCATGCTTCTTGTTGTGATAAGCAGTGAATAACCGTGTCTTACTTTTTACACATCATGTTTTACAGATCTCTCTTATCAATGGGTCTTTTTACAAATGCAAATCTTTGTCATCCATTTAGTTTTTTCATCATGTAAAAGCTGCTCTATAATTCTAATAAGTCTCTACCTTTCCTGATATTCTTTTTTTGTGAGAGCTTAATGAGACCCACACACAGCTCTGAAGGGTTCACCTCCATAACTCTCCTTTCTGAATGACCTTTCTGCATTATTTTACCTGCTCTCACAATATTCTGTCCTGCCACATTCCCCTCTTTTTGGCTCTTTGGCCACCAGTGAGCACAGCACTGATGTTTTCAAAGAACCAGCCACAGTAAGACCAAGGCCTCATCCTGGATGCCCTTAATTACTCAGTACCAACAGCTGCATTTGTATATTGTGTACTGGATATTCGTTTTCTCTTGTATGTTATGCTGTACAACACCGAACACCATCTGTAATTTTATTATCAGTATTTCACTCACCTTTTCAACAGTCCTCTGTCAGATGAAACCATACAGGAGATTATACTTAATTTATGTTTGTAATCGTTTTCCTCTTTATTGTCGGATTTTTTTTTTTTACACATTTCCTGTTTAGTTTCTGTTCTGTTCCATACCTACCAGCAGCAATATTTCCCCCTGTGCCAGTCATTTCTCTTGTAATCTGTTGGCATTATTTATTAGGAATTTGGGTTTGTGTTCATTTGGTTTCTTTTTATAAACACAGAAAAGTGTATTAAAATTCAGGTACCCAAGTTGTGTACTTGTGCTGTCAAACTGGAGAAAGGGCAGATAAGGGCTATAGAGATTGTTTGGGGTCTTAGGGAATTATTTACAAAGACAGAATAAGGGGATTAAGAGTGGGGAGTCACTTGAGTCACCTCATTTTGAGCAAGCAAGTGTGGATATAAACTGCCAGGCCAGGGAGGACCCACTGGAAGGGGACACTGATGTGCAGCTGCTGGTCATCATGGCAGCTGTTTTTGTTTTGTTTTGTTTTGTTTTGTTTTGTTTTGTTTCGCTTTGTTTTGCTTTGTTTTACCTGAGCTAGCTTTAAGCAGGCCAACTGCGGTGCTGAGAGCAGGGTAGCGACAGTAACATGGAGCAGACTGGAAGCTGGAAATTAAGCCCAGGGGCAAAATCAGCGGTTTGGTGGGCAACCTTTCCACTGGGAGCACAGCCATGGGAGGCCACAGCTTTGCAGCTCCCAGCATTTAACCAACTAATTTCAGGCTGGCTGGGTTCTTCTGTGCCACCCAAAGTTGCAATGAGCGTGGCAGGGTTGCCGGGAAGAGTTGCATTCATTGTTTTCCCCTAGGCATGCATGAGGAGCAGGGGAGACCTGTTTGTCACTAGGTTTCTGTGCCTGTGCTTTACAAAGCAGTTCATCCCTTGAGAGGTGGTTTGAAAGTGCAAATAATTATTACTGGGACAAGCACACTTATTACAGAAGAAGCTGTCGTTTTCATAGGATTCCGCTTCAGTTCATTCAGCGTACTCTGAGGCACTAAGTGTTTCACAGGATCTGATAAGTCTCTGTCACTATGCTGTGTAAAAAATGTCTTAGGAGATGTCTTGATTACTGAGAAAAAAGACTAACTTTCAAATGTAACAGTAAAGAAAAGAAGTGGAAAAACAATGGAAAATAATTTTACAATAATTAATTTCTACCAAAGACCAAAGTATCCAGCTCCAAAAAGTCAACAGACATTAGTAACACACTAAAGAAATAGTGTCTGAGAAGAACGTGAAAGAATTGTCAGGTTTTTCCTTCAGAGCTCTCTGACTTTCACTGTAATTTAAACTAAACTTTTTTTTTTTTTCAATTTGCATTCAGAATCCTACTTCTACTAGAGTTAACTTATTCAGATGTTCCATTTCAGTTGATCTGGAGTGCTGTCCCTCCCTGTCACCACCCAGCCCTCCCTGTCTTTTGAAGAGAGACAGAGGTTTTCTTGAAGGCTATGGGGCCACCATGAGCTGCTGCTCTCTGCAGAGCTGTGTCATGGCACATCTCTCCCCTTGACATTTCCGAGAGATACTTTCTTTTTTGAAGAATTTCTAATACACTACATGGGGATAAAAAGAGTCAGAAGACTTACAAGAAACCCATGAAATTCTGGTATATATTATGGGAAAATATTTAAGTTGGTGTAATTAACAGAGAATTCAGTCTATTGCAATGACATCATCCCTAACTTGTAGTTCAAATATTTCCTCAAGATATACAGAACTGTGAAATAGAATATCTTTAATTCTTAATGAATGGAAAAGAAGGAATTTAAGTTTATCTAGGGCACTGAAAGGACATAGATTTATTATTTAACATTACCATTTAAACAGACAAAACAGGGTATTGTTGAGTAGTATAACAAGCTAACGTGTTAAAGTTTGTAGTTGTAGGCTACAGATATGAAGATAAAAATATAAAGTCTAAAAGATCTCTGAATCTGTGGAATCTTATAACAAAGTATATTTGACAAAAATTTCCTTCATAGAAGTACTTCAGGGATGGCAGACAATATCATCACAGTGTTATGAGAAAACAACTCTGCTCTATTACAGACAAGGGAGATGAAAAAGGAATATATTTTTCTAAAAGAGTGAAGATGGATTTATTCACTGTGTAGGCGACCAAAGACAGTTGTGAATTGTATGCTGCAGAATTCATATAGGCATTTGTACTAAAACTTCGAGAGCACAGAAGCAGTTTAAGTCCAGGTATTAGCTCCTTATTAAGGGTGCAGAAAGGCTAAGTTGTTTTTCAAATTTACTAGCCCCCTTTTTTTCGTCCTAATCATAGTTTTATTTTTTATTCTGCTATTAAAAATGCTTATTTAATTTCAAATTGTAGAAGATCATGCTGTCATTGTATTGGCACCTAGTTCTCTAAACTGACATTTTAGTTTTTGAAAAAATAATATATTTCAATATATCATCACTGGACCCTGGTTCAGAAATTAAAGAATTCTGATTCTGTCAACATGTAATAGAAAATGAGCGCATTACTTAATATAACTATATTGAATTTGTTACACATCTGGGATAAACATCTACTTGTTTGTTTTCAGTGAATTGTGATGATTTGCTCCAAAAGGAATTTCTCATCCTCCTTTTGGAAGAAATGAAGTAGGGATGTCAATTCAGGAAATAGTAGCTTTCCATTTCTCTATTCTAAGAGTCAGTAGGGATCCTTTGTAATCTCATATTTTGACTTAGAATAAGCTCATGTATCAGAGTTTTCTACTGTCGAGACTAGGAGTCAAAAAACCCCACAACACCCACACCCCATACCTTTTGGACTTAGGCAAAACACTTTTTTAAATCTTACTAGGGACCCTAATGTCCCCTTGCCCCTGCAATTAAAGGGCTGGCTCATACTTCTCTTACTCTTCAGCTACTGTTTCAAAAATTGAAACTGAAGGGAGAACACAAGTGTGGACTGTTGAGAAAAATATCTGTTTGAAATTCCATCCATCTTGGTATTTTTTATCTTGAACTGGAATGCATGTATAATTTTTTCCTTAAATGGTTATAAAGGACAGGGGATGAATTCCTCACAAGTAAATAGTTTCATTAGATTGATCTACTACATCTACCTGCAACAAAGTGATTCCACCACAGATGATTTAGCAGTGATTTAGTTCAAACTACTGCCAGAATGAAAAATGTATTGAATTAATACTGTTCGTGTTAGGAACAGGGTCAGGCAGAGATATAGGGAACTGTCATTTGTACATAAATCTAAGTGCTGTTTTATATGATCCCCAGCTACTGACACAAAGCTGTTTGATAGCTTGCTGTGTTCTCCCTTTATTCCTCCCCTCTTTGTTTAACCTTTATGCCACGGACACATTTTTCCTCCTTGAGCTGCTTTCTGCATATCCAATTCGGAACTACCCAGCCCATGCTTGACCTTGACAGACTGTACAGTCTTTACTGGTTAATCTCTTGTGCATAATAATGAATTTACATTTATTTTACCAGGTTTGGGACTTGGCTGGACTCACTAGGTGGTCTCAGAAGCCCCACATGACATGGGAAGCATGGGAACAGTCTCCCTGTCACTGGCTTGGCCACTGCAAATCATTTGCAATCTACCAATAAAGACTAGCTTGGAGAAGGAGGGAAAGAGCAATACCTGACTGAAAGGGTATCCCCTATACTCAAAGAATCTTTTAAATTGCAAAAGGCTTCCAAGATCATTAATCCCAACTTTTGCTTGATCACCACCTTGTCAAATATACTCTGCCACTAAGTGCCAGGTCCAGTCATTTGTTGAACACTTCCAGGGATGGTGACTTCTCCATCTCCCTGGGAAGTCCATTCCAATCCGTTCCAGTCCTGCTTCTGCACTGAGCAGGCTGGATAGCTCTTCCCCAGGAAACCTATATTCCCATCTAAAATAGAGTCAGGATGGAGCCTTGCTTCTGTTAAAAGTATGCTATAGGATCCAAATTAGTAATGCACATACCCTGTTCTGGCCATTTTAAAAGGTCAAGTTATTCATGGACCTGGTAAGGCAAGTTGCCCTGCATACTGTTCTGACCTGTGTCAAAATGGAAAGCTGAGTAAATCAGGGGAAGCAGATCCCTGTGCTCCTCAAGAAAAAGGTGTCCAACATGCACAGAGACCTTAATCCTCAGGCAGTCAGTGTTACTGTGTTAGACTCCTGCTTGTACCACACAGACTATAGGATGGACCCATGGAGAGCACAGTGGATTGCAGCAATGTCTCATGTTCATAAAAGCTGACAGCTACCCCCTGAAAATGAAGCATGTGTTTCTCGTGTTTAGGAGAAAAATAAGGAGAGACTCCCTGCACAGAGCAAGGGGAGTTAAGCTTTCCTCTCATTCTGGCCCTTCGAAAGGTCATTGCAGAAAGTGTTGTAACACAAAGTGATTTTAACCTGACTCTGCTAATGTGACATTTGGAGCACGGCTGTGGAGTCTGATGTGACAGCGGGCGAACGTTGCATTGTGCTGTGTTGGTAAATGGCAGGCAGCCTGATAGAAATGAGGGACTTAGTCTGTGCCTCCCCTCTCCAGAGGAAAAGACTTTGAAAAGTCTCTGAAGTGTGAATCCCAAAGGTCAGTAAATGCACAAAGGGCTTCTTGAATTCAGAGAACAGAATTTTTTTAAAAAAACATTTGTGAAATTTCACACCCGCAAAATGTTAAGTAGGATTTAAGGCTGCAGTTTTGTACAGAAGCTATAAATCATCAAAAGCTTTTTAACTGCTCGTATCCAGGTTTGATAAATTCAGCTGACAACCTAAGTGATAACCTGTAGCCAAATTCTAGATTATTGCCTGTGTGTTACAGGTTCATTTTTCAGCACTTTAGAACTATTTTAATCCCTGAAAGTCTCAGGTAGAGCTTTAGTCCATCTGATTTACTGTGCTAGATAAAATCAGTGGTGCACATAGCTCCAACTGTGAACTGACTCTGGAGGGAGTGGGGTTTACAGAAACATTAGTTCTGGAAAAGTCAGTGGGCTCACAAGCCATAAATATGTAGATAGGTGTCCTTTAGATATAGAATGCCCTACTCATGCCATGGACCATTGCATAAATTAAATATTTCATCCCTTGTCTGGGCTTCAGTTGGACTTCTGTTTCTCTTGTTAATATATACTTCAATTATCTTTTTTAAATGAAAATTCAAATAACTTTTCTTTGGCCCTCTATGATCTATCTATTTGTATGGAAGAGACTGATTAAATGAAAGGAATACAAAAGATAAAATGTTAGGGGAAAAGACAACTGAGTTGTAAATTTTAATTTCTAAGTCAGGCAAATGTTTTGAAAATGTTACCCAAAGTAGATTTTCCCAAAGATTAGCTCAGTTGGTCACAGCATGGTGCTATTAATGCCAAGGACGTGGATGTGATCCCCATATGGCCATTCACTTAAGAGTTGGACTCAATGATCCATGTGGGCCCCTTCCAAATCAGAATATCTTGTGATTCTGTGAAGTTAGCTGTCAGCCAAGTCAACCTAGACATGCCCCATCCCAAATGGAGCAAAGCCGAAACCTAACTTTTTTTAAGATGTAGTAGCCAGATAAATGCATCTCCCTTGGCTTCATAACTGAAGATATAAGCATGTAAGCATTTTTCCAAGCTTTTCTTTCCTTAGACCTTTGTTGTAATTGACAAAGGAGATCTGGCCAGAATGACAATAATGGGTTTTTTGCTCTTCTACTGAATAAGAAAAAGAGAAAAATAGTCTAGATAGGAGCATTGCAAAGTTCTTCAGCTCTGGCTTGTGAAATTTAAGTAGAGATTTACTTAGCATGAGAACCTAAAAGGAATAAAATTTTATCTTAAATGATCTGTCAGGTTCAATTTGTCTGTATTAATTGGCCTGGAGCTCTTCCATTTAGCTAAACTTTGGCTGCTCTTGCATGGACAGAGTGCTTGGAAGAAAAGGCTCTTTTTGCTGCCTAGAGATGTGCCCATGCAAAGCAGTCCAGCTAGCATCCCTGGCAGGACTTCCTATCCCACAGGGTCATGAACAGATGTTCTGAGAGAGTGGCTTTGGGCCTTCATGTCTGCATACATACCTCCTGGTGCTGGGCAACAGATCCTACAGAAATGTGTACTGCCTCTTTATAACAGCTCCAAGGGATTCAAGAAATGACTGGACCTGGCACTTGGTGCTATGGTCAAGGTGAAAAGGTGGAGATCCCTCAAAGGTCTGACTCCATGATCTTGGAGATCTTTTCCATCCGAAATGATTTTGTGATTGTGTCATTACGAGCACCCTTCTTGCCTCAGACAGCACAGCCTGTGGCCAAGCATGGGTAATGGGGCAAGGTGCACTCAAGATTTTGGGCTGATGCCAACTGTGGACTCTGGACCTGCCTTAAAATTATGCATGTTGGAACCCCAGATTTAGCAGTGCTTCTCCTGAAACTCAGGTAGCTACAAGCCGCAGATGCAAAGGATGGAGACGAGAAATGATTTCTAAGCCTTTGCAGCACCTGTTGCTTTGTGCTTCCACCAGCTCACTAATACACACAGACTAAAACCACAGGTGTAAAAGTGGCTCATCAGTATTCTTCATTACAATATAATTAATTGATCTCATGACTGTCTGTAATTTACACTCATTCAAGAGGCATTCATTCCAGGTGACATTCATATTCTCATCATTTTGGATAAATTTAGGATGAAATATTTATACTTTATTTAAGACTACATATATTCCTCTTGTTTGCTTCCCTTTCATCTTGCCATTGCAACTATTATTAAAAACAAGCAAAAAGTGGGGAGACAGAAGTAAGGGAGTGAAATGTTACATTTGCATGTCATAAACCAAGTACTCAAAAGTCAGCAATTACAGGATCAAAGGTAAAAAACAGATAAACAGTTTTTCCCTCCACTCTAAAGTATAAAATTACTAATGCTGAAAATCTCTAGCAATGAAAAAGTTACAAGCAACTGACATAAACTCATTCAAAGTCCAAATAAGGAAACTGGAATAGTCTGTGCTGGCAGACCCAATTTTAACAGAGTGAGAGATTAGGTCATAGAGTGGCTTTTAGTCGCTTTGCATTAAGAAAGCAAAATTCTGTCCCTGCTTTACATTGCCCAAGTTGGGGATGAAAACACAGAGTTGGAATATTTCATTATGTTTCTGCAATTCAGTCAGATTGTTTGCCACTCTAGCATTCCAGATAGTTTCTTGACTAAAACAGAGATGGGAAAGCTGCCCAAGATTCACGGAAAAGAAATACCATCTTCAGGGTTCTCTGATTTTTCCCTTTGTCAATCTTTTTTTATTCACCTATGTTGATATCCTCACAGAGCAGAGAACTGTTAAAAAGCTAGACCTTGAAAAGTAGATTTAGTTCTTGCTGAGGTAAAAATTCTAGAATTTTTACAATTGGTTAAATTTTGTATTAAAAAAAATGTGATATGCATATACTGTCATCTCAGATTTGACATACACATGATATAACATCCTCTGTCACCACCATGTGTGTATTTTCCACTCTTCATAGAGGGCCAGTAACAATCAGTCCCTGGAATAGTGGTAAACTCCTTTGTGCTTTGACTAGAATGTCCTCCTGTGTATTCCCTTTTCTCAGATGGTATAAGTTTTCTGGGAATTGTTGCCATCTGAGATTTGTTAATTGTTGTTCAAGGAATTGCCACAGATTTCCCAAACTGAAAGATGTGGGTGCCTTGTAAAAGTCTGAAGCAGGAGGAAGCAGCAGTCTTGTACACATGATAGGTTTCCATTCCTATACTACAATTTAGCAGCCGTTCTCAATGATGGGATTTTTTTGCCTGTGGTCCATAATTATGGGGGTAGTGAAGGACTTAGGGGACTATTTAGATTACATGCTGGCCAAATCATCAGGTAACTCTATGTAATGGTCAAGTAGCAGAAGAAGCTGCCAGGACAGTTATGCCATACACATTTTATTTTTCAAAATAAGATGGCTAGATGATTAATTCCAATGCAATAATCAAGGACAAACAAAATTGAACAATAGCAGTTTCTCTTTTTCCTCTGGAATGATTCTATAAATTGTGCTGTTACTTAGAAATCAATAGCTGACCTGTTAGATGGATAAAACCCAGTCAACAGATAAAATATAAATGAAGCTGCATCACACTGAATTGGGTCAAATCCCATTGGAAATGGGTCAAGCCTTTAGGAATCCTTCCCTACTGCTGATTATAATGAGTGCACAAGGTTTTAAAACCAGCTTACAGCTTTTAATCAGCAGTAGCTTATGGTATGATGAATTACTGCTGTGTGTGTGTTGTAACTAAGCAGTGCTTTATGAAGAAAGTGTAGTTGTAACACTGTAAACTCTGAGACTGATACAGCAAAGTTCTGAGTCCATCCTGAAATGTTAAATGATTGGGCATTCAGGGCTTTCAGCATCTCACACAGGCAAACCTGTAATGCAACAGACAATGCAAAAGACCTCATTTTGCACATAGATTAAATACTCATCTGTGAATGTAGCAGCTTTTACATTTTTAAGATATTGATCCACAGCCTACATTGATCTTACAATATATAATCTGAACCCATGTTAATATTATGTACCCAAATACAGAAATTATCTTCTTGAGGCATATGAACTACAAAACTTTATTTCCTTTAAGAAATGAAGTTATACCAGGCATGTGGCAGTCTGCTGCAATGCCTTCTTCTAGGACTACATATGGAAAAGGCTTACATAGAATTTTATTCTTGCTAAAGCGTCTATACAGTTAACCATGTGTCATTTTGAATGGGGTTTTCTGTGGGCATGTTTAGGTTTTTGTTGGTTTTTGTGGTTTTGGGGGGTTTTTTTTGACATGTACAAATTGACTGTGCATGCCAGGTGAAAATGAACTTCCAAATTTCATTAATATATTTGTTCTATTTGATAACTAAATATTATGGATTTAATTGAAAGCAATTTTAGTTAGTTTACCAAATAAATGGTAAGAATGTAGATCCCCAAGCTGTTCCTCAGATGTTTGCTTCATCTTTATTTTCCTGCATGCCCATATTTACACCAGCATTTATCTGCTGCTTACATACACTAAAATGTAGCCCACCTAAGCCACATGTAAGCCCTAGTACCTCAGGACAAATTGTTTCCTGACAAGATGCAACACTGCTCAGGATATGCCCATGCACAGCAGACAGACCACCCACACAAAAAGTGTGTAATTCAGATGTAGTTCCATCCTCTGCTCACTGTAGAAAAGGAATTTACATCAAAACCTCCTTTATTCTGAAGTTACTGAAGAGCTCCTGCGATATATCTGGGGTGAATTTCTGACTCTTCCATGCTTATTCTTTTTTGCTATGTATAAATAACTGAATATTAATTTACCACAAAGAAAGAGCAAAATGACAGTCCAGGAGCTGGGATATTCATCTAAACTGAGTTTGGATCCCTCACCCAGATTTTTCTGAGGGAACATAAAGCATTATTTGATGTGTATCAGAGGAATGTTCTTGCTACTGATCTAGGAGGCTGAGTGGGGTTAGAGGAAATTCCTCTTTCTTGTCACAAAAAAGTATTGGGTATCTAGACTATACCTGCACTGTTAATTATGCCCATATTTGTTTTTGATCTTGCCCAGGTCATTGAATCTCCTAGCTAACACAAGTAGAAATAGAAATGGAAAATCTTTAACTTATATTTGAACAGTCATAGACCTTTGAATAACTGTATTAACAGGAAAAGGTAAACAATTAGCTTAAATTAGTTAAATGGTAGGAAATTTTAAGCAAAAACTTAAGCCCAAATATATCGGTACAACAGGAGTCATCTCTGGCTGAGCTCAGTTTTTGTTGTCTGTGTGGTGCACTCTATTTGTACAGGTGTAAGTGGCTGCAGGATTGTTTTTTGTGAGCAGATATTGTTTTCTTTAGTGGCCTTTTTGAAAACCTTTCTTTCAAACATTTGTCCTTCAACTCTTTTCAAAGCTATGCTGCTACATGTACTGAATCATTGTGTAAGAAGGGAATCATTTATTAGTTCTGTGTTTGTTTTCCTTCACTTTTTATGTGTAAGGAGGTCATCTCAGGAGACGAAATCTGTGTTGTGTGATATCTATGAAAATCCAAACAACTTACCCAGATATTTGCATCTGGGCAAGTTGTCTTGAACCACCTTAAAGAAAGATGCAGGTAGTTCCAGAATAAAACTAAATCTTATCCTTTGGTATGTGTCTATAGGAAATCAAGCAAATTATGCTCTATAAGATGTGCCTGTCTTCCTCATCTTCTTGATAGAGAGCCCAGATAAGATAGCTGTGATAATAAATAGTGTAGTGGCTGTGAAATGGAGGAATTAACTGTGGCAATAATAAAGAGTTAAATTTATCCAGTTGCTTCTTCTGTAGATTTAAAATCATCAGTCACTTACCATATAATAATTTTTAAATAAACAAGTTCAGATGCTTATTTTTTACTGCCTTTAGATCTCACAAAAATAATTTGGTGCTGCTGAAGAATAAATCCAACAAAATTAAATCTGTAAATATGAGAATCCTTGCTGAGAAAGCTGAAAAAGCCCAAACTCTATTTTTTAGTAATGCAAATTGAGATTAAATTACATTTTAGATTCCTCCCCAGCACAATGATTTGGACAGCACAGCAAATCTGAAGACTAGTTCCTCAGTTCCTAGAATTGGTAATATATCACCATGAATGACTTATTGTAGTAGGACAAGGGAATAAAAGAGACTTTACCACCTTATCTTATACTGCCTTGGTGCATGAAGTTTTCTTGTACATGAAAATCATGGTGAGTGCCCAGCTGTACACCATCCAGAAACCAGGAAGCTCTCAGTGAGGGTGTCAGCACCAGGCTCTGTTGCACTTCTTACCCTCTGTGTGGTGAACTGCGAATGGAAATATTCATCCAAATTTTTCACCCATTAGGCTGGCTTTAAGCCAGTAGGGAATAACAACGCGCTTCAAAAACTTGAGCAAATTAGTTTTTTAATAGATAATTTTCTGATATTTTGTGTATTTATGATGGCTAAGCCAAGGTAGCTGAGTTGGTGACCCAAGAGCCTGTGAAAAGGTGAGACTTTCTTGTGTGTGGTGCTTTATGTCTTCAGCAGTCTTGTGGGATGTGCCTCCTCAGGCTAATGGGCTCGTTTTGGAGTGAATTTTAGGAGCACGGAAATTGTTAGTGCCGTACCTGGGTTTTGGACACTTGGCTCCCTCAGGCACCCTGCTAGTTGCTTGTTGTCTTAAACTTGGAGGAGAGCTGTGGCTGACTGTGTCCCCTTGTGCCTGTTCCGTGCAGAAAGCCAGTTTGGTATCTAGTCACCTCAGCAGACATTTCAGTGTCTCTCCCTCTTAATACATTTATTACCAACACAGAATATTTTAACAACCGCACCTCCAGAGGAGCAAACCAACCAACCAAACAGGAAAAACAAAAACCAAATGCTGTTTCATTATAAGTATATAATTCTAAATTTTTCTTTTTAAAAAATATTTATTAACATTTACTGACTTTTGCTACATGTAGTAATTGGTACTTACTAATTTGTAGTAAGAAAAATAATTTATGCAGTATTTAAAACTCCAAGTTGATTTCATTAGTTCATTATTTGTTTCCACCAAAAATTAAATACTGACAAAAATCATAATTTAATTTGGAGTCAGTCCTTTTAAAACTGGCTTTAAAATTTTCTCTTATTTATGATTGCTATAAAAGCTATAGTAATATAATTTTAGAAAAATATCATCTTATCTGGCATGCTCTTACACAAATTTATTGTGATAATTCTGTTATTTTCAAGAGGCCTGTTTTCTTTCTGATGTAGAACTAAATTAGTCATACACGGTTCCTCTAAGAAAATATCACATGCAAGAAGCAGAGAAATTCAGATGGTTTTTCACCACTTCAAATTATGTGTATAGTGCTTTCTTGAGTGTTAAATTACACTCTAGGCTAGGTCAAGGTATAGAATAATTTTTATTTTCAAGTGGATGGGAATTAGATGATTTAGGGTATCAGAGAGCAGGTAATTTTATGTTTAAGCTCAATGAAACATTTGTATGGGGTGTAAAGGAGGCTTTTATTAAGAAAAGAGGAGTAGGAAATTGGACCTCTTCAAAACAGGTCTACCCAATATGTCTTACTTAAGTCAATGAGTGGGTTTTCACAAAACCAGTATCAGCTGTTGAAGGAAAGGGACAATGCACAAGATAGATCATGATAGATTTAGCTTTTGTTTTCAATTGAATGCAATTATCTTTCATCCTCAGGGGTTTTACAGCATGTCCTGTAAAAATCTCCTGAGATGTGGAAAGCCCCACTGAAGGAAATATAAACAGTATGTCTGATAACATTGTGTCCTGAGTAAAAAAAAAAAAAGAAAAAATTATCAAAAATGTAGTGTCAGTGCATATTTTCTGTTTGTTCATTGCTCCATTTTCATATGCAAAATCAGGAAACTCGGACAGTTTTATAAACAAAAGTCTCAATCTGAGTAGTTATTGCTTTTCTGTTGATGAATCACCACTTTTGAACTGGACGTAGCTGGATGATACCTGTAACTCTTTGGATCTCTTCTGAAAAACTTCAGAATGGTAGAGAAAGAGTTGTTTTGTTTTAAGGAACTTAGATACAAGATTAGGGACTTAACAGCAGGTAAAAAGGTCTGTACATAATATTTCTTTTGGAGGTATGCAAGCATTAAGGATAAGCATGGCTGTCTCTCAGGGCTCTCGTCTCCAGCAATGTATGCTATAACTTTTGGCAGTGAAGCGTGACGAGGCTGTGTCTGTGTCTTCCCATCATTTCTCTGTGCCTCCCAGCACCTTTGCCACTGTTCACCAGGCTCAGCATGGTTGCCTGACCTGGCCACTGAGCTGTGTGTGTCCTACAGCTGTACCTGTGTCAGCCTGCTCTGGTCTCTCTCTCGTCTCTCTTGTCAGTTCTCCTGGTCTTGTAGAGTATTTTTGGTATGTTGAAGGGGTGGGGTGGGGCATGTGCCAACGCTGTGAAAGGATTCAGTATTTTCAGGGTAGGAACATGAGCAGGAAAGGACTGTCATTAGTGGCTAGTCCAGAAGAGTCCATGAAGTTTTCATGGTAGCCCCACTGTCCCTCCCACATACACACACAAGAAATACCAGAAAACCCATGACGTCCTACCCTTGAATAAAACAGCAGCTTCAAAATCTGCAAGACTGGGGGTATTCTGCACAGGGATGCACAAGAGATGCAGCATGTTGACATGGTCTCAATTCCAGTTGCAAAAGTGAGAATTTAATTGTAATAATCCTATCTTTTACATATCAGAGTTGAAAAGCACCTGCAGGAATAGTCCACAAATAAGATACATGAGTTATAGAATATTTTCCATTTGACTAAAAAACTTCCATTTCCAGGAATATATCCACTGGTGCGTGCCAGAAATAATTCATCAGCGCAAAGGCAAAGCAAGTTGGTGCTGCACATGGAAACCAGAGGTGCTGCCAAAACAGCAGCGCTCTCCCCATCAATGGTGTTATTGAAAAGGAGCCAATACCTCCTCTTGCAGCTAGGCCAGTGCAGAGGATGATGCAACACAAGCACTGTTCTGTTCAGCAGCTGTGTTTTCCCCCATGTTCACTCGTGGTACTGCTGCAGTGAGGAGTAACATGATTAGTTAAGTGAAAAAGTGATTTAAGCAGGGTGGGCTTAAACCCAAGGCAAACCTTAGCGAGAACTCTGTGATATGTGCTGTAAATCCTGGCCCCTCTGTTGTCTCTTCTTTTTCCTGGTACTGGTTCTACCAGGATTGTGGCCAGGATATCATTGTTCCTTCTATAAAGTCAGATGGTAAGACCACTGAGATGAGGAGTGCATCAGGAATAAGGAAAAGATTGTAGCTGGAATTTGAGGGTCCCAGATTTCCAGGTACACAAGTGAAGATGCAGGGACTGCCCTCACACATCAAGTATGATTTATTCTCTAGGATATATTTTATATGTTTGTGGCTGCTGCTTGCTCATGACCTTTATTTTCTTACATCCCATTGTTCCTGTTTAAATCAAAGTTACTTAAATCTAGAAACAAGAGATTTGTGCTAGATTTTTCTGTACCTACCCAAAACACAGGGAAGCAAGAGAACATTTTTACGTCTTTTAGTGAATAGCAGTAAGAGCACTTGACTTGCATTGATAGCTCCCCTGAATCTGCTATTGCATAGGAAGGAATTGTTTATTAGAGAGTGAGGATACAAAACTTGTGCCTAAGTACTTTTTTTAATACTTTTTAAAATACATTTTTAATATTTTTGTACTGAGAGTCTTAAAATTTAGGTAAAGATTTTTGGTGAAGTACATAACTATATAAAACACATGATAGGCTATCATAATAGATAATTAACAGATGATAATTCTGGTCCAGTCTATTTTTTCTTTTCTTTTTTTTTTTTTTTTTTCTTCTGGATACATTCTATGACTTAAATTTCCATCAAATGCTATAAATATCAAGGGATTGGTAGCAGTTGGATGCATGTGCACTGGGATGTGTACTCACTCACTTCAGGTGAGATTTAAAACCCCTTCTCACATTTTCATCACTGTGGTTTTGACTCTCAGACTCATCAGAAATAAAGTTAATGAGACAACTGACTTCTGTAGGTAGCTTAAACTAAGACTTTGCTATCAGTTTCAGTGAAAATCTTTTTAAAATATTTTTACCTGTTTTTAGCATTACCTGCTTCCAAAATTCTGCTTACTCACATACTCCACACAAGCTTCAGCTTTCTTCACCTACAGTTTTAACATTGCCTTAGGCTAAAGGCAAAAATTATATTAGAGCAGTTCAACACTAATGTCTCTCATTTAAAGCACTACAATTTTTTGACTTTTGATCCCACTTGTAATGAAAAACCATTAAAATGGTTTTATACAGCAGTTTTCCAAAGTTTTGTGCATCTTATGGAGTTTTTTTTAATCTAGTATTTTATGCCCAAACCATTAAAAAAATTTCTACCATTCTTCAGTCTCATATTCATACTGCAATATTCATACAAGAGGAAAAAAATGCATACTTCTGCTTTTCTAGTTTTAATCAGCTTTGCAAGGATTTTTGCCTTACATTGTATTTCACTCCTACAGGCATAAATCCTGTCCAAACAAGACAGTGTTGCTGTATGCTATCAACTTTCTGAGCAGTATAGAGTCTCTCAAACTAGGAGTGTCTTGTCAAATTGTTTTCTCTTAGTACCTGAAGTATCAGCTTTAATTCTAGAATTCTTAGAGAAGTGTGTTTAATGTTATGCACAAATACAATGCTATGCTTATGCATAAACACTTTTGTGCTCTGGTTTTGCTTTGCCAAACTTTATTCCAGAGTTGTCTGTCAGGTGTATTATATAACTGCTCTATATTAATTATTAAATCCTTTATTATTTAGAGTAATTATAATTTAATGGCTGTAGCTTTCCATGGGATACTTTTTCTCTTAATGCTAGTCCTATTCCTGTAGCTATTCAAATTCCAGATGAGAAAATAAAAGGAAAAATAAATCAAAATTTAAAATGAAACAGCACAACAAGGATGTATTTTAGGAAAAATTTTTAAGCAATCATTAAAGATAAAATCAATGAGTTTCACTTAAAAACTGTTCTTTGTGTCTTAGTCTTCTACAATTTCTTTGCTCTTAGTAAAACACATTGTTCCTAATTAGTGCTAAAAGGAAATCACTGTTGGACTTTTTCCTCCTTTTTAATTTTTTTCCAGTGGATTAGTACAAGGAGATTACTCAAAACAGGTTAAAGCAAGTGGAGGTTTGATGAACCAGCAGGAGAAATGAGTTATTTTTCTGTAATTGACTTTTAACCAGTTCCAGTTGCAGTGTTTTTTTCTGTTGAATAAAGGATTAGCTTACAGGTAAAAAACCTCAAATCTGACAAAACCAAAATAGTTTTCTTAATGAGTTTTCTTTTGCAAAGATTATTATTTTTGAGGGGTTTTCCCCCCATAAGTTTTAACACCTTTAGATTTTAAAATGAAAAATAATGAAATAGTAGTGGTGACAAATTTTGTAATTCAAGGCTAGATTTCATCCTACTAAAATATACTGATCTGCAGGAAGTAAAACAACTCTGTCAGCAAGAAAGACATGGATCAATGTGAGCTAAATTCTGAATTGGCCATTATCTTCTGTTTCACAACTGCTTTGGTCTCATGCTGATATACAATTCACATATATTTATATTAAAAAATAAAAAACCATAAAGTGGAAATTCATAAAGTGAGAAATATCCTTGTAGGGGTCTGTTGTGAGGGGCTGCTACACAAAACATTTCAAATGCTGTTGTTTGAAACCCCACCACTTCTTTTGTAGGCAGCAGCCTCTCGTGAGTGGGCTGCATCTCCTGGGTCTGTCTCTTAAAGCCTGTGAGAGCTGAGTGGGGCATGGTCATTTTTTCTCTTCTTCCAGTGCTTGAGGTCATGGGGCTTTACAGCCTCACCACCTGCACCCCTCAGCCACTGCCCCAGGCTCTGGGGTCTCTCACACATGTCTTTACAGTCTCACAGCATCCCTCCTCCTGGTGAGTAACCAAAACTTTCCAGACTTCTCAAGTGGCCTCACGAGGATCAAAAAGACAGACAAGAAACATAGATTTTGCAGTGAATACTACTTGTAAAATCTCTGCCCATGGCAGTGGGGTTGGAACTAGATGATCTTTAAGGACCCTTCCTATGATTCTAAAACACTGAAATTTGCAGTCAGGGCTACAATTTTCTCACTCAAAGAATCATGCAGTTCTTGGGTTAGGCAGCATCCTGGCATTGTATAACACTTCTTGCTCTCTCACTCCCTGCAGTGCAGTCCCTAACTGCAGCAATGACAAGCCTTATGGAAGCAGGGCACACCTCCCTGAGGACAGGGAAATCCAGTCTGTGATCCCGTGTGACTTTTGCATGGGGAGCTGCTTGTCAGGAGAAGGCTAGGGCTGTCTTCTAAAGTCTCAGAGTCTCTGGCTTTCAATGGCTCTTTGAGGGGTTGTCTAGTTCATCTCAGCAGCAGAAACTGAAACAGTGAACTAGGGGGGTATTTCTACTTGTGGGCCTTTGTAGTTTCCCCTGTATCTCAGTAAGGGTTCACTTGTAGTTGCAGGTTACAGCTCAAGTGGGCTTTTTGTTGCTCTAAAGCTTTTCCTGAATTATTCCCCTACAAGTCCTGAATAAGGTATTTGGAATAAACCAGCCTGGATGACTCAAAATGGCATTTCTTGTACAGCAAAATAACTTTGGCAGCTACTGTACAAATCATAAGACAGGAAAGAGCATAGAATTTGCAGCTTTGTATGAACGTGTTCAGCACAGCCTCAACTCCCTTATTTTGTAGCTAAGGATGAGGACAGTGAGTTTGACCCTGAATCATGAAGAATGCTTTTCATGAGCTGCAGTGTTTTCACAGGCCACCTGGTGTAATGGCAAGAATGGTTATTCAAGGACACAATGAGTAGTTGAGATCTAACACACATAATATGCACAGCAGCTGCTGCTCTCCTCCGTTTTCAGGCTTGGTAACTGTGAAGCTACAACCTTTAAATAACACCCTCTTAACTCTGTAAAAGTTTAAGAATGCAGTACGTAAGGAAGAAGCCACAGCATCTTGGTTTAGGGCCTCTCAGCTGGAGCAGAGCAGGCACTGCCGTCTGGGAGGCTGCTCAGCGTGTGCTGAGCCATCCTCTGCCAGGGGCGGGGGAACACAGCCCTAACAGGAGATGAGGGAAAGCTCTAATTATGTAATCATAGGTATGCATCCAAATGTGCCAAAATGGAGTTTGTGTTTCTTCCCTGCATGGCGTGAGATCACCAGAAAGCAGGCATGCCTTGCTACGTGAAAGGAAACCAGCCTTGCTGGGAGGCGTGATTGCTGGCATGATCCTTCGGTCGAGCACACGTCTTCTGCTCTGGGAGACACTTATATCTCTGTCATGTTGTGCACTTAAGCTTGGTTATCATTTAAATTAGGAAGGGCTAACCTGGCCTCAAAAGGAGAACTGCATCATGTAGCTCGTCCTGTACATCTGAGCACAGAAAACACAGTGGCAGAGACTTAGCAGCCGTGTGCAGGTCAGCTGAAGCTGTCCACAGACCAGGGCTGCTGTCAAATCGTTGTGCTGTGCATCACCACACTGACCAGAAAAGCCTCTCTGGGAAAAGGCAACCACATCAGGCTTTCTAAGTAACTGACGTGGGTTTTTAAATTTGTTTTGTCTGCTGCAAAAAATAATTGATATTACACACTGAATGTAGAATTTCACTTAGATAAATAAGAGCTTCGGTAGTTGTAACAAAACATTTCTTTTGGGCATGCACAAGAAAATCAAATATTTTCTATTTCTGTTCTATGAAATACTAGAATATTAAGCATACCAGAGGAGGAAAATGTCACCTTGATCTCCTTTCTCATTCAGTCAGAGTGTGTAGCTGGAGTCAGGGTCATCCAGGTCCCTGAAAATCCTGTCTTTCCTGTCAGGATATCTTCTATCACATCATCTGTCATGTTTGTAAGGAAGACTTAAGTGCTGAGCTAGCAGATGGAAACTGGGATTAGGTCACTGTCTTGGGTGCTTTGCATCTTTCAGCTGCATGTGTTCTTTACCCTGGTAAGTCAGAAAAGACTGACATCAGTGCTATTCCCAGTTTTTTTCATCCCTAAATGACACTGATTGGTGGATCTGATTTAAATTCATGAGTAACTTTTGTTTTAACTAAAATAAAATAATCTACTAATTTGATAATCATTCAAATCTTTTGACAGACTATCCTGATAGTGCACACTGTGCATATTCAGACTGCTGTCCTGAGTTTTCAGGACAGCAGGGACATAATAATGGCATTTATTTCCCTTGGATAAGAGATGTGGATACACTAATGCTCTGTCATCTTGGGTTTCTTTGGAAATACCACAGATTTTTCAAATGGGTACACTGCAGGCCTGTGGTTCACTGTCCCTTACCTTTGAATGGGTGCAGTGTTGTGGTGTATCTTGAATTGTGCCTCATGTCTCTGACATTTCAGTGCTCTGAAATCAAGCTCAGGAGGCAAGAGAACGTGGCCACCACCTCTCTCACTGGCACCTCCATGCCCTGCATGGTCCTGCCTTCAGTTGTCCCTCTCCTGGAGAGGCTCTGACAGATGGAGCTGCTGCTGGGCCCTGGGCTGCTGCCAGGGGAGCTTCTCTGCAGATCAGTGGCATCCATGTCCAAACCTGTCACTGCTGGATGGCCTTTCCAGCCTGGGAAGCTCCTGGGAGTTCTGCCTGGAAGTCAGCCCAAGCTTACACAGGCTGATTCCCTCACACACCCCTGTAGAAAATGGACTAGTGTATGGCACAACAGTAATGAAGTTGAGTTATCATTTATTAATTAAGCAAATGTCTTTTCATGATTGCTGCCTGTAGTTTTATATGTGCAATGTTATTTTCCACTGTAAATTCTGAGTCAAGAAAAGCCTGCTGGGTTTGGATCTGCCAGGAAGAAGTAACTCCAAGTGATAAATTATATAAATAACAGTTTTTGTAGATAATGCTACATTTAGATAAATATTAATATTAAAGAAGATGTATAATTACACCATTCGACTTTAAAAATAATTTATTTTGGCAAATTAACTCGCAGAATGATGAGAATTTGCATTCTCTGAAAAGTTAATCACATAAAAGACAATGAACAGTAAAACAGATGAACCCTTGGCTAGACTAAGATGTTGCAGTTATTGCACATCCGTGTATCCTAGAATATAATCCTAGTATACTCACTTGAATATATGTTTTTATCTTTTAACTTACTAGAGTTGATTCAAATTACTGACATATGTTCCAGGTTATACAGTTTGATATCTGTCAAGACTTTATGCTAGTTATTAAATCCAAGAAAAAGTATGATCTCATGTACAACCTCATTTCAAATCATCAAGGGTTTTATTAAGCATCCTAAGAAACAGAAACTTCTATTCAGAAAAATTAATGTAAGCTCTATTCACTTGCTTCATCACAACTGTTGTTATGCTTCATGGATGATCTGCCTTCATTTCTTTATATTTGATTATACCTTTCTCAGTTCCCTGAATAAAAGTTATAGTGATGGTGTTAACAATTCACATTTAAAGAAATAATTGTTTTAAATAGTTTTTTTATTTCATTATATAGCTCTTTCTTTAATAGATAATAGATAATAGATAAAAACCTAATATTTTAGGTGTTAAATCCATATGAACTATATTAGTAAATTTCTATACAGAGCTAGAATTCAGTCTAATAAATCAAGTAAGAGGTAGAAGTATAATAAGGTGAAAACAAAGCTTAAAAGAATCAGTAAAAATAATTTTTGTAAGCTTGTAAAAATGCAAATTCTTGAAGTTTTTATAGAAGAATCTTCTTGGGCTACAGAATTACTAGATTTTTTATGAGCTCAGGTTATGTAATGATATTTTATTTGCTGTTAGCTGTGTTCTTTTGGCAAAATACCATTACTAACATAGTGAAATACACCCAGGGTTATGACTCCTTAGCTTTTATCCTGACCCTAAGGATACCCTGTTTGGCCTTTATCTGGTTTGACCTTTCTGTCTGTTATACTTTATGGATAACTGAAAGATTTACAGCCAGAGAACTGGCTATAAGGAGTAATTAACACTTACTATATATACTGCTTTCGTAACTTGAGATTTCCTGGATTCTGTGTATATGTGTTTCCAAAGCAGTGAAATCTAGGATCTCATAAATAAAACTTTAAATTAAGGAAATAGCTATGCATCAGTTAAAGGTGAAAGTAGTATTTCTTAGGGCAAAACAAATTTTAACTAATTACAAGGGTAAAAACTGTCACAGTTCAAATCCTTGCAAAGGCAACATGTTTTTCTTCCTTGAATCTTTATTTTCTGGCAGCTTCTGCCGAAGAATAATCTTCTATCTGACCTGACATTTTCTTCCTTATTTGAACTGTGATTCTTAATCTCAGCATATTTGTCTTTAAACAAAGAAATTGTTGCCTGCAAGTGGATGAAAAAGGTTTTGCTCATTCATTATTTATAAGCTTCTATTGTGATTCTTTTTCTTTAATTAGAAACTTTCAACCGGTGTTGTTTATTGCTGATATGTGATAAGGATAACTGAAAAGCTTCTCAGTCCTGTCTGACAAGGATATATTATGAAAGTTAAGATTGCAATAATTTGTTAAGACTTTCTACATGATCCACAACATGAAATGTTTCTGTATTTATTCTGAAGGAAATTAGCTTTCCTGACACTTAGCTTCATTCAGTATGGTAAAGGCATTTGAGACAGCATTCCCAGTTATTTGGTAGGTCGTTATTTCATGAAATAGCTTTCAAAACGAGTGAGACAGGTAGAGCAGGTTAGCAGAGACTTTGCAGGCAATTTGCACAGGATTTATTGAAATATGGGAAGTGTTCTTAGGCTTGGCATCAGTTTTCTGTTGCCAGTTTAAGTTTTTCACTGCTTGTGTCTGGCCTGTGACTTGGTCTCTGAACACTCTTAGCCACAGGATTGCTGTCGCTTGGTGCAGCACATAATCTCTTCAGGAGCCTTCCCAGGGGGCAATAGAGGGAATGAGAAAGAAGACCTAAGACCTGTCAGTGACAGATGATTGCTAGGTGACTGGCAGTGTAAAGTGTTAAAGAAAAGCATTCACTCTTTAAAAGGGAGTGTGAGCAGAAGCTAAATTGGAGAGAGAAGCCCTAGGACACCGTAATGTAATGTGTCAGAGCACCCTTCACGCTTTCTCTGGACTGAACTTATCAACGAGTTGCCAATAGCTTGCTAATGGTGAGCTTTAAGACAGGTCAGATGTGCCTTTGAAAGTGTGAGTGCTTGTGCAGTGGCATGATTTTTGATTTGTGTCTAGGAGATTGATTAGAAATTTGAGATTAAAATCTGTCATGATTTAATCCCAATCAGCAGCCAAACTCCACAGAGGCACTTGGTCACTCCTCCACCAGCAGAACTGGGGAGAGAATTGGCAGGGTAAAAGAATAGCACTCAGGGGCTGACATAAAGACAGTTTAATAGGAGAAGTAGAAGCCATGCATGCAGGCAAAGCAAAACAAAGAATTCATTCACCACTTCCCATGGGCAGGCAGTTGTTCAGCCATTTCCTGGAGAGCACGGCCCCATCTCATGTAACGTTTATTTGGGAAGACACATGCTATCACTCCAAGTCTCTCCGCCTTCTTCCTCCTTCTCCCACTTAATAGCCTGAGGCCATTCTCTTCTTCAAGTATTTCAGGTGCATATGGACCATGGTTAGTTTCACTTGTTGGCAAACACTTTTCCAAAATTCTTCTGAGATCTGGTGACTGTATTCCCTATAGCTGCCAGCAGTCCTGTTGAGCTGTGATGCATGAATAAGGAGTAATGCTCAGAAACTAAATGCTTCTGTTGTAGGACAAGGTTTAAAAATATTGGTTCCTGAGACAGGCTGCTGAGTGCTGATTATGCAGCAATATTTTCTAAAAGGATAAGCTTTTATCTAATCACTCCCACTGAATTAGGATAGCTAAGCAAAAGGAGCATCTAGAAGACAGTGCGAGAAGGGATTGTTGAACTGATGTCACAGGAAGGTTTAAGGGAGTACAGATCATTTACTGTGTGGAGAAGCAGGAGAGGCTATATAAAAATTTTTGAAAAGCTATTCAAGGAGGAGTCATGGAGGCAGCACCTTTTGCAGGCATGGTTTTTCAGAACAAACTAAGACTTATGTATTTTTTAGGCTTTCAGCTCTATGTAGTATTATTTTTCTGTTACTTCTTTATCAGTCATAGCTTGTGTCCTCTAGATGAGAAACTTCTGTTATTTGGAGAATAGTCCATGCTAAGTTTATTAGATTCTCTTTGAAATTTACTTCGTATTTGTTGGAAAGCGATTATTCATCACTTGCTCATATTTCTCTTTGTAGTTTGCATGGAATTCTGAGTTTATAAAGAGTTGCAGTGACATAACAGTGTTCTTAGTAGTGCCAAGCTATGTTAAGCTATTATGAGCTTTGAAGTCCTTAATCTTCATTTGGAGCCATGTGGTTTGGGCCACTGCAATGATGCTAGGACAGACATGTAATTTGGCTTTATGGTAGCATAGATACCTAGGATACATAGATGTTTTTACTTGAGTATATATCCAAGCGGACATATAGGAGTTGATGAATGGGTATGCATATCAATATACATATTTTTAAACTGTTGAGGATACGGTGGTTTTTCAGAGGGCCTTTATAAGCATAAATTGTATTGGTGCTTATACTGGTATAAATATTTCTATGTTGGCTTAACTGCATCATTGTGAGGGTTATTTGCAGTCAGATATAACTGAGGGTGCTATTAGCTTTAGATACAGTGACAATGAAAGTGAGACAGCATTGTCTACATGAAGGAAAATAAAGGAAATCCATCTGTCCCATCTCTTATGCATTGCAAGTGCATTTCTTTCATCCTTAAACACTCTCAGTAGAAATTATCTTCATAAGGTGTGAATAAGTACACTTACAAAAATGTGGTGAAAATAGAAATTATGACATTAGTGAAAGGAACTGAAATTAAGCACAGTCTCATCTGGAAATTCTCAGTATAAGTGGGTGACAGTCAAACTGACAATCATAATACTGCTGTGCATTTTGGTAAGTTTGTTTTATTCAGCTGATATCAGTTGCAGGATTTTTATTTTTTTTTTGCTTTTATTCAACAAGAACATGTAACTACCTGACATGCTCTTGAAAATCCTCTGTACTAACTTTGTGAAATGTGAGCCAATTAAGTGGTAGTGAGTCAATTTGTGTGGAGTTGCTTAAAGTGGACTATAAAATTCTGTAATAAAATATGTAGAGAAAAACATTTCAATATACCCTTAAGAGTATCTCATTCTTTGTTGGCAAAAGACTTTCATCTTGGTCATATAAGTAATCTATACTATACAATTAATCAACAACAAGGATTGTTTATAATTCCTTGAGGATTATAGGCATAATTTACAGTCACATTTTTCTTGGCCAGTTTTTTCTGGGTTGGTTAGTTTTTATACTTTTTTGTCCCTCTGTGAAAAAAACTTCCTATTCAAGTTCTGAAATTTCTCCACTCCTGTCATGGTACTGACAAATATTATCTCACAACGCCAGTACATTTTCCCTCATGTTTTTCTTCTGCATTTTAATGAGCTTCAATACAATATCTCTATTTGATTCCAGAAAGATCTATTTAAAAATAATAGAAGCACTACAGAAAGAAGCCAACATCGTATTCTGAATATTCTGAAAATCACTTTGTTGGTGTGTTTCTTTGAAGGAGTTCTACTCTCTCCTGTCCTTTTGTTGCTGAACACTCAGAAGTTTTGACAGATATGAGCTATCCTATACAAATACTATACAAACTTTAATAATTCAGAATTTCCAAAGGAAACTGAAGGGAATATAGAAAAGTCAGCCTGCAGTCCCATCCTTATCTGTATTGACCTGGGGAAGAGAGAAAAGAACCACAGTCCTGTCTCCTTGCTTCCTTTAATTAATATTTGGAGGTGACTCTGTCACTGATCAGCACTTGTGCTTGGGGATCTGTAGTTGTCCTTGCTGGGAGAACAAAAGATCACAAAAACCATTTTTGTGTCTCCCTCTCAGCACCCCTGTAATCACACTATAAAATGGATAGTATATCCTTCCTCTCCATAAAGGTATGTTTCGCTTCCCTCACAGACTAATTTCCACACTTGTCACTACTTTAAGATGTCAAATATGTTTATGGCTCTTCTTGACTTCAATGAAGTGTGGCGTGTCCTCTGAGAACTGTCCTTTTCTGTTGGCAAGGGACAAGGTATTGATCATGTGGTTTCCTGGTGGTAAATATTGCATTTTTTCCCCACATTCTTGGGTTTCTAAGTCCAAAAGTCTTGCTCTTCAGGCTGCTGTAGAAGCTTGTTTCTCCAAATACTGAGCTCCATTCCTACAAGGGCTAGCTCCTGGTATCCAGGCTAGTTAGTTACAGGGCAGGTACATTCTCAGTGTTGCTTCACCTGTCAAGGAAACCATGGTAAGAATTACCATGTTTATAAATGTTATAAATGTTGAAAAGAAGTGGTGTCATCTGTCACATGAAATAATCACAAAAAAGCTTCCTTAATTGCAGTCAGACCACAGATTTATACTGATTTTTGTGTATGTTTCTCCACCTGTTATGTGCCTCCAACATTTCATCTAGTTCCAATAAACTCTCCATACAGAAATGGTTGCAGTTGCTCATTTCCCTTCTGTGCTCATCAGAGCAATGAGGCCTTAGCCTCATTGTTGCTGTGAAGCTGGGGCTAGACCAACACCAAGGAGTGTGTCATCCCCTTTTGCTGTCAGGAGAGGCTGTGGGCTGTCTGGTATCTAATATGCCCACAGTATATCAATATGCATCCTGATGTTTTTCTCTCCTATCTCTACGTTTTGATGTTTTAGATCTGCAGGTAACAGCTGCCATGCTACAAATACAAATGGGAGGAGATTGCTCCTGGTTTTAGCATTAACCATTTTTGCTTTTAGATGACTACTGGGAATATTTTATTGTTTGTCAAGAATTGATTCATGCATCGATTTCACTGTGAATGTTCAGTCTGTGACAGAAATTATAAACTTATGTTCACTTCTAAGAGTATGTGATACCAGTGTGGATGAGCTTTTGAAACTGCTTCTGGACACCACGGGATTTTGCTTTTATTCCAAACTAGGTTTAGGTGCATCCAAGTGGATCATGCACATAGGAAAGGCAGATAAGTCTTCAGAATGGCAAACTCCAGCCCTTGGTGGGTGCGTAGTAAATGCCTAGGACCCTCTGCCAGATTTGCAGTGAAGTCTACAATTTGTTGGAGACAATTTCAACAATATAACAATATAAATAACAACATAAAAATAAAAATAGTTGCTTGTGTTAAAGAAACTTTTGCCTCCTGTAAGCTCTCAGATTAGTATTAGTCAGACTGTAGATTTTACTAAAATGAACCTAGCTGCTCTATTCAGCAGAGCTGAACAGGCAAAATCACTTCGAGTGAGAAAGGAGAAAAAGTTAATGTGGAGCTGTTGGGTGAAATATAGTCTTTCCAAATTCGCCATCTAGCTCAAGATCATCAGCTCCCAAAATTCGTGTCATAAATAGGGTAATGAGCTTGGAATTTAATTGTAAATTGGATTGTGCATGCCCAGACAGAAAGGCCTGAAAGGAAATTTTTGTCTCTGCTGAGCCAAGTCAAAGAAATCGTTAGCCAATGGGCCTGTGGTTTGTAAGTCTCATCAAAATGTAAGTTTTAGTGTAAAAATGATAATTCAGTAAGCTCTTGTGCTTCAGGAAAATCTCAACAAAATCTTGACAAAAATAGCAGAAAATAATTGATGGTAGATGTCATCAGATGTGTGGGATAAATGCATGTCAGAGTTCCAGGTACAGTGGCCAAGGCAGCAAACAAACAAATTCCTCTATCTGCATGGTCGATTCTGTCAGGTACAAGAAGGCCGTAGATGTGACAACAGACCCAAAATACCAGATGAGACTAACTGTAAAATTTCAACTCAAGTGCACGTTGGCTTTAATTATATAACACAGTATGTTTTGCAGTCAGGGTACTAATGAGTTGCTAATTCCCAGTCAGAGTAAGAGATTTGATTCCCAGCATATCTGCTAACTAGCCAGTCTGCTCCATACTGGCTGGAGCCTGCCACCATGACTCTCCTGGGAAATACTTCACAAGCAAGATGTCCTAGTTGTTTAAATGGGAGGGGAATGTGTGATTTAGTTGCGTTTGTTCTCCCAGTAAAAATGTCCCACATAGTGTGAGCCAGTAAGAAACTGTGTGGTCTTCAAGCTGGAAATGACTGTGTCCAGTAATAGTTTCCTGATTATGTAAATGAGTTCTTAAAAATGCTTTACATTCCTTTCAAGAACAAGAAATGTTTCTTTTAATGATGTTAGCTGTCTGGAATTCTGATTTAATTATTCATGCCCTATTCTTTCATATTTCTTTTCCTTTTGACATACTGTCAAAAAAGGAAAAATCAGTTAAACAACTGAGAACATGTGAACTGCCATAAACAATCACTCTTGTTTGTTTCTCTGCAGAACAAAAGGAAGTAAAGGTGGGAGAATACAATGCTGTGGATGACAAATTGGTAATAATCAACAACAGCATCAGGTTCCAAGGTAGGAGACAAAGCTGGAAAGAGGTGCTGGAGTGACATGGATAGCTGTGCATAGTTTGTAAGACTGTGTGCTCTTAAAATACTGGTTTAGAATTTTTAATATCAAATACTTTGACACTATAGAAAAAATGCTTTAAAATACAACTCTCATCAGAAAATTGCAGTGTTTTGATATTGTATACTTTGTTTTTATTCCGATGATATGGCAAAATCAAATGTACATGTGCACACAAATGTTTTTTTTTGGTATTTCAAGAAGCAGATTCTTCACCAGTGAATAATGTTCTATTTTATTCTCATTTCCCACTCCCCCAGTCCATCTCATTGGAGGGATGCTCTGATATTCCGTGTTTGCAGACACGAGGAGGAGGTAGTTGTTTTTCTTTGGGAGGTGTCTGTTAGGTAATTAGAAAACAGATTTTCAAAATACCAAGGCTGACTTTAACATGGCCTGTGAGAAACAGGGCCAGAGGGTTTTCCAGACAGCAGCACTCCCAAGGTCCACAGCAGACATACAGCATTTCTTGCTGTATCTTCCTGCCATTTTTTATCCCATGCTGCTTCATATCACATAGGGACTTCCTCAGCCCTCAAGCAGCTGATGTGCAGGCACACTCATGGTGTTCAGAGCCCGTTGTCATGGCAGCCAGGTGTGAGCTCAAATGAGTTTTAAGGGTGTCTCCTTGAATATAGACATATAGTTGAATATAGACATGTACATTATTTTCAAAGCTAATTTTTAAGATTTAATCTTAAGCTCTGTGGTGGTGCAGTTCAGTGACCGAAAATGAAGTCAGCTTTGTGAGTTCTGTGGGGTTTTCCCCTGGGAGTGGTGAGGTAGTTGAGTATGAAGCTGTTGTACTCTTGTATTCTACTACACCTTTCTCCAATGTCCCAACACCCACGGTTTGCATGAGCATGAGTGGAGTTTCCCTGCCGTGATCTAATTTATGACTACTTGTCCATCTGCTGGAACTTTTGACTTTTCCTTTTGATATCACTTCCTGGACTTAAAGAAGCACAGCTACACAAACTTCTCATATGGCTCTGGGGAATGAGGCTTTGGAAATGAAGAGTGCAGAATCTGTCCCAGTTGCCCATGTCTGGCCCAGCAGATTATATTTGCCACAAGGAGGCACTAATAATGTAGTTTAATACTGATTCAGTCCCATTAATTTCCAGAGAATATATGAAGAATGAAGTTACAGTAGACAGCATTTGTTCGTAACTTCTCACCTTTATGGACAGTACATGATGGGCAAAAGTCTCTGTACAGTCTCTTTTCAGGACAACGCTGATAGTCATGTTCTGATAACACCTGAAGGTGGTCTTTCCACCCATAACCTGTTTAATTTTTGTCTTAAGATATATTATGTGACTCACAGTGACTCTTTTCCTTTGACTCATCTAAGCCTTTCATTGAGACAGTTGGATATTCAGTGTGGAGGACACTGACTTCCAGTCAGTATAAGCCTGGTAACTTTAAGTATTTTAAACAGAGTAGTAAAAATGTTCCTGTTTAAACAATTGCATAAAATTCCAGAGCAACAAGAAGAAATAGGATTGAATTGCCAGTGCACAAACAAGAAAATAAATTTTGTAGACTCCCTATTTGTTTACATTTAATAAATACAATCAGTATATTCTGTATGAGTATAGAAAGAGTAGGGTGAAGTTTTATTTTTTAGTGTTAGTACTTTTAAATCAGGCATGTGTTTTATTGGGTTTTTGGCTTGTTACTTGTCTAATTTCATTAATTGCCATGCACTGTAAATACATGCAATGTGGAGGGAAAATCTCAGGTGCTTCCCTCCAATATTAAATCAACAAATGGCCCTTTTGCTGCCACTTTTTTGTAATCACCTAAAGGATTTCTTTTTTCTGAAAAGTTGGGTATAAAGACCAAAGGATAGCAAGTTTCCATGGTCCGAAGAGTTTCCAGTTAACTCTTAAAGGTAAAACTATGTTATTGTGCAAATCCTTGAATATTCTTTTAGGTGCAAGGCAGAAGAGTGGATGTAAAATTTAGCCATGGCAGTTGTTAGTCAGGTAGTCACAGCTCTGCCTCTGCAGCCATGCTGCGAAGGAGCTGCTCAGCCCTGTGGCCCTTACAGCCCCTTTGGAGAGCCGACGCGAAAGGGAAGGCTCAGGAACTACAGAGCACACAAACCTGTAGTTTTTCCTTCTTTCTGAAGGAAGACTGGGAGCAAAAGGCCTTTTGCCAATCTCCTGCACCAAGGAAAAATCAGTAGGCAGATGAAATGGAGTGTGGAAAGTCAGGGATGCAGAGCTTTATTGCAGTTGTCAGAAAGTGATTCTCCTCATTAAACCAAGAAGCCTTTAATTACTTGGAGCTGACTGTCGATGAAGTACACAGCTTTAAACATAGTTTTTAAGTTCAGACATTCAAATCCACATCTGCAAAGTGGATGTCTCCCTCTAAAACTTTTGCCATCCATTTTCCCATATTCTTTCCTTCTGTAGAATCCTAAGGGCACCAACAACTCTCCCTTCCCTCCTCCCAGGGCTTCCTTCACCATGCCCACAGCCCAGGACCACATTTCAGCCCCAGGGCCATCAATCCCTGTCCCAGTGATGCTACACTAAAGATGATCTCCAAACAAGCTGTTTGAATTTGCTCTGGCAACAACAGTGGGCATAAAAACTATACTCTCTGTTTTCTACTCATAGCTCTGTCAATTGTTTCAGAAAAGTATATCTCCTGGTAAAGTTTACTCTCAAAGTATGCAGTGTAGTGTTTATTTACTTCAAAATGAGGCTAGTTAGCATGTATGGGGTTCTGCACTGGGGTTTGGCTGTGTCTTTTCTTCCAAAGAGGAAATTTACCCGCTCCAGAAATGCAAATCTTCATGTCAATCAATATGACTAACATACGTCTGTCAAAGTCAATGATTTCATCAACTGCTGATGTGGTTCACAGTTGCTAAGTGTGCTAATTCAAGGTGTACTACTTAGGTGAGGCAAAGTTTGTTGCAGAAATTCTACATCTGGTTGAGCTTTAGCTTTTTATTTCTTTGTGTGATTCTAGGGCTTGAGCCTCCAAAGGACAAGACCATTATACAAGAGGAGCTGCGCAAAATCTCCCTGCCTCTCTACAGCATCCTCTCTGCCCTCACAATCCTAGGAATGATAATGGCCAGTGCTTTCTTGTTCTTTAACATCAAAAACAGAAATCAGAAGTAAGACATTCATGTTACTTCTTTCACAAGTTCTTTTGTATTTAATGCCATGTTTNTACATATATATACATATATATGTAAGGAAAATGTAAAACTGTGGAAAGGTGGTGTTTTAGAACTATTTAATTAAAATAACTGGGTAATATATTCACATTGAAACAGACTGTATTTAAGTTCTTTTATACTGTCTGAAAAGTGTAATTTTCTATTTTACATTTGACTGTCTGCTAATAGCATTAACCTGTGCTAATTAATACATCAGTAAAAGAGGAGGTCTTTTTACTAAGCATTCAAAATCTGAAACAATGCTAAACTTCATAAGACAGCAAATACAGTGCATGCCTTTTGATATCATGGAGTTCTAGAAGAGTTATCTCTTTGCCTGGTTACAAAAAGCTCTTCTTTATTGCTCTAGTAGTCTAGCAGTAATCTTTTCCTCTTTAATGCACTATCACCTTTTGTCCATAGACTAATAAAGATGTCCAGTCCCTACATGAACAACCTTATTATCCTTGGAGGGATGCTTTCTTATGCATCTATTTTTCTTTTTGGTCTTGATGGATCCTTTGTCTCCGAAAAGACATTTGAGACACTTTGCACAGTAAGTAATTCTGTATGTTCTAGTTCAATTTTAGTTGAATTCAATTGTACAGGAAACTTTGTGAGAAATACAAACAGAAGAGTTCGGTAGTTGAATGTATCATTCCATTAAATTACTGATTCTTGTAGTTCTCTCCTGGGATGTTTTCTGGGACCAAATTCTAAAACATGCACAAAGCTTCCTATGGTGGTTTTTGTTGCTGTATCATTATTATTATTATTAATATTATTATTATTTAAAGTTTCAGATGCATTGGGATTTGACCTCAGACTGAAAGGATAGATATATATCCTTGTTTTGAAATCGTATCTAGAAAGATGCTTTACTAAAGGTTGTGTTTGTAGCATGCCAATTTGTAATACCTGTAAAGCTATTGTGTTTTCTTTATATATTCCATATTCTTGTAAACTACATGACTGCTGCTCGTCTAGATCTCTTTAGTCAGTCTCTTTGGCCAGTTCTCCAAAAACTTCTATTTCCAGGCCACTCTATAAATTCACAAGCCTAGATCTATATAGAATATATTCTAGTTAAATCAAAACAAGCAACTCTGAAACAAATTAAATATGTCCACCTAGAAACTTGTCTTAATTATTTGGTGTAATATGCACTTACTCTGAATTACAGAGGTCTTTTCAAAGAACGGTATAGAACAAGAACTTCACTGCAAGGATACTCCTTCCAGAAGCAGTGCAAAACAGCACTTAAATTTATCCAGTATCTTCTCAAAAAATTCTAAGACTCTGCTGAACCTGTTGCCTAAAAATATCCCACTTACTACTTCCTTAGAATTTTGATTCTTCTTCATGTCTCTAGAAAGTTACCTTCCTTATAATTTTGATTCTTCTTCATGTCTCTAGAAAGTTGCAGTTCACATCACCTTTCATTTTTAGGACTCTGAATTTCTGATGTCATGACTGGCAAGAGGAATTTTACTTCAAGAGGATAATTCAAAGCAGGAAAGTTTGATACATAAGGCTAGTTGATGCAACTACGTCCCAATATACCAACTGAAGCCCTCCATACTGACTGGTATCCCTATAGAAGTGAAACACTGTGTACTCTGTTGAGTTAGACCATTTCAAAACACTGGAGAGTCCATAGTGGAGGCCAAGATGGACTAGAAGATGCACTATGGGTGAATGTACAGGATTGTCTGAGGAAAGTCTTACCTTCCTTAGCTGGGCCTGGACACAGCTGTATTTCAGACACTTAAACTTTTGCAGCAAAAGGAAGGAGAAGGAAAGAACATCCAGTCTTCCTACAGCTAGAGCTCTAATTCTCAATACAACTAGTAGAAAAAGATGCCTTAAAAACTTTAAAAGGATGATCCTGATCACTTCTCACAAACTAGTCTATAACTCTGAATACAATGGGGATAATAGGAATTGGAAGACAACATCATCCATTTTTTATCCACAAATAAGTATCCACTTCTGGTAGAGCAGAAGTGTCATTAGGAATCCATTGCTGATGTCAATCCCCATTCTTTTCTCATCCTCCATTGCAGAAGTATCTAGTGGCATGGAACGAAATTTTTAAGCCTTGATGTCTGCTCAGTTTTGAGGGACTTGTACCCAAAGCTCCTGAGTTCCCTGCCAGGCTGCGGGCAGGGATGATCATATGACTGGGCTGCAACCTACCCCTGGAAGCAGACATGCACTGCTGAACAGAAGGAAAGTGGGAACCAGAGATACTTATCAGCATCTAGCAGTTCTAGGAGACAGATTTCCAACCAAATGTAGCTATAGAAGACTAAATTTGAGTCCTTCTTTACATGTGAAACAGCTCAGTCTTTGAAAAATGAACCAATGTCCAAAATCCTGTGCCTCTGAGCTAGAACATTTCTTCTATCTGATTTTCCTCTAATCTGCCTCTCAAAATGTAATCACTAGTCTCATTTTCTAAATGCAACAGTACTGTGGGCTGCTTATTTTGTCTAATCCCACATATCTCTTCCTTTTATTCAAATTTATATCTGTAACGTTGTGTTGGGTCTTTTTGTCTGCCATGGAGGGATAGACATTCACTTGAGTGAAACGCTTACTTGACTTAAGTGACCAATAAAAGAAAGAGGTGGGGAAGAATGCTGTGTCCTAAAGCCAAACTTTCAGTAAGAAATATCACCTCATGCCTTAAGCAGAGATTGATTTTTCTTTTTACCTAGTTAAATGCTGTATAAACAGAGCAGAGTCTAAGATTTCTTCTCAGTCCTGACTTTCCAGGTTTTCAGTCCAGTACAGAAGCATTTCTGATTGTGTTTTCCTGTGCATGGTCACTGATGTATCTTATGAACCCCAGCTCTATCAGCAATTAGTACTACAGTCATAGATGCAGCAAATCCTTTAGTAGCCACCGATATGGAAGGTTTTTCCTACCTCTTACACATTAAAATGATTCTTTTAAATTTTTTTCCTCTGATTACATTCTCTTCAATTGGATAGCTTATGCTTTTAGATACCATCTCTACATGGCTACCATTCACTGTGTCAATGCACTTTTATTGTACCTAGAAAAAATCATAAATATGGGCGGTAAATGCGCTTAGCTGTTGAATAACCTTCTCTCTCTCCTTCTCTCCTCAAAACATCCCCCAGGTGCTGGGGACTCTTCACATTTGGCTCCATCTCACAAACATCCCAATTCCCATGTGGGCAATATGCTTAGTGGTTCACTAAGGTCTGCTTACCAGATACCAATGATTATAGGATCAGGCCAGGACAAATCTCTCTTCATCATCTGTCTCTCTTGAAATGCATGATTTTGATTACTCATTCTAGCCATGAGAGATTAGTTTAAAATTTCCATTTTACTTCAGACTGTGGCTTAGTCTTTAAAAAAAACAGTTACAGTTGTGAATGATAATAAAAAGCCATTGAGGAAAATCATCAGGATTTAACAACTGTATCTCAGACACAGAGAAGAGCCATATGTCAATGAAGGGAGATATTCTTTTGGAAGGGAAATAAAAGTTTTCCTTTAAGTTTTGTAAGCACATGCAAAGCTATAAAGCTGTCATTAGTGTTATCCCCTGTCTAGGCCAAGTAAACACACTCCTTGTCTTCTGTATTTCAGAAGTGATGAGATCCCTCCAGAGTAGCAGTATATACACAATAGTTAGTGTACTTAATTGGATATATTATACATGGTCTCTTTTTAAGTTTCTGACAATTTTTGGCAAACTTTTAGGAGGTCTTTAAAACTCCTGTATTTACTAAGGTGTTCCTGCCACAGCAAGGGAATTGGAAGTAAGTGGTCTTTAAGATGTGTTAAAATCCAGGCCATTCTATTATTCTATCCTCACAAATTCAGGAAAAATCGTTTCCAAATTGTAGATATTACATTCTATTCTGTTGGGTTTGTTTCCTCTAAAGCATGTTGTTTGTAGTGCTGTATGGAGGGTGAAATGCTTTGCAAGTTCTTTTTTTTGCTATTCTACAGTTTTTTTCTATATGTGGCATATGCCTAATATTCCAAGGACACTGAAACATTACAGAATTGCACCAGTAACACCTGAAAAGTTCAAAGGATTTATTTGCTAAGTTGTACTACCACTTTCCACTCTGTAAGGCACTGGGTGTAGGAGGAGGTGGTCTGTAAGTAATTATGCTGAAACATAGAAACAAGTGTTAAATGCAGTTAAGAGTCAGCAAAGCATTTTAAACATATAGTAAAATAATTTGCTGAATAAGGGTATTATATTAGTCTTTAAAATTATAAAATGTGGACTCTGTGACAGAGTGATAGAGTCCGCAGTTGGTTCCCAAACACATATTTATCTTGGTATGCCCATTTTCTACAGAAAAGTAATCAAATATGTTTCAATACCTAATAATTCTGTGTTTTCAAAGTAAGAACCTGTAATAGCAAATGTAGCATAATTTAGTTCCATGTCAGAATTAGAGCTTAAGTATCATATTTTATAACTCCAATTATATGGAATTGAAATGATCCAGAGCAGTGAGTTCTGAGAAAGTGGTCAGTGTATAATAGGACCATTAGATCATGTCTTAGTTAATAGCAACTTTATTGGTTGCACAGAACAAGAAAAAGCAATACAATATTTCAGTACATCCATATGTATGCCAAGGTACAAAGTGTTTCAGAGAGAGAGAGAGAGAGAAGGAGAATAATTTATCTTTGTTTTTAATCTCAGAATCATCATGGTATCATAGCAAAAAAAAAAAAGTGGGGGAGAATTTAGAAGTAAGGGTGTGAAATGAGATGTGATGCCAACTGGAAAAATGCAAGCAAGTGGAAACATATTTGATAGCAGTCATTATCTGGAAGAGAGAGACTCGAAATTAGCAATGCTGGTGACATATCCTACAAACAGATTTTAAGGTGACATACTAAATAGAGATACTTAAAATAGAGAGAATATTAGATAAGATCATAATGTTTAGACTTCTGTAATATATTCCACTGAGAATTTCATGATTTACATTTAAGATGAGTAATGTCTTTCCAAGTTCTAACTTCTATGGGATGAAGGACTACTATGGTCTTGAGGATAACCAGAGTCTTCTCTGTTATACATCTTCCTCAAGTAAATCTAATTATTAACTTTGGGCTCAAGATATTTTACGTACTCCACATTGCTCTCACCCAGAGTTCCATGAAAAAGGGCCTGGTTCATTAGGTATTAGTAGAGTGAACAGCTCTTCTCCTCAGTCTTGGTAGTTTTGATGTGTAGCAGGACTTTCTCCTGGGGAGTGTGCTGCACTGGGTCATTGCAGTGATTAGGAAGGGCCAAATGATCTGTCTTGAATAATTGAATATAGGGTTCATGCTTTGATAGGAGACACCTATTCTGCAGACAGAAATTGCCTTTCAATATCCTTTACATTCCAAAGTGTTCTGCAAAGGTTTCTTGCAATTTACATAGGCACTAAAATGAAGCCTGCTTTATCTTGTTCATCTCAGTAGTTAGCATAGTTTATATGCATTGTCAAAGCCAGGCAGATGTTCTGTGATTTCAGGTGATCTCACTGAGCCTGGTCAGTGTTTTGACTTCAATTAAAAAAAAATATAAAAAAAAAAAAAATTAAAAAAAAAAAGGCATGAAGGTTTTTGCACACTGCAGGCTGTGCTCAGGCTCTTAGTTTTCGGTTCATTGCTCTCAGCCATGATGGTGATATTTGGAAACACTCTTTGTACAGAAAGGAGAAACCAAACAGTGGGGTGAGATGGAGAGACAGAAAGAAAAGGAGAGAGTACAGACCACTGACAAGTCCAGCTCACTACTACAGTATGTGCATGACTACCCAGAGTTTGTGTTTTTCTCAGAAAAACATCTTGAGGACATGTGCATTCATGGCAACAGTAAATGTTATAGACCTTATTTCTTCTCAAAGGTGCATTTTAAAATGTGACCTTTAAATGTATCCAGATATTCAGACACATTTAGTGCTTCCAGCTAGTATTATTCTTAATTATGGGTCATGAACACTTTTGACTCTATGCCTTGCAACAATGTGAAAGGCAGGGGTTTTTTTCTTTTTTACATTTTTTTTAATATTCTTATATCTGTCATGCTGAGAGAACAGCTAGGTAAGGAACTCTATAGTCCTCATTTCACCCTTTCCAGGGAAACCCTGAACCTTTGAAGAGTGGGGATTGCAATGTGATATAAGAGTGGAGAGACATCCTGAAAAACACATTAAACAGAGACTTACAGACTGTAGTGAGGAACAGGCTGGAAAAGACAGTTGTGAGCTGTATGGAAAGGGTTCCTAGGGATAGAAGCAGGGTAAGGGGAATGGTGGACAATTTGCTAAAACTCTGAAAGCTGCCTGAGTGCAGCTCTAAAAGAAAGGACTTACCTCTGATAATAAAGCAGGGACAGGAAGAAGATGTATGAACCTTCTGTATTTTTATTTATTTCTGCTTTGTCTTCACTTGTCACTTTGCGTTTTCTCTGTTTAACCAATTTTGAGGCAACAGACTGAAAGGAAAACATGTGGGCAGCACCACCACTAAAGCTGTGGTTTTCTCTGTGGGCAAGACGCACTTGGACTAGACCCTGTGCTACCAAATAGTATGTGGCCTTGATATTTGGATTGTAGTTGATGATGTGGTCCTTATTAGTGACCTTTATGCTCTTGAAGCATTTCCCAAAACTACGGGTTTTGTTTTGGTTTGTTGGGGGGTTATTTTTTTGGCAGAGAGGGATGTTTTCTGTCTTTAGACTTTGCATTTGCCTAATTCTTGTGCTCAAATTGTTTAGTTTTGGCCAGGAATTTAAAAGAAAATCCAACAGACAGACACTCAACTTCTACTGAACAAAGGATTTAGACCTCTAATCTATTTCTTTGTCTTTGGAAACCAGAGCCTTTGTTTGTGTTTTCATCTGGCCTTTTTAATTTTGTGTGTATTCTTCAGTTTATTTCCTACTTAATTGTTTAGCTGTTAATTTTGATCTCCCTTTTCTGTATAATCACTTTCATAATTGTTCTCACTGTCATTCAGTCTGAGACTGATGTCACTCCTATTTAATTCAACAGCAGTTCTGTTACTGAGCTTAACATGAGCCTGAGCTTCTATTTTAGTAAATGACATTTTCTTGAGGGTAAAGAAAAAAGAATACAGACAAAAGTTATAAGGCTGAATAGATCCTAGAAACAAAATTATGTCATATACCGAAGCAAATACACCACAACCTTGCTAGACATTTATTAAGGTAATATTTTTAGATTGTTTTCCTCTCCTTCAGTAGACACAGCAGACAGTTTTTAAAGCCCCTTATAGAAACAGGAGAAATGATAACATCTTTTACACTACCCATAGATTAACTCTGAAAAATTATCTAAAGGATATTAAGAAATCACTACAGGAGATCTCACAGCATGTGATGAACCTCTGTATTTAATTTATGTGAAAACAGCAGGATTCAATTCTCTAACATTATTGCCACTTATGTTTTACAGGAATCTGCTGGTGCCACACAAATTCTAAAAAATGATCTAAAAGTCATAAAAATTTGTCAAAAATGTCTGATATAAATGAGAAAAGTATAGTTCAAGGGGATGAACTCATTCTTTGGGGTCTGCTTGTGCTCACACTGTCAATTTTGTCATCATGAATAGCAGAGCCGTAACCGAGGAAAAATTTGTTGAGATGACACATTTTTGTTCATCATAATTATCCATTATGTCCTCAGTTTTCTAACAAAAAATAGAAGGTGCTTAATTTCCAGCTCCTGTATATTCCACAGAAATCAATGCAATTGTCCACTTAAAGACAATTGTGCTCTCCAGGGCTAAATGCACAGCATGGTTTATTATCACATTTTCCTTCTAAGTACCTAAATCTAGTACTGAGATGCCACCAAGCTGCTCAGCAATAATATTCATCTGCAGCCTAACCCTGTGGTCACTGCAGCTTCTACCCAGGGTGTTTATAGAACTAGCTCATTATTGATATTCCTTGAGTGAATCAGTCCAAGTCTCATAAACAAAGCTGGAGAGTGGAGCGTCAAGCCCTACAAAAGAAAGATTTGCAAGTTTTATTTAAAAAAATTTAACATCTTGAGGTGGGGAAAAGTATGTTTGTAAGAATCTTAAACCTGACTGATTCCTCAGCAGAAGCACAATATAAATGTTTTACTAACTGAAGGAGTTATTGAAGAACCAAGAATTTTCACTATCCAATTCAAATAAATATTATTTAAATCAAAAAAGTTACATAGAGAAGGTGATAAGAAGTTTGAAGGTTTTAACCCAACACATGAAGGTTCTTTGAGCTGATACTTGGGTTTCTTTATTCATCACTCTGAGTCTTTAATCCCATCTTCTTTTTTCACTTGAGATTGGCAAACTGGATTAACATAGTATTAAAAAAGCTGCAACATGAAAAAACAAGAGTGTGTAGTGTATTCAGTTCGAGTACTTATATTTTTTTCTTCAATTTGACAAAGCAGTAAAATGCAACACTTCCTTGATCTTTTGAAATTGCTATTACCATTTTCATGAACCCAAGACCTTCCCAGGCATTCCTTGCCAGATTGTAACTGTGAGGTTTTCTGAATGCATAGGCAGTGGTGATCAAATAAAGACAAATAAAGGAACCTCTTGAAAAATGGAAGTTTTAATTTTTCATGAATTCAGTTGATTTTCCAAGATAACCTTATTTTGTAATTTTTATAGAATTGTAATTACACTAAAATAAAATATTTAAAATTAATTTAAAGGATATTGTTGCTTATCTGAAAGTTAGCAGAACCTAAAATGTTTGGTTTATTTGTAAGCTTCATTCTTAGAATGTATAAACTGAGATTTTTTAATTCTTTATTCAGTGTTTCTGGCAGTTTCACCACTTACTAATTCCCCTTACTAACTCATTGTTCTCAATAAGATAGCTTCTTTTATTAATAATGAGTGGTAACATCAGGTAACTTTCATGTCTGCTACACAGACTTATAATTAGTAACCACCATTCCCATAATGAGATGAAGGGAGAGGCTCAGTTAGATTTCTGTGAAGATATCAAATAGCAGCAGATATAGACTAGCTCAGTAAAACTCAAGGTTGAGAGGAAATAGGATTGAATTTAAAGTAATTTTACGTAAGATTGTTAACCTATCCATGCTTATTATATGGCAGAAGAATTGTCTTCCTCGAAAAAATAAAAGGTGTTCAACACCTTATGGGTGGGTTAAAAGCAGAGAGGTTTTACTGCCAAAGGAAAATAAAAAGTAATGCTCCTATGAGTTCACAGATGCAGTGACTCTTCAGCTGAAACTTACAATAATTGTTTAAATTTTAATATTTGATGAAGGTAGGTTTTTGGGTTTTTTTTTAAATAACAGTCATATCTGTTTCAAGTCTGGAACATTATCAGAAAGGTCTCTTTATTTGTGGAGATACTTTCAGTGTTTACTTTTTCTCAACTGTGCCATCCACCAGATAAATATTTTCTAGATTTTTCAGTTATCACAGTTAATGCACCTCTAAGAGCGTCTATCAAGTAATTCATAAAAAGCAAAAATTCCTACATGAGGTTTTCAAAAATAGACCCTAAACCAAAATACTGTAGTACCTAAAAAGAAAACATGAAACTTATTGAAGTCTGAGCCCAGAGTATCAGACTTCTTTTGAGTTTCTTCGGGACTCTGGCCAGATGTCAACTTAATTGGAGAGAGAGATAGCTTCGATCCACAGTCTGAAAAGTAAATTTAATAATACAAAAAATAAGAAATCATAATGTGGCTTCTGTATTGGAGGGAACTGAATCAAAGCAGTACAAGGGGCACAAGGCAGATGGCCAAAGGCAGAGTTTAGGGTCAGACAGGGGTACTTGTACAGCCCAATGTGAGTGGGGAGTTAAGGTCGGGTCTGAGGGAAGGGTCCAAAGAGGGACAACGATTAGGAATATTAAAATTCTTGCACTAAAAATCAACCTATGATAACACAGAGAACTGAGAACTTTCTTGTAACAATTTACATTGAGAGCATGACAATAAACCTTTTGCTTATGGCACTGAGAACAGGGTTTCCCAAGGCATTTTTCTAGGGTCCTTTTCTTCCTTGGGGAAACTGCCCTCTACAAAAACAGACATAGAAAACTCTGTTTTACTATCTGTGTAGGAATACTTGATTGTGGTATATCAAATTACATAATTTCCTTTGACACTTGCATGCTGTCTTTGAGTTATAGAAAACAAAATATTTTTAGGACATATTCAAATAATCAATACATCTTATTAAAAAAAAAAAAGGAACTGATCCATTTAAGCAGAAAGTACATCCTAAAATAATTGAAGGCATCAAAAAAATTTGTCATGATTTGACCATTTAAGAAAAAAAAGAAAGAATTTTTTCAGGTTTTGTGTCTAGTTAGGAACAGGTATTTGAATGCAAGTTCTTGTCTGCTGAAGAGACATTTCCTGCTTGTTTAGTGGGTTTCTGGTTTGAAACTTCCAACATGAGAGAATTACTTATCAATTGTATAACATCATGGTCATGCTCTTCAATTACTGATATATTTATCATGTTCTTTCAAATGAGTAGGATATGGAAGTATAATACATTTAAGAATATGAATTTCAAAGACTTCTGCTGTTTTCTAAATTTTTCATTTTGCCAGCTGCATTAATGAATTATAGCAGACAAATTTGGGGTCATTTTCTTCAAAATTAAAAATTTATTTTCATCTGAAACTTACCATCTTCTTCTTAGCAACAATGATCTCATTTCAACAAAATCCTGGTATATTTAAGCTAGAATGTTTCCAGTACAGAAAGTAGTTATGTTATTCTAATATGCACAATCCCAATCAGCAATACATAAAAGTTTTTAATCAAACATGCTAGAAATAACATTTTTCTGAATATTGTGTTGGAAACATATTATGAGCATAATTGAATTTATTAGTATTCCCAAGAGACAATTACTGTTTCAGTGAGAACAAAACAGAGTCTTATTAGAGACATGAAAATACCATGTATCTGTTTGCCAAATATACCACTAAGCTGTACACAAAAGAGCTGAATACTTACTAATAGCAGCAAAAGGATTGAATGCTAAGTATAGTTATTGATGTGAAGTAAAAGAAATGTAACTGGCTAGTATGAACATGATGATGTGAGAAGTATTTTTTGAATCCTTCAGAGTTGATCTAACTGTGGTTTTACTGAAGCATAATTCAGGAGTGGTTAATTAGCAAAGACTTGAAAAATATTGAAGTCAAAAATACTGCTTTGCTGACCTAAGTATCTATTCCTTTTTCTATTTTTTTTTGTTTGTTTAGGGGGTTCTTTTTCAATATCACATTCAAGACTGTCACAAAGTGGCAAAATTCCTATAGTTTGACACAGTTGCTTTACTGGTTTTATTAATAGCAAGATTAACCAGCAATGAGTCAACTTTGCATTCAGGGTCATTATCAGCAATGCAACAGATAAATCACAACATTAAGTTCCACTAAGTCATTAATATTTACATACAAATATCTAAACAGCCTTCCATACACAATCACAACATTTTCTAATGTTAAGACTCTTGGTAATGTGTGTACTTTTCATAGAATCCCAGAATGGCTTGAGTCAAAAGTACCTTAAATATCATCTAGTTCCTATTCCATGGTCATGGGCGGCAGTGCCACCCATTAGACCAGGTTGCTCAAAGCCAAATCCAACCAGGCTTTGAACACTTCCAGACATGGGACATCCACAATTTTGGGCAACCTGTTCTAGTGCCTCACAACTCTTAGGGTGAAGAACCATTTTTCTCTTAGTTGTTTTATCATTTTAGACCACGTTTGTCTTATTTATTTATTTTAAGGAACTGCAGTAATTTTATTGCTTTATCAATACTTTTTGAATGAGTATACCTTTTTTTCTTTTCTCTGCCTTTATACCTAGTCACTAAACACTATTAAAAATTAGAAGTTGTTTTCCACAGAAAATTTTGTGTAAAAAGATCATGTTTTGAATACAAAAATGAGTCATGAAAAGTTTGGACAGGCAAAAAATAGACAGCATGTATTTAGATATGAAAAATTTAGATTATTTCCAAGGTTTATCTTAGATGTCAAGTTTTGACTCTTACTAGAATGGCTAGTTTCTCATCAATATGCATATCCTAAAATTACAAATTAAAAATCCCAAACTCTCCAGTAGTTAGATGTGAAACTAGGCTGGTTTCTAATGAAAATCACTGCCTTTAGGTTCTCTAAATAATATTTACCAAACAGTTCCTTAGAACATTCTAGTTTCTCTAAATCAGATTGGTTTTTTTTTATCACAAAACAGCTCTTCTAGCCAAGCATGCATGGTCAACGTAGCCAAAAGAAGGCTGGCATTCCTTTTTTCTAGCTTTTTTTTCCCTGTATTTAGATATTATCTCTCACATAGTTTTTCATCTGCAAGGAAGGGTACTTCCTTGGTTTTGTTTTTTTTACTACTTTGTTCAATTTTGTGCAATATCCCTTTTTATGGGCTGGTGCATGTGGAGTCTCTTAGAAGGAGGATGAGATTATTCTTTCTCCTTGTGATTTCTCAGGATCTCAGATTCAAATGTTGGCTTCCAGCTCCATGCTGTTCCTCTCCCGTGGTCTTTGAGACCATGCTAATAGCAGGGTTTGCTATAGCAAACCTGCTCTGCTTTGTAGTCTCTGATCCATCTTTGAGAAGAAAATGGCCCGTTCAGGAGAAAAAAAAGCTTCCAAACAGCCAAACCTGCATGGTAATGAATACAGAAACTTCCAAAGAATCAGAGACAGCTGTGCAGAGCTTACTGCAACTCTGAAGGTCACTGTCCTATCTCAAACCAGGTCTGAAAGCCAGGGGCACAAGAGGCTATGGACAGGGGAGGAATTGCAGGAAAAGCTTTTTTAATCTATGTTGTGTCCTTCCTGGCAAATTTGAAGATTTTCTATTAAAAAGAAAAATAATAAGAAAAACTTAGTTTCTTTTTTACACTAAAGACATAAATTCTATTTTAGTTTGAAAATTTATGTGTCAAAGCTGTGGCCAGCTCAGGTTCTATTACACCATTTCACTGTGCCAGCTCAGCACCTCCTTTTTCTTAGACCACATTTGCAGGTGTTATCATTTACTGAGGTATTGCTCCTGAGACTTGCCAACCAAAACTATGTTCCTGTTTTGCCATTTTCTCTCATAGGATAATTTAAAATCTGTAGTTCTTATCTTTCCAAAATGCTCAGGTTTTTCACTGAGTGATGCGTATCTTACATAGCACAATCTTTTCTTATTTAGTCTGAATTACATTTCTATTTCTCTGTTCATTTCTGTTCAAAATGTTGCTGTTAATATTAGCTCTTTGAGTGCTTTTTTTAGCCTTTCTCCTGAGTTTCTCCACTGGTTCTTTCCTCCATCTGCAAAGAATACAATAAAAGTAAAATTTTAAAAAAAGCAGAATAATTTAAGAGGTTTATGGGTTTATATATGAAAGAGATAGTTAATTCAGCATCCAGATTTGTTTTAGTTAGGGAGGGAATGGACAGCTGAGTAAAAAAGCAAGTAAACAGTGAATGAGAAATTACTAAATACCAAGTTTTGTGAAGTTCTTCAGGGTTTCTTTTTTCTTGTCTCAGGGTCTTGACAAAAAAAGTTGTCTGAAATTATGATATCTAAGTAACTTTTTCTTGTTTTTATGTATATACATTTTTAGGTCCGAACATGGATTCTTACAGTGGGATACACAACTGCATTTGGAGCAATGTTTGCAAAAACGTGGAGAGTCCATGCAATTTTCAAAAATGTAAAAATGAAGAAAAAGGTGAGGGGAAATAGACTCTTTTCTTGTTGACCTGTTACTACAATTTTCTAACTGTTTTCATACCTTTCCTGAATGGCCATAGCTGTACTGACTGTTTGTGTGTCACATCAAAGATCCTGAATAGTTTGATAATAGGGCTTTTTGGTTTCTTGTTTAGTCTCTGAGAGTTGGAGTCAAGCATCAGCCCTTCAGTCTTTATAATAAGAGGGGGACAGTGAAGTTGGCTGTAAAATGTTGTTGTGGGTTGAGTGCTGGCTAAATGTCAGTGCACTCACTAGAATTATTTACTCCTTTTCTGCTGTGAGATAGAATTAGGAGAAGAGCAAAGCAGGCTAAAAAACTATCAAGGGTGTGAAGAACAATTAAGAGAAGTAAAAGAAAAGAAAAAAAAATTAAGAAGAATCAGAATAAAACCTTCAGAACATTTCTCCCCGCACGAGATTCTTTTGTTTCCCACTGACAACATAGAGACAAAACTTAGGACTTTTAGGTCAGTTGACCACCTCTAAAATAGTCTTTCATCAGTTCTCTTAGGGAGAGGAGTCACTTTTGCCATGTCATGGAGACTTTTCTGCAAGAAAACAGTTTTCTCAGTATTTCAATTCTCACAAATGGCACCACCTGGAAATCTGCAATCGTGAAGTCCCTCCCATCTCACACAGCCTTCCCACAGCTGCATTCATGGGCCATCTCAAACTCATGGGGTACCATTTTAAGGATAAACTGTTCACAGCAAAAGTTCTATTCATCTCTCTCTGAGATCATCTTCATCTCTGGGAACAGAGGTCTTCTTCTTTCCCTGGGGGCACAGGGTCTTTATCACTTTCATCTCTCTCTCTGTTCAAGTTTCTCCTGAGATCACAGCTACTTCAGGATTTACTTGCTTCAGCACTAATGCCTTTGCTCATATCGGCAGTTGGAACACTCCATGTCCTCATGGTTTTTTTCATGAATTAAAGGGATATTCCAGTGTTTCAAGACCATCACCATGGCCTTACAAAAGAATTTCAGCCTAAGACTAAGGCATCTGCTCATTATCCTCCCATCTGGGACTTGACTCCTCCTTCAGTGGCCTTGGTGTCTTCATGTTATTTCTCTACATGTCTTCACCCTGTCCTTTTCTCTCACTCGAGAGAGAATCAGTGCTCTGCAGGTTTCATCTGTGCAGTGGAAGAGTTAATATCTCGCCTTGGGCCTGTGGATGGTCAAGATGGCCGGCGGTAGCCGAAGCAGTCGCAGTGATAGATTCGGGCCGTGCCGGGGCTGTGCCGGGGTCTCAGGGGCCCAGGGCCAGAACAGGGCAGCCTCTCTGGCACATGGCGGTCTCTGGCCCGTGCTCCCTTTAACTGCAGCCGCAGGTCGGCACGGCGGCGCTGGGGCAGGGGAACCGGCCCAGAGCCGAGATGTCAATGGAGCCGGGGCCCGGCCCGGCCGAGACGAGGGCGCCGGGCTGGCCCCTTCCCTGTGCCCAGGCTGGAAGAATAAGAGAGCTTTCCCAGGGCTCGTTCGTTTTTAACGTGAGTTCACAGAGGCATGTTCAGCTTTCTAGTGGTTTAACAAGGTGTCAGCTTTCAAAACTAGTCACTGATTGGTTTTGTCAAGCATGGAGGGAAGTGTTAGCAGCTTCTCTGAGAAAAATCGTGTCCGTGGGTGGCTTCTTCCCTCCTCACTAAGTGTCAGTCAATGCAAAACCAGCACAAATGTCAAAGTGAATTTGGATCTCTGCTCCCTCTTAGTATGTTGCTTCACAACCAGAGGTTTCCTTCTGGTAGATTCATTTAATGAAATGTTTTCTGATTATGTCTGTCTGAGATATGGGTATTACCTGTGGATTGGTAGGAGGAGGCAAGAGAAAGTGCTGCTTATAGCTTCCAATTTCTAATTACCATTGAAATTCCATAAGTTTACTCTAAGACTGATCAGAATTGAACCATAATAGTTGTCTCTGTCATTTTTGTACAGCACATTCTCTGTAAAGATCAGCTCAGCTTAGGAGTAGTACAGCTCTTCATTTTATTTTTCCCATAAAGCTTCATTTCATACATGATGTACCTTTAATCAGATGATTCTATTAAAAAATTGGAAAAACACTGAATAGAAAACACTTTGCTGGTAAAAACATTAAGAGAAATGTGCATGAAACAGAAAACCAAAATTAGTATTTTTATTGAGTGAGCAGAAGTGCCAAGTGCAGTTCCTATGTGCATCTGAATAGTTTTATTCTAATAACCAGTAAAGAGTTATATTTAACCAAATTAAGTAGAACAATGTTCCAAAACCTTGTCAGATTCCTGTTTTCCTCTATGTGTGGTCATAAAGGAGCTCTATTGATAACTTTTTTTTTTGTTAGGACTATGTTATTTTTCCACAATTGCAATATGTAGGGAGTCTCTCCCAATGGGATACCTCATTCCCTTAGAAGGAATGGAGTTTAGATAGACGAGGAGAGAGTTAACTCAGTTTGTAAGAGGATTAATGTCTGAGGTTATTAAGGAATTACGTGCTGTGTCTGGAACTGGATCTATTACTCTGGCACCACACAACACAATCACCTAGTACTTCCTCCTCCTATTTGGTCATGTCAGGTTTGCTCTATTTCATTATCATTCATTGTAAAAAATAATGTTGAGTAAATACAAAGTATCTTAAAACTAACTAAAATTATAAAAAAATTCTATACCAAAACCAGGATATGCTGGGTGGAGTGAAATAAAAACCCTTCTTTTTGCACATGTGCAAAAACCTGCTGTAACACAGCAGTTTATACTACCAAACTCTTTATATATATTTTATTTATTTATTTATTTATTTATTTATTTATTTATTTATTTGTCTGTTTATATTTATGTTTATGTTTATGGGGTTTTTTTATTTTTATTTTTTAATGTTTATTTTTATGTTTATTTTTATTTATATATATATATGTATCTTTATATATATATATCTTTTTTTTCAAGGATCTTACACTTCCTATATTAAAGTTTTTTAATAAGGATGAGCAAGGATTTTACCCTCCTGAGAAATGAAGTTTCACATTGCAAATATGTTTTCTTTTATATTGGTACAAATCTTTTTAAATTGGTGAAGTTACATAAGACACAACAGCCTAACACATAAAAGAATTTACTTCATAACTTTTATTATCCTTAGAATTTTATCATTTCTCCCATATATAGTATTTCAAATAGGAGTGAGCACTGAGCTTTTGCTTCCTTTTTTTTTCAAACATTACATTTTAGATCTGCAAGCTGCTACTTTACTAAATTTAAATGTCTGTTAATTAAACAATCCTTAAACTCTTTATTGCCCCTGCAAGGGGCACATCACCAACTGCAAATTGCAATTGATTATGCATAGCTGGATGTTAAAAATTATTTAAGATCAGTTAAAAAGACACTGACCAGTATAAGGGATATAAACTTTCAGACATCTGGATGATGACCAATGAGCTGCTTTGCTCTGATTGATACTGGAAATGTCAAGGCTATTAGGCCACCTTCTTCAATATTCTGGAATTAAGTCAATAACACATTCTGTAAACTTTAAAGAATTCTTTATTTAGATATCTCACTCCAAATCACAAGCATGAATCATGAAGTACAACAGTTTTCTTTATGTAAAACAGATCAGCTATCCATGTTAAGTGTTTACTAGTCATATATTTTCTGTATTTGATTTGGCAGGATAGATAAAAGTGTTTTTAGGAGTTGACTGAAAAGCATGGCATTCTTTACTTATGTCTTGCAAGAATGACATTTCCATTTTCTGCAGATATAGATTACAGCCAAAGGTTTGTTTTTTTTCCTATGGATGCACAGAAAATAGAATTTTTTACAAACAATATCTAAACTGACAAATGCACAAAGGTAGTGCAACATGAAAAAAGAAGATTAATGTTTTCTGAATTAGTTGTGCCATGACAGAGCAGATTGGTATTACAATCAGAGAAGTACAAAGTTCCAAAATTATTTAAGTAGTGTGGATCCTATTCATTTGTGATCACTTCAGTTACTAACTGTAAGTACAACAGTCAAATCTGTATGACCTTTTGGCATATCACCTTTGCCTGACATCCTCAATATTTTCATCAGGAAAATGTTTGCCGACAGTGAAAGAATCTTCACAGAGGGAAAGAATCTCTGTGTGGCTTTTGAAAATACTGGTGACTTCATTTCTTGAAAGTGGGTGTTAATTAAGGGAGAGAATATGATGAGTAAATCTGTTTATCTTCATCAGATAGGGCAAGCTTGCTTCTGTATATTTATTGTACACTTTGGTGTCCAACATGGCTTTTTGAAGAGATTAGTGGATATCTATGTCAGCGAGAAAATATACAGAATTTTAAATTATAATAATAATACGTCCTTATTACTGCAATGGAAAGTGGAACTTAATGATAATCTCTTGAATTAGTTAAAGATTCTTGTTAACTGCTGTTTATAAAGCTTTCAAAAGTCTATTTTATTTTCATCCTTTTATATATCCACTCCTCTGTTACTGGAAATTAATAAACAATAAAATTCAGAATATAACACTCTTTCTGTTATCAGACTACTAAGGGAAAATTTTGCAAAATTCCCCGAGCTCTGTCACCATCTTTCATCTTGCTAGGGCTCAAAGGAAGCAAATTAAAAATGCATTACTTTTAGCTGGAAACAGAGGGGTGCAAGGGGATCAATTTTTGTCAAATGGAAATGACAAAATCAGTAGGGGGAACTAAATTATTTTTGAGTTTTGAAGTAGTTAGCAGAGATAATGGAAAGTGGACTAGAATTAGTATTAAAAATAACTTTAGCAGTTATTACTGAGGTGCAATTCTGGTTTTTATACATCCTCTTTCTGTTGTTTTGGTCTGCAGAATATCTTCTACTCAGAGAGAGGTGGGGACTGGGTTTTTCTTTCCCTTGGGAACAGGAGGGCTGGCAAGAGGATAAGGAGAGAGGAGAATATCAGTGACAGGAGAGCATGTGGTGTCCTGGGGAAGCTTTAGCTAGCTGGGCAATTTACAGAAGCCAGCCCTTCTGGTAAATTTAGAAGGATGAGAAGTTGTCTATTTTGATGGGATCTGCACTATCTTGGGTTTTTGGGGGTGTTGAAGCAGTGACTGCTTCAGAGACTGCTCCTGCACAATGACTGCTCCTGCACAAGTCCTGCATGCCAGATAAAACCCATGCATTTTTGATAAACACCAGAATAGTAAGAAATTCAAAGCAGTGGTATTTAAAGCCTCCATAAAGTTTATAAATTCTGCTCCTACAAAGTTAAACATTTGGCCATTTGTAGATGGCTACACTAAAGCACGAAGATGATCTAGATCACAATGTCGCCATGATGCATTTGTTGTATTTGAAAATACAACTCTGTTGATGCTTCCATGATAAGCTTGTCTTACCCATGACAGAGTACACTCTATCTTTGTTTATTTGGACTTAATTCTTCAACTGTGGCATCAGACAAGAGATGTTTTATTTTCAATTTTCACCGAAAATATTATCATTGTACTCAGTTATTACTACCACTGTAGACTTCTGGTGGCATATGTCTTTATGTTGATAAAGTTGCTGCAAGATAAATACAGACTATAATGACAAAAGGAATGTAGACCAGCCTTTTTTCTTGTGCTGCTATCATTTTGCCAACATGATTCTACTCCTTCATGATAATTCACAAGCTTTTCTCTGTATTGGTTATATCATGGGATAAGAAAGCTACAACCAATCACAACAGACAAAAATGACTTATCAGTCTAACCTGACTTAGCTATGCCTGTCAGGGTGTCATCTGGCAAACTTACTGTCATCCATTTGGCCTACTAAGTCCTTATAAGAGTGCTGAAGAGAGCTGAGGTCTTCATGCCTTGCAAAGATGGGTAGGAGATTGTACAGATTATGTTTTTGACAGTAGGATGGGGAAGGAAGGATGGCAGTGCAAGGGAACTTCAGGGCCAAGAGATTGGGAGTAGGAAAGAGACTAAAGAGAAGCAATCAGGTTTGCTGTTAATGACTTAAAAATAGAAGCCTATCCAGATTTAAAAAAAAAAAAAAAAAAAAAAGGAAAATCTTGGCATTATATACTGGAAGAAGATATTGAAGAGGGAGACTGAATTTGGTATAAAATTCCCTTGGAAACTAAGTTTCAAAGACAGCCAAGGCAGGAAGGACTGTAAGAAGTGATCAAGGAAGGTGAGTATCATAGAATGCAGAACCTGAGTGTGGTACTTAAGTGGCAAACTGTAACTGAAGGACTAGGTCTGGTTTAAAATTGGATCAAGACTGAAATTTAGAGGCAGGATGGGAGGCCTGAAAAGTAGGGATGTAGTCTAGGAAAGGAAAGCAGAAATGACAATGGAGAAAGAGGCAAGAAAAAGATTGAAATTAGGACTGGCCAAAATGATTGCACAAGAAGTGTGGGCAGACCATAAAATCTGAATAATGGATTTTGGAATTTTACTCTTCTTTTTTCTATTACTATATATCTATAAAACCTACAGGCAAAATATGTACCTTGTCTTCCTGTTATGCAGTTGTACAGATCCTGATGGCTACTAGTGACTCTTTTAGCTCAAGCTGATGAGGTGTGCAAAGATGTAAAGACACCTCTTGCTAATGCGTGCAGCTCTCCCTATAACTGAATCCTCTTTCCATTTTCTTTATGAAAAATGGTCTCATGAAAATGTTAACATTTTTATGTTGTGGCTAAAAAGTCAATAAAAAACCACAGGTTGCTAGGATCTCTACTATGTATATTTCTTCCCCTATGTGGATTATTAGGACACCAGTGAAGCCTTAGCTTCCAGATGTCACTGTCATGAAAAAAATGTAGTGAGTCTGCTCTGGACATGGAATAGGACTGTGCAGTAAAAGAGATGGTTTTCTGTTACAATCTTTTTCACCTAAACAAGAAAATACAAATAATGAAAAAGGCAATAGAAGTTTTGAGAAAGGCGGTCCCATGTATAAGACAGTTAAGTGCCAAATGAAGAAAAATAACTACTTTCCAGAATTATGATGCTGTAAAAATCTCTTTGAGCATATTTTTCCAGAATATATTCTTTTGTTCCTTTGTTTCTGAGAAGCAAATCTATCACTGAGTGAAGCAGTGCAGAAATTCTCAGACATTTTAGCTCATTGCCTTCACAATCCTTTTTTTAACACAAATCTGGCCATCCCACCTCCATAACCTGTACATTCAATGTTTCAAAAACATGTGTATGGAAAACTGGGAGAGGTAAGAAACCACCCAGGCTCTTTCTGGGGATCAGGGCACATGGGCTACTCTAAGCAGTGCCCAATCCTCATCCCCCAGGTTGGGGCAGGCAGCAGCTGGCTGTGTGCTCCTACCCTGCATGCTGCCAGCCGCAGGGAAGCTACCAGGTTCTGTGATTGCACAGTGTTCCTTGGGGGAGGTGGGGAAATAGAAGAAAGCAGCTGGAGGCTACACAGTTATGAGTTTATGTGCTGCTGCCTTCTCTTCTCAACTTGTGTCTGTTGATCTCTGTCCCCATCCCTCACTTGAAAACCTCTGTGAGGAATTTTGTAGAATGAGTGCCATCTCTAGCTATAAAGTTTTGTTTAAGCTTTTCAAGCCACTTTTGGAATTTAGAATTTATTAGAAAAGTCCTGAAGAGATTTAAAAAAAGTTACCCATTATCTTAATCTTTAAAAAATAGATGAAGCAAAGTTCTCCAGATTACATTGACAGAGGGTTTAGAACCTCACAGGCCACATCTCATTTATTCACTTAAATCCTATGTAGACGTAATTCTGAATTAGCATAAATGAAGTTTTTGTTATCTAATCAGTTCTTTCTGTAAATTCTGTTATAAAATATTTTTCCAGGTCAGTTTTCAGACTGTAAATGTTTATATTTTTCCAGGATTCTTTTTTTTTAAATCTCACTAGAGCTTTTTGTGCGTATAACGTAATATGATGAGTTTCCCCTGGGATATGCTTGTGTTCTACTAAATATATTTGAGAGATCATAAGTCTGGAGAAGAGATGTGTCAAGATCCAAAAATTTGCTTTGGGTAACCATACCTACAGTACAACAATCTATTAGGGACCATCTGCTGAAAATGAACCAGCATATGGATACCTAAAGAAATGTTCAGTGTTATTGTTCAGTCTTTGAGAGTAAGAAGAAGACAGTTTGAAATTTGCTTATGTTTAGGATTTTTTTTTTTTTTCATCATGAATATTTATTTACCACCGGACCAAGTAATCTCTGATACTTACAGGGCAGTGTAAATTATTCAGGTATAGCTTATGGTTTATTAATATACAGATACAGTACTTCCTGAAGTGATATAAGTGGAAACCAAATTATTTGGATTCTCTTTCCCCCAAATAGCTACAACTATAAATTTTAAGTCCAAAGCTTTAAAAATAATCAGTGTATTCTTAGAATGCAAACTTAAATATAAAATAAGAATCCTGGTTTTTATAAGAGCTGATCAGCTAAAATACCAACCAAGGAACAACAGGAATCACATTTCTAAAATTTACATTCCTATAAATATGGAATGTGGAGCTAAATCTCAAGCTCATGTCACAAGAAGAAGCTGAGCTAATGAACTGTACATCTAGGAGAAAAATCTGTCTTTGAAGTAATTTATGTATGGAAATTTCTGCATGGTACATCTTGATAAGGGTAAACCTCAGTAGTGACAAAAACAACAAAAACTCTATGTGAAATGTAAGTGCTCATAAATGGTACTACAACCATAATTTTTATGTATTATGAGACTATTGGATGACAGAGAAATAAAGGACATGTCGCTATACAGTGTGAGGCATTTTATTCCTGAATAGCTTGAAATTGGATTGTAAATGTAATCAAGTTCATTGATGTTCCCAGCTATTTGGTAACGATGTGCTTTCCCAGAGAATTTTTCATTAAAGAAAATATTAAAGTCTAGGTATTTTAATGTTATATCAAAGAAAATCAGAATATTTCTTCCTGAGCGTTCAAGTCCTTCATGAACCTTTTTTTTATTTTTCTTGAAGATTTAGGTTCCTTTCAACACCAAAGATGAGAAATCACACCTCTTGTAGAAAGTCCTTTACATTTATAGCCCATGTAATCTTGGGCTCAACAAGTGCATTTCTCTCAAAGGTGAATTTAACCTGCTGTGTTGGTGGGATATGCAGGTTTCTCAAGGCAGCATGTCTTGCTTTACTTATGGCTGCGAGCAGAAGTTAACACAATGTTGAGGCTTTTTTCTAAGGCTGTTCTCCAAGAATTTTCTAAGGCTGTTCTACCAAGAATGGTTGGTTCTAGTGCTGTCAAGTTGGATTTCTTAGTGCCATTTTTAGACTAACATGTTTTTTGTTTTTGTCTTTCAAAAGAGTTTTGTGGAAAATAGTCATAACTCTGCGTACGCATAATGGCTGGATTAACAATGTTAGTAAAAGAATCACCTCTCCAATTCTCTAGTGCATTGTAATCATAACTTAGGCTCAGGCTTTCAAAATGAGGATTTTTATAACTTTTTTAACTCATCACTTAATCTCTCTACCTCTCTAACCTCTGAAAAGTTTCTATGTTCTGCTTCCCCTAGGGAGCATCACCACTAGGATATTCCCACTTTTTTTTTATTAGAGATGGAGAAGAGGAAAAGTGTCTTCTAATTGATAGCTTCTCCTGGTGGCAGGGCACAGAGTCAACACACCCACATTTGCAATAGCATTACTGGGAGAGTGAGTCTGCCCAATGATGCAATTACCTAAAAAGGAGTTACCAAAGAAGACGTGTTTTAGAAATATGTGCTTTAACAGGTTAGTGACTGTAGCTGTTTAATTCTCAAAGCCAAGCTTTTTGATCATATCCAATTGTCCATTTTTGTCAGGAGTACCACACACTCCACTATCCTGAAAGGTGGTCACCAGGTTCTTGGACTACAGGTGTCACAGTAGATCCTCACAGAAAAAAGAAGGGTATTTTTTTTTTCATTTATAAGTAGATATATAAATCTTCCATCAAATTAGTCAAAATACCTCTAGAAGAATAAAACTTAGCTTTTTCATCCCGGTGACTTACTGGTCAAAATCCTTAATATTACAACACAAGTTTTTTAAAATGTTAGCATTAAAACTCATTAAAACTAATGCAATTGCAGCTTGAGGCATTGCCAATACTAATCATACAATCTATTATAGGAAGTACTCATAATAGCTGTTGAAAAAACACATTGTCGAGTTATTGGGAACAATGCATAATGTGTTTTCGATGGCCTTTTTTTCTCATTCCATTACACAATAGAAATTAAGAATGTATGACAATATAGTTCTCTAAAATATTAATAGCTTTAATAACTCTAAGACTCAATCTCCCTCAGCCCACGTAGGGTAAAATTCACCCACCCACCACTGACTTTGCATCCCCAACTTCCTGGCACCATCCCACTTGTGCCGATCCACTTAATGTATGTGAGCAAGCCAAAGGTGTCCCTGAACCACACTGAGACAAATGAAAAGTTAGTTTATGCAATGGAGAGAGTACCCTAAAGACGAGTTTCATGATCCCTTTTGAAAGCTCAGAGGCTTTTTTTCCTGCAGACTCTATTTTCTTTTTTTCCCCTCCAGTTCAGAGGGAGGGCTCTCATCAGCAGGATTTCTGTATGTATCAGGGAGAAGAATACTTGGTTTCAGATTTTTGAGGGCTTTTGTAATTTATGTCAGTGATATTCATTTAATTGAATAAGGTCTAGGAAGTTTCACAGAGGGATCTTTTAAAGAGAGTTTTTCTCTATAGAATTCATCCTGGGAGTCTGGGGAAGAGACATCTGAAAAAAAGTTAATTAATAAAATTAAGTGTTTATCCAGCTAGTGCCAAAAGGCAAGGGACTGTTCTGTCAGCTAGTCTAGACAGAGTTGATCTACATAAGAGAAACTAGGATTGCCTTCTTAAACAGAAAAAGATCCTACATTTTAAGTGAAAAAGAAAAGATATATATTTATATCAAAACTCATGAATAAAGGCAAAAGCACTCCAAGCCTTCTGTGTTTCTATGAATTCAATTAAAAACCCAACAAACAAACAAACAAACAAACCACAAGAATTTCACTAATATAGTTTTAAATTTAAAGATATTTTGTTCTGACAAACGGAGGTGACCTGGAAAAAAGAAACTAACTCTGGAGAAAAGCCAGGAGTAGATTAACTCTTCAGTCATGCTGGAAAGCTGTGGAAATCACAGAGTACAAATCTAATGTTACATCCTGGAGAAAAGGGTAAGTCTTCATATGTAAGACTCTTTATGGTTTAGAATGGAGCTTTAAGATCTGTGTCATAAACATTTTCAGAGTTGGTTTCTAGTAAGATAAGAAATAACAGAAAGTTTTCCAAGCCACAACTATAAAAAAAAAAAATCTAATTTTTAATTATGTTGGTTACATACAATTGTTGGTTACAACAATTAATGTTGGTTGCCAAGTTGCCAGGTGATCCCATGAACTGGTGAATGATAGGGTCCTCCAGGACACAATGGATATGCTTTAGAAAGCAAATGTAAAAAAGCCCAACAAAAGGTTTATGCAATAATAACCAAATGGACATTTGAAGTTACCATGGCTGGTGGTACAGCCTATGATAGTTCTAGAAAGTCCTCAAGAGTTTCCATGAGCTGAAACTTTATCCCAGAGCTTTAGACACATTTTATATCTCCTGTGATCAGATGGCAAGGTCTGTGGAGAGTAAGGACTTTGATCTGTTCTCATGGTCATGAGTTGTCAGAATAACTTTGGATTGCTCATGCAGTGATTTTGCTGAGAAGAAAATGGCCTAGCAGCTTTTGTTCTGAGTGAATTTGTTTTGAGGACAGATCTCTTCATATCCAGATATATAGTCCAGACTGGTGGCAATGGCATTTATAACAGAGTGCAGATCTGCCAGGATGAGACAGATTCACCTATCCAATCACAGATGGTAGAAAATATGACTCACAGATGCTGCTGTTTAAGAGTTTGGCTTCAGCAAGGATTCAGGAGCACTTGCAAAAATGGATTTTATTAGCTACCATATATTTCTCCAAAGGCTGATTTACTGTTTGCTAGAAGGAAAATGAAAAGGGAAAAACTGAGAACCTTCCTCTTAAAGAAAAATTACATTTTTGATTATGAGAAGCCACAGTAGCTCATGACTCTCTTTTGTCAGACAGAGAATTTTTTGGATTTGCAAGATCTGAGTCAGGACTCCTTCAGTGCATCTGGTGTTTCCCAAGGAGTGAATGTACTGAACTTAAGGAGTTGTAGTGGGTGGCAGTGATGGCTGGGGAGAGGGAAAGCTGGGCTTCCTGCAGGTGGAAGGGGGAGAGCAGCAAGCCTTTTAGAAGTGCTGTTAGTAATATACCAGTGGCATTTCTCAGAGCAAATCTCCTTTAGGACAAGCTGACAATGACTGGCAGAAGTAAAAATAATTGAACCTCAGTGCTTTGTTCTGAAAGCTAACATTCTGGTGGAGAGTTCTGCTTCAGAGCTACATTCCAGCAGTGGTTTTGGCAATGACACAGCACCACTGTGATGGGTGTGGGAGGCAGCCCCAGGTGCCCTGCATTCAGCCCTCTCACCCTGCAGCAGCACCAGTACCACTGTGTTTTACAGAGCTCATCACCATGGTGTAGGTCACTTAGGTTGTCTTATGGGCTGCCTTTGGCTTGCCTTTCTCCTCGCTGTCTGGCAGAAGTAAGGGATGAATACCTGCTGTTAGTGAAAGCTGCTGTGATACAACTTCCCCTCTGTCCAGAAAAGGGCAGACTAATGCAGGAAAAATTACTCCAAGAGGTATCCATAAAGAGCTCCACTGTTTGCCGTATCTCTACTTTTATGTTTTCTAATAACTACCTGTCCAAAAAATGGTTACCAAACTTACAAGTGGACTAGAATACTGATCTGCAGTAGTGCAAGGTCAGGTACGAATGAAAGATGTACAAGAGCAAGGAGAAGTGATGTGACCACATTAGCAATGCTATCATGAATAGGAAGTTATTTGTTTTGATTCTGTGAGTGCATTATCAGTATTACTGCTTTAATAATATCCTTTCACTCTTTTGCTTCTGGCATTGCTGTACCCGTTTGATTAATATTACCAGGGCTGAATCCAATGCAACCTTACTTTCAATATGAAGATAGTCCATACAAATACGGAAGACATTGGGCTGCTGCTTACTTATCCTAGGTAAAATGTGCACTGTTTTCATTAGAAAGATAAGATATTTTGGGTTTTTTTCAAAGAACCCTTTGGGCTTAGGAGAGCAGAGAGAGATATTTCTAGCAAGATGCTTTCACATAGCTTTTAGTTTGTCAAATGCATATTTTTATTGAAGTTAATTGTCTTCACCTCCTCTTGGGGAGCAGGGAGTAAGGAAGGGAGGGACAAGTTTCGGAACACTAATTTTTCTCACTCTTTCTTCTTACCCAGCATACGTGGGATCAATTGTCTTTTAAAGGTTTTTTGTCCCTGCTCGCTGACTACTGAGAAAGGCTAAAGATTTAATAGTTCAACAGCCAACTTCAGTAAAATAAACATCAGTTAAAAAGGAAGACCAGCTGAAATATGCCAATACAATAAATTCCCTAGCCATTTACGAAAAGAAATCTGAGTTAAGGTGTCAACATTTCATCTAAATCCAAATTCTCTATGGACTTGACTTCCCATTGTTTTCTCTTCCGTGTCTCCACTCATACTAGGAGCAGTACTAGGTATGTTTCACCCAAGACCTGTTTGCAGCCATTAGAAAAGAGATTTACAAACCCATGGGCTTTTTTAACAAAGGCTAACCTATTCCTTTTCAGCTTTGATTGCCACTTGATAAACAGCAAAAAGGTCAGACATAGTTCTGTTTTCTCAAAGAAGACAAGGGACCGGGCTGTGTCTGAAAATCTTTGCTTAATACCTGCTTTCATTTTAGCTCAATCAAGAAACACATTTCAGCAGTCTTCCACTCCCTGCACAGCACACCCAGGCACCTTTTCCTTGCAAAGTTCTCCTTGCCAAATCATCCAGCAGCAAAACATATCACCATGAAAGCTGCATCTTCCCCCTTCACCTGCCCTCTCCAGACCTGCCTGTGCTGTCTCTCCTGAGCTGAGTGTACTGCTTCATTGCTGCTGCAAACTTGTGGAAAGCATCACTTTCCTGTCTTTTATGGCAATGGTACCTACATGGATTTACATAACTGGTCTCACGAAATGAAAATAATCTCTCGAGTCCTTTAGCTCATTCTGATTTCTAACCTTTATTTTACTCTTAGTTTATTCCAAATCATCTATAAAATAAACCAGCAAATTAACAAAAAAGTGGTGCACAGTGTTGCTGAAACATCTTTCGAAACAGAAAATGTATCACACCAAGGAATTTGAAAAACAGACTTTCTGAAGTTCTTCTTATATTATTTTAAATTTTAGTCATTTTTATAATTTCCTTCAGTTTGATAAGAATATAATGCAAATACAATTTATTCTGCACAAGAATACTAACCTTGCCTCTATTAAGATTAGCTGACACTTCTGTCTTTTTAATGCATTTTTGAAATCCTAATAATTTCATCAAATTGAACTGAAATAATCACAAATTTATTAAGCTTCTCAGGCTTAATATTTTTGAATATTTCATTTGGATTAAGTCAACTGTTTCCCAGAATGAAAATTTGGGGGGAAAAAAGTGGATTTGTCCATGTTAAAGCAATATGGTAATAACTTTTGACTAGTGGATGAGTGTTCTTAGTAATAGAGGTAGATATGAATTAAGTATCTCAAGAGCACCAAAATAAAATTAATTTAAGCCTAATATTTCGACATGCTTACAACTTTGCAACTGAAATAATGTAATTGCAGTGTATTTTTTCTGTGTTGCTATGTGTACAACAATAGAATTGACATAGGGATTGCATGCAGTTATAAAAAACTAATACATGGTTCGGATTGTTATTTTTATCAGCAACTCTTGTTTTTCTTTTTTTAATCGAAACCCCAAGCAAAATTAAAAGCATGTTTTACACTGGATGTGCATTAAAGCCTCTGACCTTTGTAATATAGAAAAAATACATCATTCTTTCCTGCTCCTTGGTAATTTTAAACACAGACAAAAAACACCTCCAAAATAAACTTTTGATAGCTTCTGTGTTTTCCACACCCAAAAAGTTATGAAAGAGTGAGCACTAAATTTTAGTGAAAACTACCTCAATGCCTGCTACTGTGAGATACTGATGAACATTTTTCCATATTTGCATGCTTAAACACAGTAGTGTCTCCCTAGAATGTATTTTTCTCATTTTCCGGGAGTTAACATAAGACCTGGATTCCAATACAAATGTTTAAGAGTCCTCAAAAAGTTTTTTTAGTAGTTGGAAAGCACTTCAGATACTTCTTATAACCATGAAATGAAATAAAATAATTTGTCTTACTTTCATCTTTCTATATTTCTTTCCTTTGTTCATTGTTAAAAACCTTTATTATTAGTAACCTGTGTTTTTCTGCATATATAAGAATAAAGCTGTACAGGGTCTATCTGTGGCTCATGGGAATCTCCCTGCTTCTTTTGTCTTTTTTTTTCTTTTTTTTTTTTTTTTTTTTTTCTTTTTTTTTTTTTTTTTTTTTTTTTTTTTTTTTTTTTTTTGTCTCTCCAGATCATTAAAGACCAGAAGCTACTGGGGATAGTTGGAGGGATGCTACTGATTGATCTTTGCATCCTGATTTGCTGGCAGGTTGTGGATCCTTTGAGGAGGACAGTGGAAAAGTATAACATGGAGGTATGTCCTCAAGCCCTAGTAATACTTACGGTTGCATATCAGTTTCTACAGCTTTCCATAAGATTAAGCTAAAGATGTCTTAGGTAAAATGAAAGCAAGGTGTTTATTTTGGGAGAGGGAGGATTCTGGTTTTTAAAACCAAATGGAGAAGAAACAACTGCAACAAAATAAACTGTGTACCACAATTTTTTCAGGTGCCACATTTCTCTAACTTGTGAGACATTTTATTTGCAATGGTTGTAAACACAGGAGAGTCCTCTGCTAAGACTCTCTATTAGAGTCTGTTGTAATAAATAATAGATTATCAGAACCCATTAGTGGATTTCAGTAAGAGCTCATTCAAGATAAGTGCAGGAGAGGTCACTGCTTAGGCTGCATTCTTTGTGGAGATGGTCAGGAATTATGTTACCTACTGCTATATTTATTTGCAGTAATTTTATGTGCGTGCACCCATACTGATTGTTCCTCTTTTAATGGTATTCCCAGAAAGGTCACACGAGTAATTTTGATAGGCAGGAGGTAATAGCTTAATGCCAGCTGTACACACTTTCCAACATTCTAGTTGGTTTCTAGAAGTGAAGCTGAAGTAGAGCTTTCTGGACAGTAAAAAAAATGGCAGCAACAACTCATACCTAGGAAAAAAAATCTATATGTATGTAGATTTGCATTGTTTGAGAGTTTATGGCCTCCAGCATGGAAAACAAGGTTATATGAGGACAATCTAGAAGTGTTAGTCTCTTCTCCAGTACTTAGAAATCAGTAAGAAAAAGAACAGTAGTTTTCTCTTCTGATGTTAACATTTGCAGGAAAATATATACCATTTTACTCCGCTACTTTTATTTTGTTCTTACTTTGCAGTGTAGCTCTGGAATTTTATTAGGAGAAGATTTTACTATTTTAGTATAATTTGCAGAAGATACCCTAGAACAACGACTGCAAGGTATTTCTTTGAAGAAATCATTTTAGAGTCTGAAAAGATTTGTCTCAGTCATTCCTTAGAGTTTGAAAGACTTCCCAGCTAATACAATTAAAAAATAGGAAATGTAACTGAAATTTGTCTTCTGGAGACACTTCTGGTCTATGAGTGTATCGCTTGAAGATATAGCAGCTTGTTGAGAGCCTTGTTTATTTCATTTTGCTCCAACTGTATTGTAAGTGATATTTCAATTGTCAGTATTGTTAATATTTTCTCTGCTCACCTAAACTCAAACATATTATGACAAATAGTCACAAAATCCAATTAAAATAATCTCAGATAGGAGGAATTTTACTTTTTATTTTAGTTTAAACTAAAGATCCTGGTATCTAGTCATACTAGATTCACTTGAGTAAAATGTCCATAGACAGCAGCAGTAACTGTGAAGTTCAACCATAAATAACATGTATTTGGAAAACAATGTTTACTGTAGTTTAAATGATTACAATTTCCATCTGAACTTTTCAGTGTATATTCTTTGATCATCTAATGTATAATGCTAAAAACTTGAGTGTGTTTTTTTCCTCATTTGGGGCTTTCCAGACCACAGGACTGTATACTAGCTGCCTGAACTTTGCATAAGAACTGAAATTCTCCTGGAATTATATAAGCCCATGCAAAGTGACATTCACTGAATGCACACATGACAGTGTTTGATATTTTGATCCCTCAGCATAGAATTGACTTGAACTTACTGTTAGAGCTCTTAGCTATTACTGTAAGTTACGCAGAGTATTTTTTCAGCTAATGGATTTGGGGTGGGAAGGAAGTAAAAGTATTGCGCTAGCAAATATAGTCATTAAACTATTGTATGTGCATAAAATATGTTACTATAAAAGCAATGAGGTGAACTGATGACTTAACCATAAGGCATCCAGATCCTCCAGTTATTAGTAGGGGAAGTAGTTTATGGTATACGGATAATAAAGTTGCTGGATAAAAGAGGTTAAAGACCCAGGCAGGGAGGACGTTAAAACTTCCCTAAGTGTGTGCTGATCTGCAGAAGAACTGTAACAGTGTCCCTATTTTCTAAGGGAGTACATTTCCTAAGAATGTTGAAGGCTTGATTTTCACATAATGCAAAAGCATTTGGTGACACAAAGTTCAAGCAGCAATGTAAAAAAGGGAATTGAACCATAATGTTACCTCTAATGATATGTTTTCCTAGTTGCACTGTCTGTAACATTTCTCCTTTTGCTAATTTTTCAGACCAGTGGAGGGACCAATCACTTTTTTCTCTGTAGGTTCTTCCTAGGATGAACTGAGAATTGGCTTTTTTCATCATAATTCACTTTTTTTGTTGTAATCAAAATGCTCTGCAGTTATGCTCAGATCTTAGCTAGGTTCCTGCCAGACTAAGTTGCTCCCAGTCATGTGAACTGAAGTGCATCCTTCCTTCACTGTCTCACTGGCTGGGCTCTTGAGCTCTACTGCCCATAAGGAATTATGGTACTTCTGTGGTTGTGGCTGTAGAAGAGTTTTGCTGGGCTCTACCATTTTTGCTTTTTGACCTGCTTTCTTGAGAAGGCAATGTTTATGTGCTGGAGTGCTTGGTGTGATTTTTCTTTCTCAGTGACTAACAAACTTTGCCCATTTCAGTCAAATCTGACAAATTAGAGCAGATACAGCTCTGAAGGATATAGGACCGCAACAGATTTCTGGAAACAGCCAGCTGTGTGGAGGATAGGTTCTGGCAGTGTCTCCTCTAAGAGAAGGGTCACAGAGGGAGTTTTTCCCTTTGTCTAAAGACAGATATTTTAAATTATTTGCTACAGGGGAGCTTGAGTCTTAGCCAAAGAGAATCCAGCCACAAGACAAAAACTACTTAGGAAACCAGCTTACTCTAATTTCAGTTTCTCAGCTGAGTTGGAATGAACCCAGAGTCTGAAATACCAAAATACTTTAGAAAGTGGAGTCTGTGCAATAGCCATATCATAATTCAATTATGTACTTAGTACAGCTGAAAGGGTCTGTGTGTACACATGCACTCACACTCACCTCTTGCTCGTAATTATCTCAGTTAGTCAGAGAATGGCACTGATAATGCCAGGGCCATGTATTCAGTCCCTGTATGGTCCATTCACTTAAGAGCTGGCTCAGTGATTCTTGTGGGTCCCTTCCAAATCAGAACATTCTGTGATTCTGTGATTCTATGGTGCAGTGGCTCTTTTACTCTAGAATTCATCTTGAACACCTCTGATGGCTTCTCTTCTTCCAATACAAACATCTATGAAACAGATTGGATCTCTGGCCTTGGAAGGTAGACAGTGATAATGTTTAAAAAATAATAACTTGTAGGGGAAATGAACCACCTTTAATAATTCCCAAGGTAAAAAGATCTTGTATTAGTGTTAGATTCAATGAAAGTAGTACCTAGCACACTTGATGCTAATATTTCTTGTAAAATTTTAAAATGTTCATCCAGGGCAGCAGCCTTTGCATTCCTTGATGTCTTAGTACCAAGTAGTTATTTCTGTGATGTTTCCTCTTATGCATTCTTATGATAGCATTATCAATATTTAAAAATAAACTTTGTTATGGTATTTGGAATACCAGTATTTAAGGTTTCACCCTAATTTGTCCTGGGATGACAATAAACATGAAATTGAGGAAAAAATCTGAATTAGATGCCATTTTAGAAGACACGGAAAAGAAAAAGAGATCATTGAGACATGTCTTATTTGGGCTTCTAGCATTCATATAAATGTAAAATGTAGAAACCAATGTAGGAAACTTTATATGATGATGTTGCAATAACAAAAATACCAACAGGCGGGAAAGATTAGTAGGCTATGCCAGTGTCAGAGTAGTGCAGTATGTTAAAGGAAAGTCAATTCATATTACCCAAATTAATTTTTTCAATGCATGAGACAGAATTCCTGTGTATTACAAGTTTATAACAGTGCTGCCAGACACATATTACTGCACAACAAGCCAGAAGGTCAGCTTTGACTGATCTGTTGAGGGACTTATAAACATTGTAAAGCCAAAAAAAATGGCTATGTAAACTGGACAAATGTGGTGCTCAGACTAACTCATTTGTAATTCAACAGATTAGAGAACCCATAGACAGAGAATTAACCCTTGATTTCATTCTGAATAGCACACAGAATCTGCTCCAAAGTCTTGGTATCTGAAGAGTTTTCCATAGCTACAAATAAATCATTCTTAGATTTGACAGCTTTGAAGAAACAACAACAAAAAAGATCTGTAGAATGGTACTCGGCTTCAGAAAGCAGAAGAACATTAAACTGAGGAAGCCTCTTAAAGAGAGACTGAAAAGAAAACTGTAGAGAGTTAAATCTTTGCACGTGGTTTAGAGAGTATTAAGAACTTCATATGTGAGACAGAGTAAATTCATGCCACACATCAAGTAAGACTTGAAAAGGAAAAGATTCATCATGACAAAACAACAAGAAGACATCTTTCAAAAAAAAAACCCCTTATATCTGAATGGAGAAAATGCACAGGATCATAATATCTGGTATGTTAAATGTAGAAGACAATAAAGCAGTCTAAAAAAGCATCTTACAATGAGTGGAAAAAGATGGATGAATATTTCTGTAAATACCAGTAACACCAAGTTTGCCACGGAGTCTTGGGAATAATATTTAGGCAGAATAGATGATTATTACTTGAAGAAAATAAAGCTATGTAGAATGATTAGGTGATTGCTTTGCTGCTTTGTTCAACAAAATTCTTAGTGGAAGGGTTTGTGGGGATTGCTGTGCTAGAACCCTTTTGACGAACTTGCTGAGGAGCAACAGGAGTTGCTGATAGAAATAGGGAAACTGGTCAGAAATAAATCAGTGGAAAATAAATTCTATTCTCCCAGGTTTTCTATAGCAATTCAAAAGAATAAATGTCAAACTTCTGACAATAGTATGTAATCATTAGCTCAGAACTGCTTTGATATCTGAGCAAAATGTTGCAAATATCTTGCCATGTTATGAAGACAGAGTAGAAACCTTAAACTTTTAAGTTAATGTAGTAGGCCAACTGATAAAAATTATAATCAGGAATAGGATTAGAAATTGATGTGCTGCTTTGAGGAGGAGTTTACATAGCATTTGTGAAGGAACAAGTCATTTAAACTTAGTGAAGTCCTTTGAAGAAGCCAGCAGACATGAATAGAAGCTGACACAGCCAGCTAGGTCTCAAAAAAGGACTCATCAATTTCTTTCATCAAAGGCTCTCACAGAAAGGAAATAGACGTGGAATACAAGAGAAGCCCTCAAATGGGTATGAAGTTCTTTAGAATAAGGAAACAGAACTAAGAAATAAATAAAAGTTCAGTTTCTAGAAATGAGACATGCATCCAGTAGAGTCCTTCAGGACAAGTCTCAGTCTTTGTGCTGGTACCTCTATTGTTCAGTGGAAGAGGTTATATCAAGTTATTTCAGAAAATAAAAATGAGGGCTGACTGTGAGGAATTCAGGACAGACATTGCAAAGCTTAACATAAAGTGAAATGCTCTTTCCTTATTGCAGCTGCAGCAGTAAAAATAAATGTTGTCTTGTTTGTGATGTAAACCCTTTCTGATATAGAGGAAGATGGAATTATAGATTTAAGTTCAGCTAAAGGAAACCCATAAATAGATTAAATAGACTGAGTACATCTTACATATTTTTGAATTTGACAGACATGACTGACTTAAAACAATTATAACTGCCTAAAGTTTTCATTTAAATAACTAACCCAGAAATAAAATCATGTTTAACTGGCTTAACACAGCTCTCTGAGCACCCAGATATGTTGAGTATATCCTCTATAGATGGATGTAAGTACAACAGGACTGGAGCAATAAATATTGTTCCTGGGTGTCTGATTGTCTTTTGTGTGGGACTCCTCCTAGAACCTGAAGAAATCAATACTACAGAGCTGTTATTTGGGCTGTAGACGAATTTAACTGTATATAGATATACAATTCTAAAAGTTACTCACAATAATAATGCAAGGTCAATGGTAAGTGAGTGTTGTTCAAAAGTAACTGAGATGGGATGTAAAGAGTACTCAGGAAGGAGTGCATCTATGTGTGAAAGTCCAAGGTGAGCATGGTACCTGATGGATCCCTGATGGACCAGTTAACTAAGTAAGAGCTGTGGCCATCAAATATAAAACGTTTCCTTAGGACAAACTTTTGTCTTTTATAATTTTTTTGTCCCTATATTTTTTCAATGAAATTTACGTGAAAGTTTGGATTCAACTGCACAGATGTAGATATTTTTCTTTAATATCCCTTCTCATTAATAACACTGCTGTGGAAGGGACTGGAAAATACTTTGGTCCAAAACTGTACACAGAGGAGTACAGGGTGGGCTGGGGGGGAGGAGAGGGTTTTAGTATTCACATGATAGCATGGGAATAACATAGGTATGGAATTGGTGAAGTGTCTGGTTCAAACCCATGTGTTGAAGCAGATTTTTGTAAATTCTTTGACATTTTTGAAAAAGTCGCATCACGTTCTTTTCTCTTTCTGCATATGTATATATGCATAAACAGATGTTCATGGGGTTTTGTTTATATAGTGCTGTTCAGTCAGCTAACAGCTGGATTAGAGAGCTTTGTCAAATGTGGACGTGAAATGAAGAATTTAATTGGCTGAAGTTGTTTCTGGGGGTGTTCAGCCTAATGCAGGTCAGAACTTGTTAGTCAATTTGTTCTCTAAATATCATTACGCCCATCTGTTTCCCCTACTATTTTTTAAATAAATTTAATTTCTTTCCTTCCAATTTGAAATATTACAGACTGTGGGAGCCAAATGTCTCCTGAAGCCTGTCTCTATAGCCTGCTTTCAAACCCTGCCTTAGTACCTCTCAGCAGGCGGCCCGCCAGGAGTAGCTGAAACTGAGAACTCTTAACTTGCATCTGCTGAGATGCTCTGGAGGCTGGCAGATGCTCCATAAAGGAGGAAAATGAATGGCCATTAAAGTCATCTGTAAACCTTCCACCAGCCCAGAGGATCTAGTGCAGGTCCAAAGAAAGAGTAAATACTAAAGACTAAAAGCTGGTTTACTTCTCTCTTTCATTTGACATCAGTTTCCAAGGAAACAGAACAAAACGTGAGAGCTGGGAGCCAGCAGCTGAGATTGACTCAGCTGGTGGCTAGTCCTGCTTCTGTTCCCATGGAAACATGTATCAAATTGGCAAAAATAAGGAAATTGGGCAGTGTCAGTTCCAAAATGGCAGGATGAATGGCTGCTGCTTAACAACAGCTACTTAACAAGATGAGGCTTGCTGGTACTTATTCCTCTTCAATAAACAATTTCAATTTTAGTTCTACCTCCCCCAAAAAAACAGTATTTCTCTACCTCAGGAATGCAGGAACCACTATCATTGACCAGACTTGTAACTTCTCTTGAGCAGAACCTCATTTAAAATAATGACTGGCCCAAATACTTTCAGAGGTGGATGCCAGAAAGGTGTAGTGCACATCTGAAAGTTCATCTGTCCCACTTGAATATTTCAGTTGTGATTCATGAGTTGTAACTTGAGCAGTTGTGTATAGCTCATAACTCTTATACTCTCACTAACTGAGCACTTTTCTTATTCCCATAAATGTCAGAGGGTTTTGACTCCTGCAAACTTTGCACAGATCAGTGTAATTGCAAACAAGACACAGTGAGAAGAACTTCCTTTCTCAGTTTTGGAAATGCTGCTTTTCAGTCTCATTGAACAAACGTTATTTTTCTTTGAGGGAAAAAGACAAGAATTGAATCTTCTACATCTCCTTTGGCATCACCAATCATTACTGTGCATCTGTGTGTTTACAACCTTATTTTCCTCCTCTCTTTGGTAGACAGTCCCAGTCTTATTAAGCTCTTTTTCATGTGACATAGAAACTCTAAAACAACCTTTTAGTTAGGATGATAATATTGCGTATTTTAGAAGATCTGTGTAATGTGTTTTATCTATTATTCATTCTCTTCCATATATTTAGTATATTATTTTTCACACCATTGAATCAAATTTTGGACGTCACTGTGAAAGTGATTCCCAGATCATTTCCATGAACTAATTACGACTCTGAGGAGATGTATAAGTAGTTCCACTGTTTTTACAGTGGCATTACAGCTACTGCAATCAAATTCCACTTGTCATCATATGGCCCCCTCAGTTACACTCCTCAAACATTTTTAGACTCAATTAATCTCAGTGGTTTTGTCTGGGTATTCTCATGATTGTGCTCTTGGCCAACACTGATTTTAGTATGGAATTATGGTTCTTAGAGTAGAAGTATTATTCTGGAATACGGAAGCATGATAGTGGAGGGGTTTTGTTATATAATTGTTATTTGTGCTGTTATGTAGTCACATTTCTGGCCTGTCACTGCTACTTTGCAGTAGCTTCTCTGCTTCCAGAGGTACCCAAGTGGTACCCATCCTTTCAAATGGAATTCGAGACTGTTATTCCCCCCTTGGGATTTTATAGCATGATCCCTAGTCTTCAGTGAATTAGTCTATTGGAGGAAAGGAAATCAGATGTCAGATATCTAACTCCAACAAGTCAATACATGCACACGGACCTAAGCAGCCATTTACCACTTACGATAGCAACACTGCTGAGATTGTTGTGTGAGACAACCACCTAACATCATTAAAAGCAGCAGACACATCAGTTATCAGGGATACCTGGCTGCTTCACACAGAAGGCACTGTGACAGTTTTGTTCATTGACTGAGGAGACTCAGTATATAATAGACCCAGTGGCACTTGTTCACTTTAAACTTCAAATACATAGGATACAATCATTCAGATTTATTTCCCTGAAGCCAGAGCCAATTTTAATGCTGACTGCATACTCCTTTCTGAGACTACAGTGTTGGTATAGGACAATGCTGATATTTTTGGCAGTTAGGAACTGCCTACCAAAGAGAAACATAGCTGGATTTAGGATATTTCAGCATTTGTTAAGTAGTACCACATTAGCGAGGTCATAGAATCTCTTTTCCTCACATGCTTCCCTTCTTCATTCAAAGAATAGTCTCTGTGAGATCTCTGGACACATTTTTACTTGAACTTCATATTAAGTATCAAGGTTTACAGGCTTTATAATCCAGGCAAGAATATTTTTTGCTTTTTTTTTCAGCTATTTCAGTTGTTAATATCAGAAGCGAAAAAAGATAAGAAAACTCTTCTCTCCATCAATCACCAAAACCTGAGGAAAAACTTCCAGAAAACACTCTAGGAACTGATTAATCTTCTTTGCTGCATTATATCCTGGCTGCTCAGTGTTCAACCCTTTCTAGTATTGTAGCATCTCTCTTGTTTTCTGGAAGAAACCACGGCTGGAGAAAGACAGACTTTAATGCTTATGCCCAAAACCAGATGCTGATATGGATAAAAAGAACCATAATGAATTACTCCACAAATATGCTAAAGCTGCAATAGAGACCAAGAAAATCTTTCCACCAGACATCTCTGAAAATAAAGAATTCTGTATTAAAATAGCTATTTAGGATAGCAAATTATCTAATGTAATTAGTACTTCTTTGGGGGAAGAATGTTCTCTTGTTCCTTCAAATGTTTAAATAGGCTGATACTGAAAAGATACAATCTGGATATGTAAAACCATTTCTTTAAAACCATTCTTTCAATCATAAGCAAGTTTACAGAGAATGCAAGCCTCAAGCTTATATTATAGGTAATAATAGGTAGTATCATTTGCCTAGAATGTCCTGAGTTCTGTCTGACAAATTATACTGGAACAGATTGGTGATTAATCACAGGCAGTGATTAGTCCTGTTGTCAGTTTGGAAAAGCAGCCACGAGTTACCTGCCACAACATCTTTATCCAGTACTTGACCATGAAGTAATACACTCTCATTCAAAAGGAGCACCTTGGCTTTGCACGAAAACCACTTCAGCTCAAACTTAGTAGGAACTGATGTACTTTTCCTTCAAGGTGAAGTGCCAGGTGGAGCACTTCTGTTTGTAAGCAGACCCGGAGAGACAGGGAGAGCTGGCTGGACAGCAAGGTCACACACACAGGCAGCAAGCAGCTGGCTGAGTGCTGCAGACTTAACCCAGACTTGGTGCTGGTGGGCAGAGGACCTGATGAGGAGCTTCCTTGAGCAAAGCTATGCTCTTCATGGCTATGCAGTATGGGTCATTTCAGTTCTGTGTTTGGTTCTCCAGGACTCCTCATTGTTACTACGCTCTCTTACAGAGCAACATCTGTAAGCAATGGACTGTATTTGTGCCTAAACCTTGAAGACTCTGTCCTTTCCTAACAAAGCGATTCAGTCGTATTTTGAAACATATTTTTTAAAAAGTGCCAGTACCAACTCAGGACATTTTGTGCAAATGCCTTGGGCCATTCTCTGCTGGAGTTTCCCATATAGTATTAAATCAAAGCCTTTATATGATTATATCTTAGGTATGTAAAATTTTTTTGCTTTAGAGGGGAAAATTGTTTCTCCTCTGATAAGCATATTCTAAAATTTAAATGCATTTTTCATATGCAAGTGAGAAAAAACCTTTTTTCTGGCTCTGGTGATGCCTTAAGTTTTAGCTTTCATATTTTCTAGATTCTGTACTGCATTGGTATATAACTGAACTTCATATAAAGTGTTAACAAGTTCTCTTCGCAGTTTAGTTAGACAAAGCAATCCTTTTCCAGCCTGAGGAGCAAGGCCACTGTTGCAGCTTCAGGTCCAAGAAGTATAAACAACAGCAAAAGAGGAGAGCAATCTGGGAGGATGGAACTTCATTACCTGAAGCAGTAATTGGACAATTAACCCCAATATGTAAAAGGACCAAAATTTACAAAAGTGTGAAGTCATTATCAGGGGTCCATCTTGGGTCTAACCTCAGCCAGGCTACTGTACTGACCAAGGTGTATCCTTTGAAGGCTTTTTAATAAATACCTACTTTATTCCTTTAACCCTGTCTAGCCTCTGTTCCAGGCAGCCTTGCAAGGCATCACTGGCAAACACTGGAATGAACTTTCCTACAAAACTTGAAGATTTTCATAAATTTCAGCTGTGCAAAAGTGAAGATTGTTTCTCAGTTAGCGGTCTCCTGCATTAATATCCTGCATAATGTGTTTATGCCTATGCATTTTTATTGTAAAATATAACCTCTCCTATAGACTTCTCTCCCTGGATAAAAGAGAAGAAACACATAATAGCTGTTAACCACATTATTAATGAGGCTAATATTCATCAGCAATACTTCAGTTGCATATGCATTTTTTAAAGCTATAAAAGAGAGGGCATCTTCCTTTTTAAAGACATGAAGTCTACTTTCCAAACTGTCCTTGTTCTTAGACCTTCAGCAGCTCTATTCTGGGAAGTGTATTCCTTCCTTCCGTGCTTCTCTACCCTCCTGTAATCCTTTCTCCTGCCTGTCTGCATGAACTGTCATACTTAACAAATCTTAGCTCATGCTCACTTTCACTACCATAATGTGCAGGTCATTCATTAAATTGACTGTGTGAAAATACAGCAAACTTGTGGCTTAGGCCAGCTCAGCTTTAGCTCACTACCCGCTCTTGAGCAGCTCCTAAAGACTGGTGGTGAGCTGACTGCAGGTGACCATCAGTCAGAAGTAAGAAGAAAAAGTGAAAAATGGATGCAGATTGGACAATTTCCCAAGAGAGGTACTCACTTCTGGTTTTGTTAAGAATGCTGAGATGGCTCAAATCCAATAATTCATTTTATTTTCTTTAAAGAAAGAGTTATGAGTCAACCATAAGCTACACAGGCTGACATGAACATACTTCTGGACAGTCAGTGTAAGGCTTCCCAGTAAGACCTGATTTAGTGGTTTGTACTTAAGATTCAAAAATAAATGCTTAAATAAATGCATATAAGTAATTAGTTATGTGGAAGTGGAGTGAGCTCCTAGTGCATGAGGGTGTCTTGTAAAGGGAGAGACCTAGTCCACACAGCTATAGCTGCCTGGCAGCGCTCCTTGTTGGTTTTTTCTGTGGGGGTTTTTTTTGGTTTGGTGGGGGTATATGTTTTGGGGGTGTTGTGGGTTTTTTGTTTGGTGATGGTGGTAGTTTACAGACTTTTCAACAGAAAATTCTGAGTTTTCATTCTATTGTCATAATTATTTCTCACCTTAACAGTAATGTCATGGATCCATTTTTTTTTTTTTTTATTTTATTTTTGAGTATACGTTAAAAAAACTTACTTTTGCCTATTAGCTACTTGTTCTTGAAAACTTGTATTAGGCATTCTAATTTTTCTCATGTAATTTCTGCTATGATATATAACTTCCTTTTTATGACTGTGTTATAAAGGACTCCTGGTTCTCTCAAATAACATTTTGGATTTTAGTTATTGGTGTACTTACTTCTTTGGAATTTGGATTTTATTCAACACTTTCCACTGATTCTGAGATATTTCTCTTGCTTTCTCATGAAGCATCTATGACCCAAGTAAGAATTCTAGAGATCTGGGAATCTTTCTAAGCAGTTTATAATTCTTTTATCACTTTATATCAGGTTAGAGTTTACAAAGCTAGAATTCTTATTTTATGGAAATACCCTACTTATATATTAAAATTATTGTGTCTGCCTTTTTTCATCAACAAATGAAATATTGTGTAATTCTTACCAGTGTGGAAGAGTCTCTTCTAATCTGTTCAGAATTAAATACTTGAAAAGACACATATTTGTGAAAAAATCCTTCTCTAAATATTTATTTTCAATATGTTGCATATAGATGTATATGTATGAATATGTGTTAATATGTACATATATATATATTTAGTATCCTGACTGTTGATATTTCAGCTCTGGTATTTGGTCAGGGACATAATTGAAACAACCAAACAACCAACAACCAAAGAACCAATGGTTCTGATTCTGGTTGACAAAAGATGGATATTCCCTCTGTTATTTATTTCTGTGTGCTCGTTACTTCCCTGCAGAAAAGAATTTTTAATCTATCTGCTCTGATCAGTTCTCTCACATTTTTGGGGGCTGTTCCAAATAAAAGTGGAACACCACAACTGCATCCTAGATTCGTAGGGCTAATGATAGAAAGTTCCATTTACTATGGAATTTTCTGTTTGCAATAATACCATTGAGCCAGCACATAACTTTGAGCAGCAGATGAAAGCAAAATGAGTATTTCTTGATTCCAAAATGGAGATGTTCTTCAGCTTTGCTATCCAGGTTGAAAGCACACATCTTTAATGCTTTCATTGGGATCAAATCTTACAATAATGCTGTAAGCAGTTTAAACCAAAGTGTTTTTAGTTTTTTTCATATTTTTCATTTGCATACATTAATATAGAAGAAAGAACAGCCATTTAAAGCACTCTGGAGACACATTCAGGATGGAAATATATGTGGGATGGCAAACCATCAAACAATATTATAAGAAATGGCATTACAAAGGAATTGGGCTAGAATAAGATGGAAAAGATCATTGTGGGGGCAATTTGGATTTTTTTTTCCTCTTTTCTAGTGTTTGGAGTGTTTTTCATAAATTAATAAAATTTAATTAATATGAAATGAGATCCATATCAGAAATTATGAAAGTGATTACTTAAGCAGTTAAAATTATGAACTTTGACAAGTCATGTCCACAAGTCAGTATGACACTGATTTCATGAATTGAAATGCCAAACAAGATTTCTGGTTTAAGGGAAAAGGACACAGTAGGTGAAGATGCATATAAATAAATGCCATGTGATGATTATATCTTGATACGAGAGCACTTTGTTTAAGAAAATACTATCTTAATGCACAATAGAAGTCAAAAGTCAAACCAAGTGTAAGGAATTATAAGAAAAGAAGTAGGGGAAAAAATAGAAAGCAATTTTATGCCAGTGTTTAACTCCAGGGTGGAGTTATACCTATACTGCGTACAACCCCCACACAGTTCCTGACCTCCAGAAGATGGAAAACATCCAGAGATATGTACAGCCTTGAGAAGTATGGACTAGCTCCCATTCAAGGAATAGACTGGGGTCACTTCTGTCTGGAAAAGAGATAGATGAGGAAAGGGCAAAATAAGATCTTCAGTGGCTTAGAAACTGTGATTAGAAGTGATCACGCATAGTCTGTTCCTGTACAAGAGCTAAGGGGTGTGAATTGGAACTGGCAGTTCAAAGAACAAACACACACTGCAGATGATGAACGTTTCCGTGAAATCTTGTCCATTCTAAAAGCTTCCATGGGATTAACGTAGCAACTGGGCACACTGATGGAAGAAAATGCTGTCAAGTGTTAAATAAGCAGACATGACTTCATTCGGAAGAAATCATTATCTGACAAGCATTAGAATGTTCTAGAGAGTTGTTTCTATATGCTTGGCTTATTCAGCTTCTTCTGCAGGGGAGGCATGGTTTGGTAGGATTTGAGACATGCACTGGACTAGATAGATTTTATGAGTACATCTGTTATGTGTATCAGCTATGGACAGAGGGGATTCCCCTGTATTTTTAAGTTCTCTTAGCATTTAATTTTATTTCTATCCTTTGTAATGTTTTCATGAAATAAAGAGAGCAATTCTGACAAACTGCAGATAGCATTTCTGAACATTGATGGAATAATGTTTAGAACGTAATTCTCGACACCAGGTGTCCTGTATTCTTTTCCAAGTATGTCACAATATCATATTTTTAGAGCTTTTGATAGTTGTGCTATGATGGGAAAACATATTCTTCTAATATGTCATAAAAGGAAGAGATCTTCAGTGTTTGCCCAATTTTTTGGCAAAGTTTGTATGAAAAACTGACTCCTGTAAAAGAAATTGAGGTTAAGAAATGAAATACAGAATTATAGAATATTTGAGACTAGAGGGGAATTTTCTGCTTAAAGTAGAGTCACTTATAGTGCATTGTTCAAGACCATGACTAATCATATTTTGAATATATTCAAGTGTGGACTCTCTACAACCTCTGTGGGCAAAATGCTAGTGTTCAACCACCTTCAAAAAAGCACTTTTTTTTTCTCATGTTTAAATGATACTTCCTGCATTTCAATTTGTGCCTTTCCTTTTTTCATTGAATACCACTGAGAAAAGCCTGGCTTCATCTAGAAATACATAGCTAAAAATTGATCATGAGTATGTGTGTGGGAGTGAGACTGTTTCTAAGGCACTAGATTAGTTGAAGATCTAGAATTGACTCCTTTTTGGGGGGTAATGATACAACTTGAATTTCAGAGTTAATTAATGATATGAAATTATGTGATGTGAAGACTGGCCCCATGTTTCTGTGTTTAAGAATTGGTCCCCAGATTTTTACAGAGACCTTGTGAGAACTGCTTTCATCCCTGCTGTTCTCCAGTTAAAAGTTGGCTAGCTTCATCTGGATTTTGAGATGTTCTTTCAGCTGCAAGTGGCTAACACAAGAGAGAGAATACCACAGCTATCACTGCATCTCCTTTAAAATGGTTCATTTGCCTCAGGCTTTAGGATTTAGCTGTAATGAAGATGAAAGATTGATGGCTGACTGCTGACCTACTTTGAGGAAATGAAAGAGCAGGTGGCATGCTGCTGACTAGGAAAGTAAAAGACTGCACTAAATGCAGACAAATAAAGCATGGCTGAATAAAGTCTCTTTTAGATCACAGCTTCTCTTCAGGAGCCCAGTACAGAATAATACACATCTGGAAACCTCAAAACCTCTTTTATATCTCTGCATGTGTAAATATATTTAACCTATTTGAAATAGTTATTTTCATTTTACGTAAGAAGGCTCTAACATGTACTGCTAGGGCTTTGACTCTGTCCAACTGTCACAGCATATTGTAGAAACTAATAGGAAAAGCTAGACAAGGTAAATTACAAAAAATGTAAGGTTTTAAGTGTGACAGATGTGTTGATGGTTGCAACAAATTCTTCTCCAAATTTTGTTTAACCTTTGGCAAAAGAGAGGCCCATTCATCTAAACTCAGAATTAAGGTTTTCCCAACAGTTTGACGAAAATGTTTACTATTGTTGTGAACCAGCTCTTCAGAAAAGCGCTGCCAGCTTTCAACTGGGAGCAGTGTATTCTAATTTGTGTCAGGAACTTCATGCATGAAGCATGAGAAGGAACTAGAGGAAAACATTTTCAGTTTCTTGGTAGCAGTCTTACATTTCAAACAAACTAGTAATACATTGACGAATGTAGCAAATGTTGACCACCCCATATGTCTGCAACTTCTCATAAGTGATGAGTTTATAGAGGATGGCATGATTTTTAAGCTCTTTTCATTAAAAAGCAACTATCTTCCATGTTTTGGAGCAGGTACAGAAGAGAGGAGCTGTATTGCCTACCTGATGGGAAAAGGACTGAGCTGCAAGCCCAGAGACTGAGTTGTCATACACCCTTACAGCTTGTATTTCTGCTCTTGCAACAGCCCTCATGGATAACTGCAGTGTCATGGTGACATCTTGAAATGAGAGGAAGTTTTACAAACTAAGCAGATCCTCTGTATTTAGCTTCAGATGGCAGCAGGACCTTAGGATGTCATTTAAGATATCCAATTCTCATTTCTCTGGAGAAGAGTCAAAGGGGTGTGCCATTTAGAGAATAGTCAAAGGTGTGCAGCTCTGACTTTCCCTTCAGTAAATTATTATAAAGGTCCAAGTATGTGACAAAAGGCATCTTCTTGTATCTTTACACTCTTTCCCTTTAACAGGGAGAGTTTTTAGCTTATCCTTTGGGTGCAAGACATGGGAGATACCAAGCTATCAAGCCATCAATTCTGTAACTGTTCCCGAGAACTTTCATTTCTTAAAGTCTGAGAATAAAAATCAGATTTTATCGTCTGACATTCAGCCCATATTCTAAAACAACTTAGTAACTCATGGTTATTTTTATACTGTCTTCCTTTGTTCTGCACCTTTGAAAGAGGAGACAGCTAGAGGAAGTGGGCATTTGCTATTTTGGTGTTATTCAAAGCTTGAGAGTGATTTAGAGGGATGAAGCAAGAAAAACATGTATGTTTTTGTGTGAGTTTATGTGCTAAATCCTTCTTTTCTTCCTTCCATCCTGTAAAGCGTTCCAGCTAGGAGAAAACTTACCTTGGGGGGTTTTGTTTTTGTATTTTTGGTGAGTACAGGACAGTTGCAGTAACTTTTTCCTTTGTGTGCAAATAATAATAAGCATTATGTATGTCTATCCTGTGAAAGACAAAATTTGATTCCATAAATACTTATGGGTGTGGTTGTCTTAAGGTGTTGGAATTGTGCCATCAAGACTTCCTTTTCTCTGGTTTTGATTTGTCTCACCAGGTGTCTGGTAGCTATTCATACAAGGCAAACTCATTTGTCTGCACTCCTAGAACACACTTGATAAACTCTCCATCATTTGTTTGCACCATATACAGCTCACTGAGAACAGATCCTTATTGAAGCTTTGCATAAAAGCTCTAGGAAGGAAAAAAAAATTAGTTACTTTTATAACAATAAATTTAACTCATATAACAACTTGAAACCTAATACAAATATTTTAAAAATAATTTGGTGTTAGGATGATTCAGAATCTCTTAATCTTTCATGAATAATAAGGCTGCCTATAAACAGTAGTGATAAGGAAAAAGGAAAAGCCCTTTTTCTATTGTTCTTGCTTGAAAAAAAACCCACGAGAAACAGGAGTGATTGTAAGGGTGACCTAAAGAAGAAAGATAAGAGGAGCAGACGATTTTTTTTTTGAATCAGAATCCTACAAGCCAACAAAGAAAGAAACTAAGGCAAAAAATACATATCTACCAGTGAAAACACATGTGCCTGGGAATAAGTAAGAAACATCTATAAACAAAATACCAAGATCATTATTTTATTGTCATAAACACAGACTGCAAAGTGGTAATTGAATAGAACAATTTTAAAAGGTTAAAGAAGTATAGCCATTAGAATGGTGGGGCTTGGAGTGTTTTAGAATTTAGGATTATTTTAGTGCAGTTTATAAACATAAATTAAAAAGATGACTGTAGCCTTAAAAATTTATTCAGAATATTCCATGGAGAAGTGATGTCAATATTCTTGTATGTTAGAAATCATAGAATCGTGGAATCATAGAATCCTACAATGGTTCGGGTTGGAGGGGACTTTAAAAGTCATCTAGTTCCAAAACCCTGCCATGAGGAGGGACATCTTCCATGACACCAGGTTTCTCAGAGCCTATATTTCTCCTAGGTGACACAGATACAATTTTCCTTTTGTATAACATTAGAAGGAAATTTACTGCCATTGCTACTGAAAAGTTTAAAAAATGTCTATCCCTAGTTGTGATTCGCATACCAAGCTGAGAGGATTAAAGTAAAGGTGAATCCTGAGATGGACATACTCTGTGGCATTTCTAAATTGATTTTGACCTAACCTACAGCCATTTAATTCACATCAGAACTCTTGCTGGTGAACAGTTATTAATATAAAACCTTTTTCTAATTCTGCAGTTTTTTCAACAGTTTAACTGACATATTTTAACTTTTTAAATTAAGCCAGTGATGTTTATTATGCAGACAAGCTGCAAACTTTCCAAGCTATTAGGTTACCTGTCACAAAAATATTCACTCTAGGTGGTGCAAATTGAAGGATTGGAATCTTGTCTATTATGTATTTGAATACTTAAATTCGAATCTATCAGTGTACAGAGATAAAAAGTATGAACTCTGAAACTTTAGTTTTCTTTGGGATTCAGTTTTTACTTGATGTTGTCAATGGAATTATTCATCATAAACAATTTGTGGGATTTATGATAGGAGTGGTCTGTAAAAACTCATTTGGTAGTAATTTGATTACTGTTTTCCCACATTTTCAGCCAGGACACTCCTTTTTCTTTTCCTCCATGTTTTCCTAACTCTTTCAATGAACAGAACTGTAGCTTTTTCTCTTTGATGTATGTCCCTTTTGATTAGAAGATCATCAATTATTTAGATTGTTCCAAACCTTGCAGCCTTCTACTTTGAACATAAGACTGTAAGTAGAGCATTTTGAAGATCAGTGTTTAAAAATAGGTCATGTTTTTCAAGAGACCAGCCAATTCAGTGCTTGAAAATCTGGAAAATCTCCTGATTAACATTCAGTATTTGTTAACCTAGTATGGACTTGGTTTTAAAAAATTAGCTGTATTATCTTCTCTATTTAAAAAAGTCACCTAGCTTATATACAACATTTAATACCAGTCATAATATTAACAGTATCTGTTAAAAAAAAGAACAGTGATATTCAAGGGGTATCCTTTTTGCTGAAGGAAAAAAGGTATTTTCTCAATTTCCCTTTAACATCCATTTCATACTGTTTGGTAACCTTATAAAGTTTTCAGTGTTGTTTTGCTATGATAATTATTTGGTGCATGTGCTTTATTATTATTAATAATAGCAATAATAATATTTTGCATTTCTGAAGCACTTTTCATCTGCCGACCTCACTTCTTTTTACAAACAGCTAATTAGACTTCAAAACACAGTAAGTGGTGCTATACCCACTTTTCTGCAGGGCAGTACTGGAGGGCAAACCATGCTGCCTCTCAGTAGGCAGTCCAGGATGCTTGAGAGGCTGAGTAGGAACCCCCATGAATATGAATTGTGAATTAATATGCCATGAGACAAGTTTTCCTGCTTATTCTGACTAATTAGCTCATGGCCTGATAATGAAAAGGACAGAAATTTCAGACTGTTCCCTGCCACTGGGTACTTAAAAGTTTTCCTCTTATCTCATTATATGGCAGTGAAATCATGACAACCACAGAGCTCTTCACAGTAGTTTCATACGCCAGAGAGAAGTTCAAACAAAACTAACTACTTAAACATATTTGTTGATTAAATGGTATTTTCCATCCTAACCTGTATAGGAGGGGATAGTTGTATTTCTTCCAGCTTTGCTTCTTTCATTCTGTTCTTTCTTCAGGTGAGTCTTGGCCAAGTGCTTTCAACAATGTTGCTACTGATACTTGCCTAGTTTCAGTGGTTCTCCAAGCACTGGCTGTCACACTCAAGTATATTAGAAATGTTCACTGCACATAAATGCTGAGAGAGAATCAATTATATCATCAAACCACAGATTCAGTTTAACATCCTCCTTTTAAATAAGGACGGGAAGAGCAGTGGCTACTATCTATTTACCTCAACTTTAGTCAGGCTTTTGACACTGTCTACCATATCCTCACAGAGAAACTGTACATGATGATGAGCAGACAGCAGATTGAAAGCTGAATGGTTGAGACCAGGAAGTGGTGATCAGCAGCACCAAGTCCCTCTGCAGGCCAGTAGGTAGTGGTGTACCCTGGGCTCAGTCCTGGATCCAGCCCTGTTCAACATCTTTAATGATGATCCGGATGATGGAGCAGAGAGTACCCTCAGCAGGGTTGCTGGTGGTGTGTAACTGGCAGGAATGGCCAGTACATAAGATAGCTGTGCTGCCATCCAGGGATTCCTTAAAAGTTTGGAGAAACAGACTGACAGGAAGTTCAGGCAATTCAGCAAAGAGAAATGCCAGGTCTTTCACCCAGGGAGAAACAAGCCTGAGTACCCTGCAGGCTGATCAGGTGGAAGATGTTCAGCAGAAAAGGATCAGGGCTTCTGGTAGACACCACATCAAACATAAACCAAGAATGTGCCCTTGCCACAAAGGTGGCCAATGGGACCCTGGGCTGCATTAGGGAAAGCACTGGCAGCAGGTGGAAGGAGGATCCTTCCTCTCTACTCGCCACTGGTGAGGCCACACCTGGAGTGCTGTGTCCAGTTCTGGGCTCTCCAGGACAGGAGAGACAAGGACATTTAGCAGAGTCCAATGAAGGCCCACAAGATGAAGAGACTGGAGCATTCCCTCTTTGAGGAAAGGTTGAGAGAGCTGGGACTGTGTGTTTGTATATATGATATACATATATATAAATGACACATGATATACATATAGCAATGTATATAAATACCTGAAGGGAGGGGACAAAGAGGATAGAGCCAAGCACTTTTTAAAGGCACTCAGACACAGGACCAGAGGCAGTGGAAACAACCTGAAACACAGGAGGAACATTAGAAAACACATTTTCACTCTGAGGCTGACTGAGCACTGGCACAGGTTGCCCAAGACACGGAGGAGTCTCATCCTTGGGGATACTCAAAAGCCACCTGGATGTTGTCCTGGAAAACCTGCTCTAGGTGGGTCTGCTTGAGCAAATGGGTTGAACAAGATGACTTCTGGAGATCCCTTGCTACCACAGCCAGTCTGTGATTCTTTGATTTTGTAAAATAAAAAGGTGGATTTCGTAAGATTCTACCTCAGGGCTACTTGGGATTTCCTCTCTGCTACTAATTTTACCTTGGTTTCCATGGAGCCAAAGGCAGAGGAGCAGAAGAAATCAAGTAATGAAGCCTACAAGTAGTTTCTCAAGGGAATTAGGAGCTGCATAAGGTAAATTGATATGAAATAAAACAGAAACTATTGCTTACTTCATTGAATGCTTTAAAAAAATAATGGAAGTATGTCTTTGACTAAATTATTATACCAATCCCTGGATTGGTATTTAGCATAATTTTCTAATATCTTTACATTTTCCCTATTATATTTATTACTAGTATCATTTTTAAACAACACCATTGAATGCTTTTTAATATATGTTAATGCTTTATAATATGTTATGGACACAGGATATTAAGACCAGTGACATCATTTAAGTCTTGCTTTAAGAGCAGAATGAGGTGTAGATGGCTGTCCTACACACTAGTGAATTTCTGTGTAATTTTTACTTAGGTTTTAAAAAGAAAGTTTCACTGTTCACATGTATTTGTCCTAGAGACTGAGTGAAGAATCACTGTGATGTGAAATTAAATACATCATTAACATAGTCAGCACAAAATAGGGAAGTTTATTGTACCTCATGTTTAGTGTTTGAAAAAGAGTAGGGTAAAAATTCTGGTAGAATTGCCTGTTCTTAACAACCAGGGTACAGACTGCCATTTTGTCATCTGTCTCATGAAACAGCTCATCATAACACATGTCAGAGATTTTTGGTCTCTGCATTTTTTTCTTACCAGTTATACTGCTGATTCAGGCCCTGACTCTGCAAGCTATTGTGCACAGCTACCAGCAACCATGTGCTCACTGCCTGAATTGTGGCTTTTCTCAACACATTCGTTTTGCCATCAGATTCTGCATTAATATATTGGAGACTGGAGATTTCTTCTTTTTTGGGGGGTGGGGGGTGGTATTTTTTTCCCTTTTTTCCCCTCTTCTTTCTCCTTTTTTTTTTTTTTTTTTCTCTTTTGTTTTGTTTTGTTCTGTTTGACTTTTTTTTTTGTATTGCTTCTCATCAAAGAAAATAAATATTCCGTGGAGAGGGTCCAGGTGAAAGAGCGCTACTTTAGTGCTCCAAGGGTGAGATATGCTTACAAAGGGCAAAAATATTGAAGTGGCATGCTGATAAAGTCACTAACTACTAGAAAACTACAAGGAGAGACTGTTTATCAGAGACTGTAATGTATTATAAGGAAAAGCACTAGGAAACTGACAACCAGACCAACTAATTTATTAAAAAGATGTTAACTCAAAAACCACTAAGAGCCACAGTAACAGAAAATTACAGGGATCATCAAATACAGACTATAGACTCAGTGAAAACCAGTATTCTACTGACTCCTTAAGGACTTACATGAAATTTTGGTGAAAATAATTCACTTTATAACACTAGAAAGAGTGACTTATCTCAAGATAATGACTCCAAGGTCTTCAGGCTACAGAATAACAGTATCCCCTTATGTGAAGTATTTTATGTGTTTTGGCTGGTACTGCTGAACAGCTGCAATCACTCTGATCTCCTCTCTTAGTTTTGCAGAGGAGCACTGTTGCAGGAATGACCATTAATCAGGCTATCCCTAAGGTGCTCCAAGGGTAATTTTGATGGGAAAAGGGCTATAGCAGTAAGTGATATCACTTCCTGAAAGAAAAAACTATGAGTAATAAAAATGATCAGAGAGTTTTGTTTAGGAAACTCCAAATCCATCTGTATCTTCTCTTGCTTGTTGTTCGCATGTAACGTATATCTGTTTTCAGGACGTCTTCCCAATACCCAGCGATGTTGGAAATTGGAAACAGGAATACACTGCTGTGTATCGGGACTTTTCAAACTTTTGAAAAGCATTTTTTGCATGTCCATGTTTTGGCAAGAAAAAGTATATATATTTGTTTATTTTATTTTCATTTAGCATTATTGCAATACCTATGGGTCTCCTGGCTGGGACACTAGAATGATTAACAGATAAACTTCTGCTAACTTTGTTAAGTGTTTATCTTGCATACCATAAAATACATTGGGTGTAATTTTTACCTCAAAATCCCTCTGATTGCAGAAGTATCTTCTGAATTGCTTCCTGTAGTGTAAAGCAAGTGCAATGGCACTCAGTGCAAGAGCTCAAATTAGTCACTGCTCCTCCCAGAAATCCCTGGGCTGTGTGCTGTAGCTCATCTGAGGCCAAAATAGATGCTATCCTGAGAAAATGTTTTGAAATAACTTGTTGAAGACTTTTATCTTTTTACATATGATATTAATATGCTACAGGGTTTTTTTTTTTAAATTTTCCACTAAGTGCTTTTACTGTAAGAAGTCTAGCTTGTGCTTGTGCTCTTCGCACATTCTTTTTTGATTCACCCATTCAGCAATTTATTATGCACCCTGACAACTTTCAGATCAGATGTCTCCTATCTGTTCTCCTCCTCTTTCCCCTGTTTCCCTCCTAAACACCTTCTCCACAGGAATGTAGTCAAAGGTTTGGCTCTTTCACTGTTGCTACAAACGACATGTTCTCCTCAGTCAGGTTCTTCGTGGTTGTGGTCTTTGGTGAACCAATGTAATTAATCTCCTTTAAACTTCTCAGAAAAGGTAATTTGGCCTTTTGAGTTGATTATTTGATTTCACCATGAAGGAAGGTGAAATCTGAAACTTTCTTGCCTAGATTTTGTTTGCTTCTTTGAGTGGGAAAAAAAAAAAAATAGTAAAAATACCTGTCACTAAACTGAAGGAACTATGGATTTTGTGTAAGTCCTGAAAGGGTGCAGGTTTCCAAGTCTTTCTTCACTTTATAGCACTTACAGAGTACATTTCCATCTCAACATCATCTACTCCCTTTGTATTGTAAGTATCTGATAAACTTGTACAAGAATTGTCTCCTATTTCTTGCTTCCCTTCCAGATCCAACTTGTCTTACATGAACTTCTATTTCAAAAAATACAACCACTAAAGGAGCAGTGAGGTGTGTATTCACCACATCTGCACAGACTTTCCAACTGAACTCACAGGAAACATATATAAACCATTTTATTCTTTATATGAGCAGAATTGTTTTCCTCCAGACTTGTCAGCCCAGCATTCCTGTTTATTTTGAAACAACCAGATCCTGCAATTTTTTCCTTTTGCTGCACATAGTTGCATCTCTAACAGAAATATGAACTCAAGTATAACCCTGAGTCAATTCCTGCTGAAACTGATGAGAAAATATTGTAGAAATTAGTGTCTTTGAACTGATCCAGATAAGTATTTAAATGTTCTTCTTTCCTCCCCCTCATTCCCTGGGTGCCTCTCTCTCTCATTTTCTCTTTTCATTCTTTCAGCTGCCTCCTTCCCAGATTACTCCTTTCCTCTTTATTCATTCATTTTTTAACCTACTACATCTCTTAACTCAGCTTTTGCCATTGAAAGCTTCCTCTTTCAAGGAAAGATGTATTTCTTTCCTTTGATGGGAATATACTGGTTCTTGGTTAACTAGAGTACTTCCTTTTCTGTACTGTATCTCTGCATGTGCCAGTTTTGCCCAGCTGAGCGTTCCATAATGTGGAAGAAAAAATATTAGGATCACTGCTACTGTTTCTTCCTAACTGTTGGCATTTTGAAGTTGACCATATTGCTGAAAAGCAAGCTGTAAAGATTACCCCCTGTTTTGTCACTGGAATATCTGCATCCAGTACAGACCAAGTCTATCAGTCTCTGAAACTATATTTGCTTTTTCACTCGCCTTTAGTGTGTAACTAGATGTAGTTAACAATGAGGCACAAAGATGTGCACCTATAACTGGGAAGTCACTCTCCTCACAAAATTTTTAAATCTTAAAATAGAAATAAAAAGCTAAGAAAAGAAATTAATCTTTGGCTAATTAACAATACATTTTCTCAACAGAACTCCATCATGAATGTTCATACATCCAAAAAATGCTTGTTCAGAGAGAATTATAAAAGGGCACTCTTGCCCTAATTGCAGCATTAAAAGGACATTTTTTGGTGTTGGAGCAAACAAAGCCCTTGTTTTTCCAGACTACTGTGCTCAGTACAGTGTTTCATTCTATTCTAACACTACTATTACCCATCTCTGAGGCACTTCAGCTGAAAGCTTTTCCAGATACTGACAGTTGTCTGACCCAATCGTTGCTTCAACTTAAACTTTTATACAAGCTTAACACCTTCCCTGAGCCCTTGATTCATGTGTCAGCCTTCAAATATGTCTTCTTGTGCTGAAAAAAACCAAAATACAAAATATTTTATCTCCTTCAAACTGAGAACCCCAAAATAAACAGCAGAAAGTAATGTTTCATATGACAGCCTATCTCCTACAGAAAACAGAGCTGTGAAGTGCATAGACAGATGGCTTCTGCAGGCAAAGCATATTCTCAATGTGTGATAAATCAGATTTTTTATAAATATTCTTGTCTTTTTTTTAACTGCTGTTATATAAAGATTATTATTAACTGTTAAAGAATGGGCTATCTATTTCATTCTCAGTGCTGAATGGGAGAAGATCATCATTCACTTGACACTTCTCACTGGCAAGGCTCTCCTGAGAGGCAATAAAGAGTGGTTTGTTCTCCAGAAACATTGTAGTTTTGGAAGTGACACACAGATTATACATTTTTGAGTCAACCACCTTTGACAGCTCTAGCTCCATTCTTTCCATCAACGTATATATGATTATTATTAGAGTACAAACGTCTGACATATAAGGAAAAGTTTTTCTTCCCTGGAATACAGAATTTCCACTGCTCACTGTTTTCTGCTCATCCCAACAACAGTGAACCAGTGATATTTTAGGGTATGACATTTTACAGTGCTTATCTTCTTCCATGTACTCAAATCTCCTCTGTTACTGCTGCAAATGTTCCATCTATCAAACATAACTGTTCACAGTATCAAGCAAACACATACACTCCCTTTAGTGTTAAATTTTGCACAAGGTGTCTAATAATTTGAGTTGAGAAACATGGAAAATTCATTCTGTCAAAAAGCTGAATTACCTGGACAACTCTGCTCTGTAATTATGAGTGCAAGAGAATCTAGCATTTGTATTTTCCCACAAGCAGCTCGCTTTTCTGTTTGTTTTCTGTCCAAACTTAGGACATGAATTGTTTTATCCCACACTGCCTGCTCAGAAAGTAGAATCCAGTGGACTGCTTTGCCTTCTTTTCCTGTTCCTAATAATCCCCTTGGCACTCCAATACATTTTGAAAGAGCCATGACTGCTTCTGTAGCCAGGGGGAACTGTCAGACTTGACAGACTGCTGAGGTTCTTCCCCTTAGCAAGCCAAGCCAGGTCATAGATTGTGGAAAAAAAAGAAAAATTTAAAAAAAGCAAACCACATTTGAGAAAATTTGTTACTGAGAGTTCACCCTGGCAAAGAAAAATCCTGAGCCAGGTAGGTCTGAGTGAGAAGCCAGGGAGAAATGGGTCAGAGAAAGCAGTGCTGTTAAAACAGAAGTGCTGTTAAATCTGTCATGGTGAACAGAGTTAATGACCATGCTCAAGCAAGGTTGGTGTTTGTCAGCCCTGTTCAGAAGCTGAGATGGAAAACCTCTCACCAAAGACAGAAACAGTTCCTGACCTACAAGTCTAACCTGGAAAGGAAAGGGCCTGTCCCTTACTGTTGCAAATGTCAGTCATTTTGTTAATAGTGCTCTCCATTCTACTGGGGTATTAGTTTTTTGTCTTCTGCATCTTCTTTTGTATGAACTTATTAGTTATTAAGCTTCCACCTGATTTCAGTGGTGAGGGTTTGAGCAGTGCTTGGATGTAGATTTTAAATCATGACTTTTCGACTAACAATATGTACCAGTCAACAGCAAGCTGCTGCAATAGTGAAGCTGTTGTAGGAATCCAAATCCCACCTGTAATCTTTCACATAAGTGAAAGTCCTATCCTTAGAATACTACTTTGCAACTTTATTGGTCTTGTGTAGTACAGGGGGAGTTGTACATAAGGTGTATGTAGTAACATTGTTTACTAAAACAGAATCTGCCAAACATCACCTATGCCATTCTACCATTAAGCTGAATTTCTTTACTTATCTTTTTATTTCTACTTTATTGTTAAGATCCTGGAATATTATGAGAAGGACAGTGCCTTTCTGGTTCAAGGAAAAGTATAGACAAAGAAGAGCAGCAGTGATTGTTGGTTGGTTATGGTAACTGGCAAAAGTGAATGAATGATATCTACAACTTAAAATTTCTTACCTTGAGTGAAACACACGTATTTCAGTGTGTGGTTTAGGTTTTTTAATCGGCTTATCTCCTGTAAAGCAAGAATAGTATTCTGTCTGTGCAAGCAGGACTTTTCTCAGTGGCGTGTAATCCTGTACCAGTTTTCTGAAGCACTGTCATAACCAAAACAGGGGTATTTTTTGCAAATACTTTATCTTATGCTTTTGCCTTTACTATGTTTTGTTGCACTCTTTTGATGTAACATTATTTGCTTTTCAGCCTTTGAGGGTGGGCTCTGGTGGCCTCAATGTACCCAGTGTAGCTAGTATATTTGTCTAATTCACAGTTCACATGTAAATTACACTATAGTTTGCACCTTTGATATTTATGAAACAAATCAAAACTATCTTTCATTTTTTTGTTTGGTATTTTCTTCAGTTCTGTCCTTCCCTGTTTTTAAGTTTCTTCTTCTGAGACGACAAAAGTCTTGTACTTTTTCTGGGGAAATTTAGCAGTATTTATACTTCATTTAGAAATCCTTTCCCTTTGGTCTGCAGACACTTAGGTTTCACTAGTTAGTTCCCTCACACCGGACATTCTGCACCTGGGCATACTCCATGTAAGTGGATGTTAACACCATGCTGGTATCTCAGGCTTTCCTCTACTATACCTCTTTAGGCATTTGACCTAGTACCTTGTTGTAAGAGCAAGTCTGATTCATACAAACAGTATAAGTTCATCTGAAAGCATAGTAGTATCAGATGCCTTGGTTAAAAATGTAGAGGGACTCTTCTTGTACAGCTACTCCAGCTGGAGTGTGCCCCATCAGCCTGCCTTTTGTACTGTGCTGCCTTTTTCTTTCTCCTTGTACCCCAGCACAGCCAAGATGGTTTCTGTTAAGTCAAACAGCAGTTTCTGCAGCTGGGGCTGCAGGTGTGATGGTGGTTCAGCATCTCAACACCTGCAGTTCCTGTGTCCTCAACAAGACATGTATTATATAACTAGGGGTTCCTACAGCTGCCCTACCTGGGTGTCCCAGTCCAAAAATGTTGGAGTAAACTCTCCACAGATTTTGCCTGAAGCTAGGAAAAAAAAGTGGTTTTCTGTACTGAAGAAACTTTGGTGTGTGACTTCGTAGCATAACTCATCCTTTTCTGGGAGTCCAAAACCAAAGAAGAGTGTGATTTCAGACACACCTCTCTCGTTAGTTTTTTTCTTGGAGTAGTGTTTGTGGCTCACTGCTCAGCGTGCTGCTGCTTTGAATCTCATTCAGAGGAGCGCTGTGGAGAGTGCAGGCAGCTGACACGGCATGGTGGATTGCACTTCAGAAGGAGATGCCAACCACTTCAAAGTCAGACACCACAATGCCAGGTCCCACACTGTGTCTGCATCCCTTTAGCACAACACACCTTTACAATTTTAATTTTGATCTTTTAATCTGCCGCTGACAGAAAGCACTTAAGTCATCTCTTTCCCCTATTGTGAGTTGCAGAAATGCACTTTCATGCTAAATGACTTCACTCAGTCCATTTCTGCGCTCAGCCTGTCTAATCCTCAGCTCAGTAATCAGGCAGGCTGGCAAAAGGTAGAGCAGGTAAGCAACTTGGACAAGCCAGTGGGCTCCAGGATGCTGAATTCCTGGACTGGAATGCTATTTTCCTGTTGAGCCATGGTGTACTTGTTAATTGTTACTTCCCACCTCTGCTCCCTCAGCGTGCTGGGTCTTTCCCTTGCGTGCTGGACCTCAGATATGCCAAAGATGGCAACAGTAACCCCACGCAGTGTCAAATGTCCTCCCAGATCACTCCACTGCTGGAGACATGTCACTTTTCATAGCGTCTGCTTTCAGCAGTCTGCATTTTCCCTTGCTTTAGTTTACTTTTAAAGAGCCTTTAAATATACTATTAATGCAGATATTTTAAGAGCCCACTTTCTTGATGTTTATTCCTTTTAAATTCTTGCAGGCAGGTATCCAGGACACACGTCATACATCTGTGCTAATTAGGTTTATTGCTAGATTCATTACTACAGTCCTGTCCATCTTAGAAGCCTTTCTTTTGTCACTCTGTACTTCCTATTTCATCCACTGTTTTGGTTCAGAACGAGGAGAACCATATGCAGAGGATCCCATTGTGATCCCATTCCCTTCTAGAAAAGTCTGTTGTCCCCTTTAAACCAAGCAGAGGGATAAAAATTTTGTTAATATTTCACTAAAACCCTTTATCCACTCAGTTCATTCTCTTCAGAGTTCTCCTAATAACATTATAAGATTCTGCAGAATTTTTATGGGCATTGGTATTACAGGTATCCTGAGGATAGTTTTCCTGTATATCCCCCTGTATTTCCTGCCCCTAATCATCCTCTGCAAGTACCTTGAGTCTGCTTTCCTTTTGTGCATAAACTAAAACTTCATAATCTCATATCACCTCAAAATTTGATACAGTTTTTTCTGTAAAACCATTAAGGAGTACATTATTACTTCAAACCATTTTAATGTTCTGTGACAGGTGATACCACACATTTCAGAAGATGGTGTGAAATTTTCTCTCACACACACACATAGACATCAAGCTGTTGTGTACCCATAGTGAAAGTTTATTTCTTTGCTCCAGCAATCTGTGGCTGGATTATGGCTGCAGTTTCCTGCCACTGGTGCTGTGTTCATTCCTGCTGAACTTGCTAAAGGGTCACCTGAAAGTGTTTAGTTCCCTTGCCTTACTGAGGACCAGTGATGGTTGTGTTCCTGCTTCCTTTGAAATCCCAGGATTTTGTCATCTCAGTAACCTTTTTTAGTACATTTTTCTTCTTTTAGCATTTGACAGTGTAATTTCTGCATGAAGCAATTTGTATCTGAATGAAGATACAAATATTTTCTGGGAAATTAACTGAATTTCTCTGTTCTCTGCATGAAACCGGGCTTGACCACACAGTAACAAAAGTTAAAGGGCACCTATGAATCATTTCAGCCATCTTTCACCACTTATAATTTTTTTTTTTTCTTAAAGGAGGATGAGTTCCAAAAGCTAATTTTTCCTAGGAATATAAAAGCCACAAAAATTAATAGTTCCTGGTCAAAGGCAGTACCAACTGAAAAAAGGATTAAACATGAAACTGACTTTTGCTAATAGTGTCTAAGGGACCGTTTTTTTCCTTCTTACCTACAAATCAAAAACTGCTTGTGCTAATAAAAGCAAAATTATTCTTTCAAATTCAGCAATTAATTTTCATAACGCAATGACGAGTATGTGTTTTGCTAAAAAAACCCTGACTGTTTTAGTGTCCATCACATAACTTTGTGTTATTTGAATATTAACTGCCATAAAAATAAAAGGCAGGGGGGTTGGTTTTGTTTTAACTCAAACAATACTGTCTATCAAAGACTAATGCTTTTATTTTTAATTTTCAGAAGCAAAAAATTTTAAATTCTACTCTAAGCAGTAGAAAATGGGAGACAATTACAGATCTTAAAATCTTTATATTACTTATAAACATTCTTTACATATGGGAAGGATGCTTCGTATCTGATGTATGTATGTATTTGTTTATGTTAGTATTCTACAGAAAAATGGTTACAATTATTATTCTGGATATTTTAAGGCCAAAAATGTATCCCCGATGCTGATTTATATTTCTTAAAAAGACTAAAACACAAATAACATAAAACAGTAGACAGAGAACCAACCGCAGCCATTTAAATACATGTGCTAGGGAAATGTTATTTGATTTAACAGCTAGAGATCTTTTCTTACCAGAGACAGATCTAATAAGACCTTAAAGTAAGTGAGGCCAAATTCAGATAATGCTTATGTACTGAGGGTAAGATGTCTTTGTGAGCAGCAGTCTCTGGCAATAACTCCAATTTCTTTGGATGGAAAAGGGAAGATGGAGGTTTCCTCATGGCACAGGGAAGGGAGGGTGCTCCAGTTTCATTGAGACACTGCTGAGCTCGCCCCTTACCACCCCGCTGATCTGCTGCCTTCTGGATGCATCATATCCCTCCTCACCAACCAGAAACACTGCAGCTGTAGATGGGTTTAGGCAGGGGTGGGTTACTCCTCACATAACTGTAACCAACCACCTCAAGCTGAAATATCTTAGTAAGATAGTACAGAAAATGAGATCAGTATGCATTTAATTGGATCCTTTCACTTAACAAGCCCAGCTTTCGTTGGTTTCATGTAGATAGTGGTAGAGATGGCTCAATATAATTTCTAGCAGTTTTAAAAAACACAAAACTAAAAAATCTTATACATTTGCTACACTCTATGTAAATTGGTAGCCACCACTATGGCAACACATCACAAGCAACCTAACCTATGTTTGATAGTTTTTTCACCAATTGAAACCTATTGTTTCAGTAATTGTTTTCTTGAATAACAAAAGGCTAATTAACACCCTGTGTTCTTCACAGAACATTTTGCAAATGTTGTTGAATAAGTTCTGACAAAACCAATAAAGGAAAACAATTTATTATTTCCAGAAGGGTGTATTTATGGACAGAGAATTGTAGCGATTTGTCTCAGGCCTTAAAGAATTGGCTACAACACCCAAGTTATATAAGATAGGATGGATTATTTTTGTTCAGAATCCAGCTGCCTATTAGTTACACCCAACACCCTTCACTATTGTTGTGCCCAGGTTGTTCTTGGGATCTTGTCTGTTGCCTGCCTAAAAATGTCCCTAACTGGCTAAGGAGGATATGACTTCAGTGTTTACCTGATATGCTGTCTACCCAGAATTGTACAGATACAGCACTTTTGCCCTGGGTTATCAACCTCTGAAAATGAAGATCTAAAATAAAACTGATGATGTAGCCTTAGCTGCAGGAGAACTGAAAGTCATTTCTCTTTCAGCACAAAGTGGGGACATTTTCTTTTCCTCTGCAGCATTGTGGCATGCTTGGACTGAGTCATTTCTTTGATGTGTAAATGCACCTTAAGAAGGACATTAAATATTTCAAGTAATTGGTATGAACATGAAATCTCTCATTAGTGTCTGCTAGACAGCTGCAAAGTGCAGATAAGAAACTGCATGTGCTAGTATGAGAAAATAATCTGAAATTCTTGAGAGAAGCTTCCTGTCTAGAAATGCCCCGTTTCTTTTTGCCCTTCCAGAATATGTCTGTGCAATCTGCATCTACTGTAAAAATTCTGGTTATGTGGAAAGGTAAAGCACCGTTTCTGTTAATCTCCTCGCCACAAAAGCTTTTCTTTACAGTGACATGACATCCAGGGTCTAGGCTGCAGACCAGAATTATTTTCCCACCTACCTGCAGAATTGAATTTGAATGGTACTTATTTAAAACACTTCAATTTGTCACATGTTTGATTTTGAAATGTGTTTTCAATAACATCCAGTGAAGTCCATTCTAAAACTGATATGATTGTCTAAAATGAAATGACAACAGTAATTAACATTCCACTTCATGGTTAATTAAAATAGATTATATATTAAGAAAACACAAACTTCATATCATAAAGGTAGTTAATTAGTTGTCTCAAAGCTGCTTTTATGAGGTCTGTTGTTTTCACAAGCTCCAAGTCTGTCTGGTAGTACAGTATGAATGTAAAGAAACCCTCTGGACTGTTCCTGTGGAAGGAGAAAGTTTACTTCCCCACATGTACTTCTAGCAGTTTCTAAGAAAGTCTGGGTGCAAGAATTCATCCTTCCCGAGACTGAGCAAGATGTCAGTGGGAATTAAGGAAGAACCATGGAAGTGAAAGGAATTTCGTAACAGGCGGATTTTCAACATTCATTGTGGTTCCTGACTGCACTGAGGATAGAAGGGCAGTCAAGTGTGTACTTCCAGTATAACCATGTACAATAATCTAGTTTACTGGGGAGACCAGAGATGAAGGCTGGAAATAGAACTTGAGTCCTTCAGAGAGCTGGATGTTTTCCAAATACATGGCAGGGTAGAGTTGCTGTAGTGAAAATCTGATCTTTTTTTAGTGCTGCTCTGAAAACAGGGTAGGATGATGTCCTTGCTGATGCAGAATCCCAAAGTACTGAGAGCAGCTCTCCTTGTTATCTAATGTTGTGACTTGCATTATGCATTAACCATTAATTATTTTACAGATTTTTTGTTTTTTAAATGTACAGATTTCTCCAAAGAGAATTTAGAATTATAAAAGAATACCAGTCAGTAGTTTTGATGAATAAAACTTTATGTCTACAGATTGGGATTAAGGCAATCTTTTCTCTAACAGTGGTCTGCAAACAAACTAAAACCAGAAGTGAGAAGGAACTTCCTCAGGAGGTAACAGACCTTTCAGTCATTACAATTTGTGCACCTCTGACTTTCCATCGAGCATGCAGACCATGCTGATGGACAGCAATGCTGAATCCAAAAGCCAACATCACCTTGTGGGTCTTTTAAGCAGGAGCAACTCCAGCATCCTAATGAACAGGGCTGCAGTAAAGTAGATATTATACACAGGAAGTGTTCTGTTGCCAGTCAGGCCAAAGGAGAAATGCTAGTTTAGTTTTGCTTATAAATAAGGTAAACTTTATAAGACCACAATAGATAACATCAGGTTATCAAATTCTAGGGCAATGCTTGAGCTACACTTGAGCTACTTCTTGGTCAATCTTCTTGCATTTATGTGTCTTATAATTGGGACATAAATATTTTTTCCACTTTCGGATCTCTCTGATATTCAGAACAAATGTTTTCCTTTAGTGCTGTAAGAAGAACCTTAGCACAGCACCTCGTAGGAAATACAGTCATAAATGATGCTTTGATAGTACATCAAATGTTTGGTGCTTGGCTTTGCCTTCCACAATCCAGGAACAAGCAAGTGATAAAAGCACCTGGTTTAGCCATTAGTGCTAACTATCCATTTGTCTCAAGTTGTCTTAAGTACATAACCAAATTAAATTTAACTCAGAACATTTTTTTTCTTCATGCATTAGTTTGAAGTTTTTGCTTTCCTTTCAAACCTGATGATGAGCTGATAAATAAATTTATTTTATTCTTCCAGTCAGTCTAATGAATAACCTGCTCCTAAAACCCCTGCATTTCTATGTCATTAAAATACTGAAGCTGGAACAACACAAATATTGCATATCTTTTAGGAACATTGTTCTGTGGTGTAGCAAGGGAAAATGTTTGTAGCTGTTTTATTATAAACCCGTGTTTTATGCTCAGCTCTGCCAAAAATATCCTTATGTACCCTCATGAGTGAAATGCATGATACGTACTTACTCCTGAACAATAGCACTAAGAGGCCTTGACTGATGCTAAGGGGTTTGAATGTTCAGAAATATTACCATATGTAAGTGGGAGAGCTGGGACTGCACAGCTCAGTGAATATTCCTCTGAGCTATAAATAGCTTTTGCAAAAAGGTATCAAATGCAATCTAAAAATGCCCAAGTGCCCACAATTCATAGCCCTGTTATCTTGCATTACTGGGTATTTTTGGTCTGTTTAGAGTCTGATCTAATTATTGTGACAGATACTACAATCGAGGTTGCTTATTTTCCAATATAATAAAAAAGCATGACTTATTGGGTGACAATCAAAATTATCACTGCCCACATTAAGAAGCAAGATGAAACATTTTATATACATCAGTAATGAGCCACAAAGCCATCCTAATTGTGTAGTAAATTCCTTTCTTTGCAACCCTCAATTCAGCAGTGCTCTGTATCATTCAAACTGCAAAAGGCATAGTGATCCAATTTTATATTACTGTAAACTAATCTCCTTCTAGTCATCCCAGAATATAGAAGTTGTCTTGCCATTTTTGTGATCCCTTTCTTTTTCATCTTCCCAATTATATTAATAGTTATGTTCCATTGTTTTTATCCTGATACAATGGCAAATTTTTCACGTATGAACTCCACACTATTTCAGGTCTCTAGAAGAAGGACCTATCTGGTTTCTAGTTTTGGTTTCAAACCAAGATACTATTTCAGTATGTTGTACACCTTCAGCATATGGGTACTCATACTGAAGTCAACAGGTGACTCATATTTAGAGAGAAGCATATGGTTAAGTAGTGGAGATTTTTTCTTTTTTTTTTTTTTTTCCAGATTTGGATCAAAAATCATGCTGGAAAAGCCTGAATATAACAAAACTGCTCTTCTCCCACCGTGTGGAAGAGCAGGACACCTGACAAATTTCCACATTTCCTGTCTGTGTGCCATGAAGCTATATTTTATGGGATTTCTTTCTGTATAAGTATATGAGGTTAGAGGAAAAGCTGATGTAGCATGATCCTGTGCAACCACAAGCAAATTATGGAGACTTCATTATGTAACTGGAAGGCTGGATGAGCAGTTCTGCTAATGCTTTGCAGAGATAATCTATTTGAGTTCTATGAAGACTGACAGTGTAATATCAGGTTTTGGTACCATAACCAAGGTTTTGTTGCATAGATACTAAACAAGATTGTGTCCTAGCCTGTATTCCAGGCTTATTTCTTTGCATAGCTCTGCACAGAGTTTCTGTTCAGGTCATGAAGTAGTGCTGGATTTTCACTTTCATTCTGTTCATTAGCTTTGAAGGGGCTGGATTCGAATGCATCAATTTGCTGCTTCTCTTTCATATGCATTCCTTATCTGTATTTGCAAGAGATGAATTGTGTTAGAGTAATCTATCTAGCATAATCCATTCATGGGAGTTTTTTGTTGTTGGGTTTTTTGTTGTTGTTATGTTTGGGCTTTGGTTTTTTTATTGCCCATTTGTGTGGTGGAAAGCAGAGAGACTTCTGGGAACAGGAACATTGTCAAACCCAGCTTTCTCTCTCCACTCTTGATTTTAGCTAAGCATTAGAAGTTTACTCTCTGGAATTTGTGTGGAGACATGAATACTAGGAATTCCTCTTTTTTGGTGAGTTTGCTGTTACTCACAAATATTGGTTATCATATACGCAGTCTTTCTCCTGTTTGAAAAGAGAGAAGGGATTTGCAGAGGAAGATTCTCATTTCTGGACCTAAGCAGGCTGAAGTGCCTGCCATGGAACCTTCATTCACAGGCTGAGGCATCTGGGAGAGGTCAGTTGTTCAGACACAGCTTAGCACTCCTTCCAGGATAACTTCCACTGTGCAAGAACACTGAAATGCCTTTTAAAAGCACTTCAGTTGCTGTCAGCTGTGCTCTGGGCAATTTACTGCCACCAAACATCCAAGCCTGATATCTATTGGGGCTATCCAGATTGCTACCAGAAGTGGCAGAATGACATTTTGGCTGCCACAGAGTGCCACCTAAGTTATTAACCTAAAAGAAAGTCAGCAGTGATTTTAAGTTAATGCATGAACACTGAATCGCAGCAAATATATCATCCATTCTGCCACATGGGCTACAGTGGCAGTAGCCTGTGCCAGAAGCAAACAGCTCAGATTGGTGACCTCTTGAATCTTCATGAATTCCCAGAGACTGCAAAGAGACTACAAATCTGTTATTGACTGCACTGGGAGTTTAAGTGTCTAACTTGGATATTTTGATACTTTGGTACTTTGAATAAAACTCATCTTGAAATAGCAGAAAAAAAACCCTAAAGAAACCATCAAACATCCTCTCTACTCCTCCCCATCCTTACCACCTCCAACCCCTATTCTGAGCTTCTAAAGCAGATGTTTGGAATCAATCCCTTGTGTTAGGTACGTGTTTGTATTATCTTTTTGTAGTTCATTACTCTTGCATTTATTTTGCCCATCACCTCACAGCTTTGCAGTAACCTCCTCCATAGGAACTTGGATTTTAAAATAAAATATATTAACTTTTTCTCTCACAGTCATTCAATTTACAGTCAAAGAAAAGTAAGAATCCATGCCAACTGGATCACGTCATTAAGCCTGGTCTCTCAGGTCTCTTTTCATTCTGCTTAATTTATCACTTCAGCCCATTTGTCAAATTTCGATGAATGATTTAAAGCCAAGATCAAGCTCTGGATCTGGATTTAAAAATACAGACATAACCATGATTATGCTTGAATAGGGTTTCGTTTTTGTAACTATTTTTTAAGTATATCTGTTTCCAGAACAGACTCTTTTCTTCCTAAACTACAATATTTGAGGGATATGGAGGAAATATTCTCTGAAATCCCAGCTGGTAGCTGAGGGGACCAGGCACTGGAACTTCTCAGATTCTTCTGCAGTCTTACCTATACAGTGAAATTCCAGCAGGATAAAGGCTTTGTTATTAAGGTACAAATTAATATACTGAAGGTAACCATTACATAAATGAAAACTGTGATCTGCCCTTCTAAAAGGTGTTTGCTGAACAGCAATTGGTTGTAGAGGATGAATCCTGAGCTGAACACCCCAATCCCTGCAGGAGCACGCTGTTTTCATCTCCATGCTCTTCAACCTGTCTCGTCCTGCCTTTAGGTTTTCAAGGGTGCCAAAAGTGCTGCCGTATCTGAGAATTCAGCTCTAAACAGGGATTTGTCAGCATTGCTGATTCGTGTGTAGGTCTTGGCTATTGCATTGAGAGCTTGCTTCATTCTGGTGCTCTGCTGAACACAACAGAACCAGTGAATACACTTCCAAGTCCAGTGGATGTTTTAGCATGTGTGAAAAATGTATGATCAGAAACGAGTACAAATCACATCATCTCAGGTGCCAAAGTATCACACTGCAATAAAAGTCCTCTGCAGTGGATGGTACTGTTCCTATGGAACCATAGGAACTCCAGATATGGCTGTTTAAATGCTGTCACTGTTGTAAGAGGATACGTGGAAAATATTTGATGTGCATTCACAAAATGCGATCACAGAACTTTTCCTGAAAGACTTGGCCTACCCAAGTTCATACAATACCAGATCACAGCTGAGGCTCCTTACTGCTCATAGTTAAAGAACTCTTACCTCACTAAAGAACAAATTGAAAACAAAATAATGATGAAATCTTGCAATTTGGACAGTAGGTGTTCTTCCTTTCATGTTTGCATCATCTGGCTGTTCAAATGCAGCTGATTTTAAAAAATCCCTCTCCCTAATCTCAAGTGATGGATAAGGGAGCTGCTGGGCTTCCATGGGATGGTTCTGATGACCATGAAATAAACACATACACTATAATATCTGGAATAATTAAATTTATCAGATATTTAGAACTCAAAAAAAAAAAAAAAAAGCCCAGCACTCACTTGCATCTGTTTTTTCTGGTGTAGACCTCTCTGATGAATTTAGCCTGAACTGACACATAATTTTTGAGGCTTTTGAGCCTTGTCTCTAATGCTGGCTTGCTAGTATTCTAGCTAAGCTGGTCCTGGGATGCCTGTAGCCACTCTCATTATTCTTTTAGTTTCCCAATATGTGTCAGTGTTAAATAAGTGAGGTAGATGAACAGCTGTGGCACAAAAAAAATAAAACTAAATCTTTTGCTGTGATACTAAATGTTTCATATGTGCAGACCATGAATCCTGAAAATTACTGAATACAATGTTCCTACATATAATACACTTAAAAACCATAAAATATTTCTTTTATATCTCTTAAATGTGTAATAAAAATTTGATGTGTATCACTGTTAGCAATGAGGCAGAATAGCAGCGAATTTAGGACTATTTATCTCAATTTATTATGATTAAAAATATAAAAGAAATATATCGCTATGGAGGAATGCCTTTTACTAGCCAATTTAGTGTTCATCCCTCTGTCTGAGATTGCTTGTAGACCAATACACCTAGTTTTAGTGCTATATATTTGGACAAATGTCAGTCATATATTTCTCTTGACCTTTTAGTCTATTTAAAGCAAAAAGGAAATAGATATTTATTGTTTGCCAGCCCTTTTTTCTGTCTCATTTCACTGCATATGTTCTGCAATCCAGTTTTCTAGGCAAGCTGACTGCATTCATTTTATTCACCATTCTGCCATCTGTGAAGTAATTAATTTTTGATTTATGGGAAAAAATTATGAAGAATGACAATAATTTTATTTGTTTTGCGGTACCCCTGGAAGATCAGCAGTAATATTGTTTCTATTTAAGCCAGGGGTATGCATGAACATCCAAAATCTGAAAATTGCTCAGAGTTTCTTTTACAGTAGTCAATGTAATTTTACTACAGCTAAAATTTTACTGTCATGACTATGAAGAATGCTACAGTGAGCTGTGTTTCTGCATCTGGGTTGGCCCTGAAATTTAATATGAAGACTGGACTAAACAGTTTGATACAGTATTACATCTTCCTCTACCAAACCACAGCACCCCTAGAACCCAGATTTGCAAAAGAATTTAGAGATTTAAAATGTTTTATGTGGTTTGAGGTAGGAGAGAAAGATAATATAATTTCTTTAATCTGCAAGGAGATTTATATTACTATAAATGTTAAAAGCAAATTCTGCTGACCTTCATTACGTGATATTAGTTTTCATCTTAAAAGGAACACACTTTACAGGACTGTTACAGTGCTGATAACAGTAGAATATCACAAGTCATGTTCTGTTGTGTGGAGGAGCAGAGATGTGGCAAAAATTCTGTTCACCTACTTTGATTATAGCAAATCAGTCTGATGAACCAGCCTAAAGCATTCCCATTCACACTATAGAGCAACCATGTGTAGTTATTCATCCAGATTGGTGCAATGATTACCTTTCTTCCCTTCTCTTTTAATCCAGTTGAGTTGACACAGGGTGAATTAAGAGATATGGCAGAAATGCATGTTGCCTTTTGACTTCTTGTCCCAGGAGTCTTCCAAAGAACGTTGGACTCCTTCCAAAGCAGGGCTGGCTGGAACACACATGAGGTTTGCATCCCAGAGGATGAAAAGAATTATAGTGTCTGGGGGAGTATTTTCTGCAGTTGTTCAGGAGCTGCTTCAGGTGTAGTTTCACCATCCTTTGGCATGGTTATACAAAAGCTTCAGGCATCTTATTGCAGTCCTTGCTGTGGGTCAACAATATCAAAATCACAGTCTTTCCTTTAGAGCTGCTAACATTTCAGGAAACATTTCCTGGGGTGGCAATTTCATGACATTTTCTCTGCAGTACTTTCTGTTTCAGTAGCAAGCCTGTCAAATATATCTTTCTCATATGACTGCCAGGGATACTTCACCTATCCAGTGGGTGAGCTGAACAGACTATGCAGAATGACTGATGAAACAGTTTCAGGGCAGGGGTGAGAGCAATTTTAGGTGAATTAGAGTTACAGCATAACAGACTATCCATACGCAAGCTCTCCTGGTGAACCAAAGGCCATCCTACCAGCTAAAAACATTGTGAGAGATGAACAAACACTGGGAAGGATGGTCAGAATCCACAGTCAGGCTCCATCAGGTGGGATTTGAGATGGCTGTGTCTATAACATGGCTTGGAACAGCAGAAGAGCCACTGCCACTTTCCACTCTGCATACTGCAGACAGGAAAAGATTCACCACAAGTAACCATCAAAGCACAGAAACATGCCAGCTTCTCATCTCTCCAGCCTGTGCAAATCCTGTAGGGAAACATTGCTAAACTGTTAAATGAAACCAGTTACATATTCTTATTTTCTAACAGGTTCTCCATCCCAGGTGTTCTGACAGTTGTCCCGCTATATTCAGCATTTTTTTCTGAAGGGGTTGGAGGGATTTTAATAGAATATAAACAATATACAATTTTTCATTCAAATACATATTTTAAATGTCTTTTTTAACCTTTCCTAAAGTTATTTTCTTTCCAGAGGGCCACAGATTTAGGTCTTGTTAATAAAATTTAGAAATTCAAGTTTGCTTATTATCTCACAGCTCCATGTTGCAGTTTCAACTATTCATTCAAAATTATAAAAAAAATGGATATGGATAGTATTACTGAAAAATATGGCTGGGTGCTGTGGTACTGCTGGAATCAAAAATCTGGCACAGTATTAGCTGGCATAATCTTTTGTCTCAGTTTTCCTGTCCAGGTCATGAAATTTATTTATTCATAGTTCTGCACAGCCCAAACCCATGTAAGTTTTCCAGGGATTTAGTTAATGTTGGCATTATGCTTTCAGAAGGCAAAGAGCTCATTTATGTAACATCTGGTGCAAGACAGTCCAATCCCCCCAATTTGTGCAAATCCTGCTGTAGTTTAAGTCCTTTGTAGTGTTTAAATGCCTGGAACAATTTAGTACAATCAGCAAACTTTAGTAACGCACAGTCCTGTTATCTCTTTATATCAGTATGTAAAATAAGTATTGCTTATAGTAGCTCTGTAGTATAGAACCTTTTAACCTTTAACCCTGCTGCAGAGTGTGAAAATGGCATCATTCTGTCATTGTGTGCTCTAATCCAGTAAAGCTAGATATGTGGTGACTTGACTAGCAAATCTGCCCTACCTTGGGCACCCAGGAATGGGATTGGCTTTTTGGGTTGCAGCTGCTGGGGGTTGCTGCAGAGAAAAGTGTCATAGGTACAGGCAAACTTGATGAAGGACAAAATGTGCAAAAATTTGTGCTTTTTTGTCTGTTTTGTTTAGGGTTGGTCCTTTTTTGTTCTTTGTTTTTTGTTGTTTGTTTTGTTTTGGTTTGGGGTTTTTTTTGTTTTTTTGTTTTTTTTTTCTGATAGATCAAATGTTAAATTTAGTCATCTCAAATTGTATCACTGTTTTACCAACTTCTGAACTAAATTCTCAGACAATTTCCCTGGCTCTCACTTAAGTTGCTTTTGTCTCTAGATTACACGATGGTCTTCTTAGGAGCAGCTTTGCTATCTTTAGAAACAGTTACTATTTTAAGAATAACTTGCATAAACAGTAGCCTTAATTGCACTGGATTATGCAAAGTATTTTCTGCATATATGGTAGAGCTACCTCAGTATGCAAAAGTGCCCAGAAAAAGAAGGGAAATGTATTTTTTATCTGTTAAATGTTAGGGATTGATTTACTCTTCCATATTTAATCAGCTCTAATTGGCCAGCGTGGCATGGTTGAAATATATGCCCATTCAGTGTAAAATCCTATGTATGCTGCTTGTTGGAGTAGTTGTTACCAGTCTTAAAGACCTGAATTAATATTTAGGTATTAATATCTGTTTCAGATATTCTCAATAGAAATCACTCAATATGAAAGTCAAATTTTCTGCAGAGTCCAAATGCGTTGAATTTCAGAGTTGGAGTGTAAGACTCATTCTTTTGTTCAGGGACCAGCAAGGACTCAGAGACCAGAGCATGCTCTTGTGTCACCAGAGACTCAGTGGACAACTGTCCAGGGCTCTTCAGTATTCTGTTCATTCTGTGAGAGTGCAACCTGCCTCTCTGGAAGCTGCAGAATAAATATCCTCTTCAGTACACTCTTTCACGTTATTCCTTTCAATCCTTGAATGAAATACCATCTGGTCCTGATGACTTACTGTAATTGCATCTCTAATTGCTCTGTAACTTCCTCAGAGAGTTCAATCTCAGGGAAAGACGTATTCAGATTTACCATTAAAATTGCCTTCAGTATAGCAATTCAGTTATCAGGTCCCCTCTTTCTGCATCTCACTGTATCCAAATTGTGTACAATAATAAAGGCTACCATAAGGATTTTTCTGGCATACAGGAATCCTGCTTTGGTTAAATAGATATATATTTTTCTTGGAAAATGTGTTACAAATCTGACAACTAGAGAAAGATGAATTGGGAACCCCTTAGCACTGAAAAATCTGATATTTATTATCATTTCTGTTGATTACATCTCTCTAGTCTCAGGATTGACATTATCATTGTCAATCACAATGATATTATATCTTTACTATGAATACTTTCCTGTACTTAAAATCTCAATCCTTTTGCTGTTCTGATGCTCTCTTCTGATGTTGCTCAAAGCTACATTGACTTCCCTTATGTTTTTAAAAAATCATTTTGGAGTACTGAAAATTATACAAAAAATATGTACACACATTTTTACAGCATCTTTCTGGCCCTGTAGTTGTGGTGTAATGCATCACAGCTCATAGATACAAGCTGTTGAAGCATTCCAGTTAGTGGTAGATGTTGCTGAAAGGTTGTCAGTTCTTTGTGAAAGCAAAACATCTATTCTTTTATAGACTTCAAGCCCACACTACAGTTAAAGGATCAGACAAAGGGAATATTTTTTGATCCATGAATCGCTCACAGAGATCCTAACACAAGATCATCCTGCAAACAGGGAAGACACAGAACATCTTTTCTTAAGAAAAACCATCATGTTTAGCTCTTCCTCTTGCTTTCCACATTTTTCTGTTTCCATTTCTTCTTCTCCAACATCTGAAATCGTTTGCAAATTCCCTTACAGAAATTGCGTATCTTACTTCTATCTCAGAGATACAAAATAATTTTCTGTTGCTATCTGTATCACTTCCTTCTGCCTCTCCAAGAGAAAATGGGAGGGTATAAACCATATGACTCAGTCAGTTTTCCCATGCGGACCTTCAGCTCTTCAGACAGTGGCATCAGCCTTGTTGTGCTCATTAGGATCTTAGGACATTTTTCCAGATATTAGGTTCAGTTCTATTCTTTCCTGGGACTGTCCTTGGATGTCGAGCAATTTTAGTGATTTCTGGTCAATATAGTCAATAGGATCAGCAAAAATCCTTGCATCATAATGTTGTTATAATTATTATATTATCTATTATAATTATTGTATTATAATTATCCCTTATGGCTTAACTTGCAAGATCTCACCGGAGGCTGCTTCAGAGCTGGCTGCCGGTCTGAAGCAGCATGTGGCCATTTACAGTATCACTTCTCCACCTTTGTCTCCACGCAGGAGTGGTGAAAGGATTTTGTCTCAGTGTCAGTGTTTCCCTCCTTTCAAACCTATGGTCTTAACACATGCCTCAGCACAAGCAGACAGGAGGCATATGGACCTTCAGTCGTCCACTGTTCCTGAAAATGCACTGAAACTCAGACAATCCACTCTGCCTGCAATGATTTAATCCTCCTAAAAGAGAAGTGGCACTTTGCATCCTGACAGATGATACTTTGGCTTATCCACTGTGTAAGGGAGCACTTTTCACCCTGATAGGTTCAGCATGAAGTAACTTACAGAGCACTGCAGTTACCAGGTGTAAACAACCACCCACCAGACTGTTTTAAACAGTCAGTAGACCCCAGGCTGCCAGGTAAGGTGACAGACCAATCCTCTCAGTACAAGAAGGAAAATGAGTAACGGGTTCAAAACATACCATTTTGTGCTATAAGGGGCCACATTCCTGGCTCTCTCTGAGATGCCCTTTGGCATTCTTATTAAAAAAAAAATCCTACTACTAGATTCTAAACCTATTTGCTGGTAAAAATGACAGTAATTCAAAATGGTTTGTCTCTGTGGATCCTATTATATACTTTTATTTCTCTCTTTTCTATCACCTCACTGTGCTTCTAAGGTGACTCAAAGTGGTAGATGGAATACAAGTTTCAAAAGACTCTGAAATGAGACTCTTGAAGTCCTTGAATTACAGTGCCAGTCAAAGAATATGAGAGATATGAGAGTGTCCCTGTGGACAAGGGATGGAGGCATAAAGACTAATATTCAGAAAACTGTGGTTATAGTAAATTCAGTGACCATGTGAGTGTCATCTGCTTTGGCTGGTGGGAGGAGAGGTTATATAGAAATAGCCTGAATTATTTGATTTATTTTTGAAGTCCTCTTCCTCTTCTGGAGTTTGTGTTAAGTTGTGAAAATCTGAATATTATCATGTCTCCCCTTTGAGCTCTACCATTACTACAAAGACATTTATACTGTTGACATTACTGTAAGTAGTATGAGGTGTTAGCTATTGTATCAGCTAGAAAATCATTCCCAAACTAAATTAATATATTCCTATGATTTGTGAGGCACTTATTCTGGATTTAAGTTAAGGAGTCTTAGTAAAATTTTTCTCAAATTTAAAAGCATTGTGAACTTTATAGCAAATTAATACATATTAATGGAGTAAATCTGGTTTTCTAGCATAGTGACTATCCACTATTTGTTTTCTTTCTTATAAAATATTAATCATCTATGCAGGAAATTCAAACAGTACTGAAGTGATAGGCAATAAATCAGAAAAGACTATTTCTTTGTTGTTTTGATAAATGGCTTGCTATTTGTTTTCAGGTTATTTTTGGTATGAGGGAAGGTGCTAGCATTTATCTGGATTTCTTCAGCAAATGTTGAAACAGAATATTTTACATTAAACTGCTCAATGCTATGACAGTTTAAAACCTGTAAAATTTATAAATAATTCATTTTTTATAAAGAGAAGGAAAAATGTTGGCAGAAGTGTAAGTTATGGACCCTTTTTTTAAGGTACAGAGACAAAACACATGATTTGTCTTCAGGCAAGAATAATTGAAATGTCATCCAAGATCCGTGCACCTTGACCTCTTTTCACTGAGTAACACACCAGTTGCATGACAGGTGCATTTGAAATATTAAATTTTGATGGAACTGGAAAGTACAACTAGAGCTAGATATGTATGTCAGCAGAAATGAAAGACATGGCTAATCTACCAGGAACAAAAAACTATTCTACCCACTTCAGACATAGCACCTGATCAGACATTGTATCACTGAAATGATCAGAGTTCAAATCAGTTTCTCTTATAGGATGATGAAGTCTGTCAGATTTTTACAAGCAAATGACATGAACTCACTGGACTGGGATTTGAGGAGAAAAGTGGATTTAATGACAGCATGAGAGATGGAAAGGGTCAAAAGGGTGAAAGCAGAAAGTGCTTTCTTGGAGTACAAAAGTAATTTTTTTCAGTATAACTAAACCAACATAGATGAGCCTTCCACAGAGTCTGGCTAGATAAAATATTCAGACAGGCTGCTTTAATTTGGTGTCTTTCTATTCTGTATAAATCTTGTCCTAATCTGTGCTCCCTTACCCAATATAAATAAAATAATATTGTATAATTGAGATTAAAATACAAGGCCAGTGGTCTCAAATCCACCCTAAATCTAAAAATTATGAGGCCACTTTCTAAAATTCTTGCAAGTCTGCCGTCCTACTGGTAGCTTCACTAGGGAAATGGAGGGGTGTTCTCTGTACATTACTTTACAGAGAAAAGCCTGATTTTTAAGGCAAAGAAGGACTTTCCCAGAAACCTCTCAGTGATATGCTCTGATATTCATTGCACTGCCAGAGGCATGTTTTTAACCACATTGTTACTGAAAATACATTTATGGGTGGTGATGTGCAGTCCATTGGCAAGAGCAGCTCTGCAGAAGTGAACATAGTGGGGATTCTGGACTGAGAAGCTTGTTACCAGCTGACATTATGATATTTTGTCACTCACTACCAATATTTGTCCCTTCTGCATCAACTGCATTGGAGTCAGTTATCATAGCAAACCAGAATAAAAAGGAGGGTTTTCTTCTGTGAGATGACTTTCTTTCAAACCAAAAAGATACTCATTCAACTGTACTTAATTGTGGAAGTTTGCTGGTGCAGACTCATCAGAGATCTTTTCAGGCATAACTTTGTCATATTTGAAGAAATGTGAGCAGTGACAATGGACTCTCCATGCTGTGGTAGAATATAGCAGCAGGAAACAGAAGCTGAGACTCCATCCCTTCACACCAGCAGTCTCAGGGGCCAGAAACATCAGTTTCTCTCTTTCCTGGTATCTGCATCAGCCAGTGTTAAACTGCTTTCATGTTTTCTAAGATCAGATATCTTGAATTATTGTGCATAAATATCAGCACAGCTGACTTGGCAAACTTAGTTATATTAAAGTTGAGTAAATTTTGTTAAAGATTGAGGCCCTGTGAAGAGAAGTTTGAGCCTACAGAATAATATTAACAAGTGCTTTCTTTTGTTCTGAGTTTTGCAATGCTGAGCAGATACACAATATGAAGAAAAAAGATAGGAAGTTAACAAATTAAAAACTGGAATTAAGAGAAAAAGTTCAAGAACCTTAACTAGAACTTCAGCAGAATTATGATTGAATCCAAAGCTGTGCAGCTCTAACAGTAAAAACCAGTAACACTTCATTTATTGCTTCAAGGTCCTCCAGAATGATAATACACGATGAGTTGCCTCAGTCTTGGCAGAATGGATTAAACTCTTACATTGTTTTACACCAGTACTTGGAAGGGAAGCATCCCTCTCCTCTTATTAAATTTGAGCAGCTTAATCTTTAGGCATAACACACTCTGACACATGTGGACTTCAAAAAAACACCAAACAAAACCCTCTGTGACAGTTGCCCCTTCCTTGTAAAACATAACCCTTCAGACTGCACGAGATGATGGTGAGTCTGTGTGCCCAAGAACTGGGACATGTTTCAATGACCTGCTCAGTGTTTGAGCCCCCAGTTCCAGGCATTGACTGGCACATTTGTCTGTATCCTGGAAAATTGTCACTTTGTGTTATCAGATTGCAGACATAAACTGCCTTTTTAGATGATTGATCCCTAGTCTCAAGGTTACCTTTTTTATTTTATTTTATTCAATGAACCAGGAAGCAGTTCCCCTCTTCCTGGTCAGTGGTCTAAGACACCAATTTTTATGTAGAAATGGAAAACCATGTCTTTTGTTAGCTTTGTTTTTTTTAAAAAAAATCTCAGAAGTATGTTTGGTGTGTGGATTTTATGCTGGAGAATGAAAAAAAGAAAAAAAGAGGAATCTCTATGATGTACCTAAGAGGCAAGATTTAATGACCTTGCTATCCTATTGCCTAGCTCTAGGTAGCTTTCCACTCAAGATTCTTGTGTTGTGTTGTTCTTCAGTTGTGTTGGCTTCCCTTTGAGGATATCTCTCTATGTCCACATGCCTAATCCAGCCACCAAACCTGTCAAGGCAGATTCTTGAAAGATAGCCACCCCTTTCCTTACTTTCTGGATCATCTTATTGGATCCAGCCTTCAGAGCACATTGCTGCTGGGCAGCAGCAAATTAAGTTTATGAAATGCAGTTTTTAAATTCTTCTTATCTATCTAATAAATTGCAACCTTAAAAAATAAATAATCTCGACAAGAGATTAAAATTTATCATGGCATTAATCTGACTGTGTTTTTACTCTGCTTAAAGTTTAATTTGATTCTTTCCCTCCAATAAATCTCATGTTAATTAGGACAGCCCAAAATGAATTATAGGGACTGTTACTGAATGTTCATTGTGAAATATTTCAAAGATAAACAAAGCAACTCCTGCCTTCAAGTGAAGCAGAAACAGCATGAGGACATGAACACTGATGAATATGAGATGGCAAATTTTAACATGAGCAAGAGCTGTGAGGCTCCTAGCAGCAGATCTTGGCTTGTAGACCCAGTAAAGAAAATGCCAAATCTGTAAGTCCTATAGGGAGTACATAAGGTGCACTATCAGTCCAGTGTAGCTCTCTGGGCTTTTTTCTTTGGCAGTGCCATCAACACAAGCACCCCGTGCCAGACGTACCTAGCACAACTGGAATAGAGTGTACAAACTCATGTGCAGAGTCAACAGTGTCACTGCATCTGAGCCAGTGAATTTCAACATTTATCTGTAGCAGGCTGCCCTCCCAGTCAAGCACTTTTCCTCTCCTTAGAAGAAGGCTATCAGTGATGCCAAACTCTACAAACAGCACTCAGTTCTGCTTTCTAATTTGCATTGGCTTGAAATGTAGTTTTTGAGATATCCTTGAAGGTAGAATTGAGCCTAAATAAAGGCCCCATTCTTGCAAAGTCTGATGTGCATACAAATAACTCATCTTACAAAGGTTCCCATTGGCAGCATTAACTTTATAGCCAGATGTTTGGTGAAATCAATACCTTTGACAAGAGGAAATTTTTTTTTAAAAATGAGACACAGAGCTCTCCATTAGAAATGAATATTCAGTAAAATTCCCTTATTTGAATTTCAGATATTATGAAATGCATTATTTCTTCTTCCTAGAATATGACTAGTTATATAGTTATCCTGGTTGACCAGCAGATATTGACAGATGCAAACCAAGAAATATCTGTGACAGTACATGACTTCATACTCTAAACTGTCCTTTTATTTGAAAGTTTGTTGAGCATAAGAGGATCATGAGTCCTCAACAAGTTTATTAGACTGTATGAACTGCATAAATGAGATTTCTTTTCCAGGATTGTGCAGCTGGTGCTATATATTGTAGTATAACTAAAATCAGTTGCTGAAATGTCAATAGGGTCACAGTATCTCTTTCAGGATAATAAACTAACTATGTTAATTTTTTTTTCCCAAAGGGATGGGCTCACTGGATTGGGAGTTTAGATGAAGAGTGCACAAGAGTGTGTATAAAGCAGTAGCAAACAGTAGAATAATTAGCAGAATTATATAGAGACAAAGCCAGCAGCAACTGATAATGTTACAGGTTGATGCCATCCAGTGGCTCACCAGAGCACTCAGGGACAGGTTTTGAGTAGTATCTGGCACCATTTATAGATCAGGCCACAGAATTGCTCCTCTCTGATATTTTCATTCCAGGTAAACTTGCTTGTGTTTAACAACTGTTAATTTACTTCTGTTCTAACCTACAATTGTGTAATACTCTTCATATATTTGTGAATTTCATTGACCTAATTTCATATACACAGGTATTTATTGTCTTGTCTGTGTTGTGTCTGTGTGCACATATAGACAACAGCAATGTTATATGGTACAGTTTCCATCTGAATGGGCATGCCTCAGCTACTCAAAGGAAAACCAGCTAATTTTTCTGTAAATCACATTAAAAGATATGTGCTCCATAAGTGGAGTGATTGCTTTATATCACGGCTCTACACAGCAATAAACTTTTTATTTTCTCAATGGCCCATAAAGGGGAGACATACTAAATGGGCTGCAAGCAATTATGGATGCTTGAAGCAATTATGAATGTTTGCTAGAAGTAACCTGCTACACCATCCTGACAATACTGCAATTTATTTATGCAGGTGCCATTTACAAAATAAGGAAATACCAAAGGACTCAGTGTAGTGGGTTTCAGATGGATGCATTGCACTGTCAAGCTGCAGAAAAATTGCCTGCAGACATTAATTTTATAGTGTTCAGTAAGCAGAACCAATATTCTGGTTAGTTTCAAATCAGGAAACCAGCACAAAGTTTAAAAAAAAAAATTGACTTAGGCCCTGACCAGAAATCTGCTTGCTAGTATGTGCATGTTGATTTTAGGGGACTGAAGGAGGTATTGATTTTTAACTCTTCCTTTGAGTATGGGCATCAGTGCTAAACAGCTCTGAGAGACCACAAACAGCTCACACTACTTTTCCATGCAAAAGCAGCTTCAGGAGTGTTCTGCACTGGAATACCTGCAATTCCCTGTGGAGTCACAAGGGATGGCATCAGAACGTGGCAAACACATGTTGCAGTACATTAGAAGAACTACTAGGTTCTCTTGTCCTATGTGACAACTGCATCAATTTCAAAACTGCAGATTTGGAGGGAAAGGAGTGTGCAGTTATGAAGGAGAAAAAAATTCTGTGTGGCTCCCTTTTTTCTCTTCTGTAAATAAAAGAAGCAGAAACAGAAAGAAAAGGGCTGAGAAGTGCAAAATGACTGACAAATTAAGTTATCCCTCTTCAGTTTTGACGGGAATATAAAGGGTATTGAAAACAAGCCAGTTTCCTGGCAGTCTGTTTCATAGGAATTCCTGTCTGCTAACAAGAGTGATTAAAACAGCAACTGAAACTTTAAATATGAGTTACCAAGAAAGCCTTTTGAAAACTTAATTGTTGCAGATTTTCTGTTCCCTTGAGTGCCAAGCAGCACGCAGTTGATGTCATGCCAGCCTTCCCCCCCACAAACTTGTTAAGTCCACAGCATTTCAAATTTAGACCTAAGGTTTCTGTGTGTCTGTTAGCAGGGAAGTGCCTTCTCTCATTTAGCAATTATTACTTTTTTTCCCTAATCTCAGCCACAGGCGGTTTAGTTTTACTTTGATCAACTGTCTTGTCTTTCTATCACTTGTCTGAGATCTGAAGGGAGAGGAACATCACTGAGAAAATGCTTGTGAACTGGCATTAATGTGATTTAACTCGTTTGAATAAGTTTTGGATTAAATTCGGCACTTTTTTATCTGTAAGTTTGGATAGTTAGTTTTCATAGATATTGGGATGAGAAAACATGAACACGTGGATTCACTGCAATACTTAGAGGTGCCTACATACATCTGTGCTCGTAGTGTGCTAATTTTTAATACATAATCCTGTGCTCTCTTGTATACTTACATTAATTATTCCCCACCTCCTCAAACTTTGGTCTTGCCTTTTCCTCTGAAATACAAGAATATTGGTTGTTACAGCATGCTGAAAGTGGACTAATGCCATGGGTAAGGAGAGTAAAACCGAAGATTTCTCGGGGCAAAGTGCTGGCTGCCTGTCAGGTCTCTGCAGAGACTCTGCTTCTTTGGTACCCTTGCAGGCTACACTGCAGAATAATGATTTCAGCAGTGGATTTTTGCCATTATTATTTAGATCCTTGTCAGACTATTTAGGGCTTTATAGGCTTAAATTGTCTCTTTTCACTTCCACCCAGGAGCTCACTGAGGGCCAGTACATTAGTGCTGAGGGTAGTAGTGTAATGGGCTTACCTCCTACTCATCCTTTCATGTAACCCAGGTTTCAACATCTGAGGCCTCACAGGCAAGCTCTTTCTGAAAATTGTATTACAGTGACCTTATTTTGGCAAATCCAGCAGTGGAGAGCAAACAGCGTGGAGATGAACTTGTCTCTGCATTAAGAGTGCAGGAGCAACCTGGGCAACAAAAATAAGGCCCTGACTTAGGAAAGGGAACCTCTCCTGTTTAAAATAAGTTGCCAGGATAAACTGGGTGACGTTACCTCTGACTTGATTAACTGTGCAGCACCTGAGTGCTAAGTTAAGACAAGTATTGGATAATAAATTCCCCTAGTTCAGCACCTCCAGACAAGATAAGCTGTAGGACTGTGTACCACAGGAAACTGCTTATCTTTCTTACTACGTCCAGTGTAGTCCTGGGAGTCAAACAGTAAGGGAACACTGTTCCAAATAATGACTTAGACCAAACAGTTCACAACATAATTGTCTTATATGTCACTAAAAGCATCCAGATTTCAGCAACCTAAAAGTGCTTTGTGAGTATTTTTTGAGAGTAACACTTGTTAGCAGTATTGTCTTGAGGCTGAAGCACTTTGTGGTTTATTATTTCTCACCATTCTTTTGTGCATTGTACTATGAGCTAATTAAAACTGTTGTCTCTTAGAAATTAAAAAATCCATATTCTGTGTTTATCTTGTCAGGCTGAACACAAAAAGGAAATGTTTGGAGGTAAAGGCAGATATGTAACTAAGATTGATGGAGATAGATCTTACTGGATCGCTTGTTTAGTGTCCTCAGGCTTCACTGTCCGAACACTGACATGGTTTGAATTTCTGAACACCTGCAATGTGCAAAAACAATTGGCAAAGGAAGGATAAAACATGCAGTCAGTGGCTTTGTTTTGCTAATTGTTGTTAGGAGTTTGCAGACAAGCCCACAGTAAACCGCTTTTGCTTCACTAATTTTGCATAAGGATCATGAAGGAAGACCTTCCTGAGGACGGCTTTGAAGAAGTGTAAGAAAAGGGGTTTGTGGGGTAATTCATAGAAGGAATTCAGAAATGTCTCTGTGGAGTCCTCATAACTTACTACAGAGTTAACTAACAGGCTTGTAGCATGCACAGTTGCAATAGTAGAAGAAACAAAAGGCAAAATCCAATTCAGAGAGACAGAGATACAAAAGCTTTTCAAATTTGTAATTTAGTTTCAAAAATGTGTAATATCTACAATTACATTATAAACTGTTGACCTGTGCATTCAAGAACACTCTCACTACAATAGAAAGGATCATTATTTTGTGAAATATTACCAATGACAAAATACAAATTGTAGAACAGTCACCCTGCCTTCAATAGTCAAAAATTTACCAAAATAATTTTGTTAAATAATCAGTTTATAGGCACATAGATAATAAAATAACAAAGTGATATGAAACAGCCAACATCAATTTATCAAGAATAAATCAAGTCAAATCAGTCCGTGGGTTTTTTGGGGTTTTTTCTGACAGTGTAACTGCCTGGTGCATATAAAGGAAGCAAGGAATGTGATATATTTGGACATTAATAAGGCTTTTGACACACTACCAGTTACATTCTCATAAGCAACTAAAGGAAATGTTCTGGATGAAATTGCCATCTGGTGGGTGTACCCACTGGCTGCAAAAATGTACTAAAAAGTAGTTGTGACAGTTTGCTGTCAAATTAGGAAGACATATAACATTCTTTACAGACTTTTCCTGTGTTTTGTTCAAGTTTCATTAATGATCAGAAGACATTTATCAAAAAATAGAGATTTTTATTTTATCCACTGATAAGATGGGAATATTTTGAGGGATTAAAATTCAAAAGTCATGGCAGTTTGAAGAAGTGGTTTGAAAATTATCACACATGAAAGAACTGCTACGCTGACTAAGAATAAAATACTCAGAAGATTTGAAGTAAGAGTGATAATATTGTACAAAGGATCAGGGATAGATCACAGTCAAAATATGAAATTGCAGTTTCATACTGCTAAGAAAAAGAAATGGAGCAGAGGGTTTTTAATGTTTGTATCTAAAGCATGGGAGGTAAGAGGTATTTTGTTTTACATATGGCATTTTAACTAGACTATTATGTCAGTCACTTGGATTTCAGAATACATAAACATTGCTAAGATTTTTTAAAAAAGTCAAAAGAGATATGAGAAGTTCAGAAAATGGCTTGTGAGGGAGGTTTGAGAATTTGCTTATTTGTTGTGGCTTCTTTGTTCTGAACAAAACAAGCATGAAAAAGCTTGTCATGAAAAGAACCGGGAAATATTAAGATTATTCTAATGACAAGAAATTCAAATTCCCTCTTATCCACTGAGTATAGGACAAAAGTAGTTAGCAAAATTTATCCAAGAGAGAGTTAAGTTAGATGCTAAGAAAATGTAAATGTAAGGACAGATTGTGCTGGAACATGCTAACTGTGCAGTCTCCTTCACTGGAGATTTCTGAGGACACATTAGATGAATGTGTAATCAAGAGTGAGCTGGGTGTGCTTCATCCTGTCTCAGAGATTTCTTTCAGCCTAGATTTGTGTGATTTCTACTTAGTAATGCAAATGTCTGAAATTAGTACTTAGGTGGATTCTAGAAAATAGCTCTGAGGTGGATTCAGGCAAAAGTATCTCCACCAACAGACTGGCAGCAAAGCCTCCTGATGGGACCTGGAAGCTGGGAATGAGGGGGTGAAGAGAGGTGGTGACCTGCAGTCCATTGGGGAAGTGGTGGGCTGTGTTGGCAAGAAGGTGCAGTAGACAAAGACACCCACTTCAGGCACATGAAAGCAATCAGGGAAGTGCCACAGGCAGCATCATGAGGGAAGCTCCCATCATTTATGAGAAATCAACTGGTTGGAGCACCCCTCTGAAATGCCCTTCCAGTGATGCATTCATGTGGCCTGAGACAAAGGCAGGAGGGATCAAAGCCTGTATGCAGGTCTGCAGCCTTGCACAGACAGGGTGGGGCAGCTCCCACAGCCAGCATGCTGCAAGGATTGCAGCATTGCAAGTGCAGCACAGGCACTGCAGCACGAGCAGGTGGTCAGGATGGTTGTGGAGTCATTCAGCTTTTTGTCAGAGACTAACAGGGATTAATGGAGCTTGCTCTGGGACAGAAAATTAGACAGTCAACAGTTTATGGCTTAGGATTAAAGGGCAGGCCATGTTGTGGCAGGTATCTGCTACAAGACTGCCTGATGGGGAAGAGGATGCTGCTGTCTTCAGACAAGGGGAAGAAGCCTCACGTTCAAAACCCCGCCTCTCATAAGGGGCCTGTGATGTGCTGGACACAGCATTAAGCAAGAAATGCTGAGATACATGGATTGCCCTGATGGCAGCTTCCTGCAGGGTGACTGGTGATCCAACAAGGGCTGATCCTCCATTGGACTGGATGCTTGCAAACAAGAAAGGCTCAGGGATATGAAAGTTGGGGACAGTCTTGGCTGCCCATGAGGTGGTGGAGAGCCCATTCTAAGCAACACAGGAGGAGCATGACTCTGGATTACAGAACAGCAGACTTTGGCCTCTTGAAGGATCTGCTTGATAGGAGATGGTCATGGAGAGAAGAGCAGACCAGGAGATCTGGCTGATTTTCAGAATGCATAACAATATGCCATGCCCATGTGAGAGAAATCAAACCAAAGTGGCAGGAGGCCTACACCTCTGTTCAGTTTTGGTCCCCTCACTGCAAGAGGGACATTGAGATGTTGGAGCATGTCCCAAAAACAGAGCTGGTGAAGGGTCTGAAGCACATGTCTTATGAGGTGCAACAGTGGGACCTGGGGATATGTAGCTTGGAGAAAACAAGGCTGAGGGAAGACCTTATTGTTCTCGACAGCTACTTGCATGGAGGTTGTAGAGAGAAAGGGATATTAGGAAAAAATTCTCTGTGGAAAGGGTGGTCAGGCAATGGAAGGGGCTGCCCAGGGAAGTGGTAGTCACCATCCCTTGAAGTGCATGTGGATATAGCACTTGAGGACATGGTTTAGTGATGAATATGGTGGTGGTGCTGGGTTAACAGTTGGACTTGGTGATGTTTGAGGTCTTTTCCAGCCTTAAGGGCTCTATGATGGATGAGGACAAGCTCCTTACTTAACTCAGACCTAAAAAGGAATAGTAGAAGAGGTGAAAGCTGAAACAGGTGAAAAAGAGGAATACAGAGATATTCTCTGACTATGCAGGAATGACATTAGGAAGGCTAAAGCCCATCTACAGCTGAATCTTGGAAAAGACAGGAAGGGAGACATGGAGGACTTTAACAGGACCATCAACAAAAGACAGATCAGCGAAAATGAGGGCCTGACACTGAATGGGGTGGGGGCGAGAGGACATAGGAAAGGGTGAGGTACCCAGTGTCTTCTTCACCTCAGCCCTTACTGATAAAAGCTGCCCTGAGGAATCACAGATCCGAGACCCATGAGAAAGGCTGAAGTTTTATACTCAGGAGGATCACATTACAGAATATTAAACCAAGTGCACATACAAGTGAATGCATCCATGAGGACTAAGGCAGCTGACTGATGTTATTGTGAGGCCACTCTTGATTATCTTTGAAAAAATGTGGTGACTGGGGGAGTTTTCAGAGGACTGGAAAACCCAAAGTCACTGATATGTTCAATAAGGGCAAGCAGGAGGGTCTGGGGAACTGCAGGACAGTCTACCACACCTTAATGGCTGTGATAGTGATGGAACAAATCCCACTGGAACCATTACCCAACACATTTAGGCATTTTTCACTTCTTTGTAGAAGAATGAGAAACATTTATTTGTTATTTTTAGTATGATACACAGAGGTTTCATGTCTACAGCGCTGAGGCTCTCTTCGGTTCAGTGATCTTGCTAGTCAAATGTCACCTACATTTTCTGTCCCAGCAACAAGCTGAGACAGAAACTTTTAGCATCTCACAAATGTTGGTGGAACTCCACATAGTCAGAAAGTCTCTTCCAAACAGCACACTCCTACTTTCTAGTAGGGGTTAGATTTTAAAAAATTAAAAAACCTACTTATTCTGAACTCCCTCATTTCTGCATGGCCATCCTCATGCTGTAGTTGGGCATAATAAAGTGGAAGCATCTGGGACTAGCAGATATATACGAGAGAGAGAGAGGATGAGATTATCTGGGTGCAGACTGATTGCTGTGCAAAAGTAATAAAATCATTTTTAAGGGAACAATTTTCAGGAAGTTTAATTTGCAGAGTGAGGAAATTAATTGAGAGCACAGGCAATTTTCATCTTTCCATCCAGCAAGGACAGAAAACTAAAGAGAAATAGTGAATATAATCAGAATGACAGGAAAAAGAAACAGTCACTTATAATTGTTCATGGTGACAGCATAATATTTTCAAGAATACAGAGGTGTCTGCTTTCAATAGCTCTGAAAATACATGAATCCAGTCAAGTATTTATTATGACCAAAACATTTACACCAGAGGTCAGAGGCTTGGATGAGACAGAGTCACATTCCCAAATTCAAAATATTTTTAAAATCCATAATTAGCATACAGGTGAGACACATACTCTCACACAAATTTTATGTCTATGCAAAAAAAAACCAAAACAAACCAAAACAAAACAAACCAAAAAAACCAAAAAAAAACCAAAAAAAAAAAACCTTTGTAATTCAAGAAGAAGAATTGTACAGCTTTATTAAGTAAAGCATGGATGTGAATCTCTATTGAGGTTGTGGGGGAAAACTGTCTTGAAAAAATTAAGATATTTAAACATTTACATTTTTTCCGAATTAGCGTGAAATTAAAATATCTATGTTTTTCACAGAACAAAACTACTTTTTGTAACAAGCTTGTTTTCGTATTCACCATGGTCATAGCTGAGACTGCCTGGTTGCTCATTCTGGGGATGGTTCTGCATGAGCTTTGGTGTTGAGAGAATTTAGTGCTGTTCAGAAGACTGCTAATTAGCAACTGGTCTAAAGGAGGTGTTTGCCAAAGTAAGCAGAGTGCAAGAAGACTAGAGCCCTTTCCAACATGTTTTTGTTTTTTTTTTTTCTAGGAAGGGTGGGATACTAATCTGTAATTATAATGAACTGTCTCGTACTGAAAGGATCCTTAGCTGGCAAATGTGTCTCATTTTTAAATCCTTGATACTGGTTGAGCTGTGAAAAGCAAGTGAAGCAGAGCTGATAATCTGACCCACACGACTCCTTAAAAAAGTAAACATTATCAATGAACTCTTGATTTCCTGTATCCTCAAGGAAAATTGCTTTGGAAGAAGAGATTGCTTATGATTGGCTCTTGATAGCCCCTTTTCAAATGCTTATCTTCGTAGATCAGCAGGCAAGTCTTTTTTATGAGCAGGGCTCCACTCCACCTCCTTGTTCTGGATACCAAGGGTAATTCACACACCTCTGTATCTTGGTTTTCATCATGTCAGCCCCTCTGACACTCTTCTGTTGGCTGGAGATGTGAAATTCCCCAGCTCCATTTTTTGTCAGGATGTGTCCCAGAGATATTATTGAGCAGCAGCAGAGATTGGAAAAAACACTTGATAAGTACTCAAAACTTAGCTTTGTTCATTCTTTGTGGCAATCTACTCTAAGGTTTGCTGCCTAATAGTGCTCACACTACAAAACAGTACTTCCTACATGATTAGCCTTTCCCACTATTAAAATATTGCATTCTTTATGTTTAACCTGATGGAAAGAAGAACTTTCACATCAGGCTGCTGTTGGAATTATTTTACGTGGAAAACTGTGCAACTGTGTTTTAGGCACTCCAGAATCTCTAAAAACAATACAAAATAAATAAAGTGTCACTGACAAGGACAGAAAACAAGTGCTGTCATGGAAAAGATGCCATTCCTTCACATTTGGGGTATTTGTGTAATCTTTGCTGCATAGCACTATTATTCTGAAATTTCCAATTCTTTTCTTTCTTAAAACATAGCGTCTTTAATCATTAAAATAGCTGCCTGTCTAAGGTTCTGTGCTCCTGCCCTGTAGAATTAGCCTTGCAGAAAAATGCCTCAAGGCAAAAAGAGGCAAGTTTGAACTTGACCCACATCCAGAGATCTTTGTGAACATGAACCCCATGGGCTGTTGAGTTGGTAACGATTAGAATTGCAGAAAGTTTTTTTCTGATTCTGTTCTTCCTCGTGGCAATGCCAAGCAACAGGAGGAATGAATGTAGAAACTATGTTATGCATTCATATCCCAAATTCAAAAGTTCTAAAAAAGTAGAAGGTGGAGAAGTAATATTCTGGCTGCAGAAATAATACCAGTTTTTATTAAAAAGGGGTAGGCATGTACGTGTAAGTCCAGCTGGATTGTAGAAACTAAGAAAGATCAGCCTACTGCCTTGTCGTTTCCAAGATGTTATCATGAGCTTAATGGCTTTGACAGTTTTCTTGACTTTCTTATCTCCTCTCTTAAAAAAAAAAAAAAGCCTTTATTCAAAATTGTTTGGTTGTTTTGTTAATTTTAATAGGACACTTCTCACGATTAACATATCTCTCACATCCGTACATCTTTGAAATTAAAAGTGAATTCATTCCTAACATTGTATAATCTGCACATCATTACATCTTTTAAACAATGGTGAACTGCTGCCTTGTTCATTGTCCCCTTAAGTATCTTTGGGACATATGTAACCTTTTAATTAAAAAAAAAATTAAACTTTTATTTAAGTGCCTATGGAGTCAATGCATACCATTTATATTTTACAAATAAATACAGTAGAATTAGAGATAAACTAGGGACTTAAGTGAAGTTTTTACATACTAGATTTTGCTATGGCTCTAGCACCTTGAGGTAGAAGAGAGTCCTGGGAGGTAATTTTTGTATTTAAATATCCTGCCAGTTGCAGTTCTGTAGACTGGGCTCAGGTGCACATGTGGAGACACACCTGCTGCTGGCTACCCAGGCTACCACCATCTGTGGCGTACACGCTGCTTGGCAGAGGGATTTCCCTGTGTTTCCTAGGAGGCAGGCCCCATCCACCCATCCCTTTGCTGTTGCCATGGCCACACTCTCCCTTTTAGCATCCTTGAGTGGAGAAGAATGCAGTGGCATTGCTTCCCCAGGAGATTGCCTATGTACTACCACCTTCCTTGTGTTCAACGTCAGCATGGCAGAATGAGGAGCTTTGGTGATGTGCCTGGGGAAGTACAGCAAGATGGGGAAAACTTTAACCACAGAAATGGGCAAACCAGAAACTGGTCTTCAACTGAAGGCAGTTTGTGCTCCTCATTGCAGCACTGAATTTAGAAGTCCTCATAAAATAAATAAATAAATAAAACTATCTATATATTTATAAAGATATGCTCTAAATACATAGTTATTATGTAATACATGATACCTAGAGGATAGGTTCCAGTTTCCCTAGATTATCAAGTTTGGGGGTGAATTTTGACGAAAAAAAAAGTGTAGCACCTGAGATCTGGTTCAGGGATTATTTTTTCAAATACTCACCAGTTTGGCTTATTTCACAGACCTTCTGTAATATCAGTCAATATTCCTATTTTTGTAAGAATAGCTTTAATTTCTCAGTAAAAAAAATCTTTTTCCTAGCTTGCTGTGGTGATAACATTTTACATTACAAGCAGCTGCTCTGTAAAGATTGCAGTGAGGACTGTGTGTTAATACCACAAAGAAACACCGGGCTGCAAAGTGCCCTTTTTTTGTCCAGGTGCCAGCACTATAAAGAATCAATACAAAATGAACAATTAGGATGAGAAAGAAAACAAATGTAACTCTGTCCCCATTGCTTCTTTCCAATTGTTAAAAACCTTATTGTTAAACAGGCAGAGAGGAAAAGATTATGAAATGCTGTGAGATATCTAAAAATTAAGCCCTCAGAATTTAGGACTTTGTCTTCCTCTAAAATGGCAAAGAAGACCAAGGTCATTTTAAGCCAGTGAAACAGGAGCCATTCTGCTGTGTCCTTCAATTAAAGCAGGGTGTGCATAAAGATGACTTTCTCTACTGCATCCTTTTCAGACTCTGACCCAGTAATGACAACCCAGTTTAGCATGATGACTTTGATAATCATTGTTATCTCAGGTATGCAGAGGTGGTGAGGAAGAAAAACATCTTATAAATGCCTGCCACCATAATAAAGTGACAGTATATTTCACTATTAAGGAATGGGATCTTTATTTCAGAGAAATTGTAGAAACAATTTAGGCAGTCATGGGTAGAAATAAAAAAGATTTAAAGGGAGAGGAGCTCCAGCCAATGAGAAAAACCACATTTCAAGGGATAGATTATATGATCCTTAATTGGGATTTTGGTGTGCACAGGACTTTTGCCATGTTATTCTTTGCAGTAGACAGACATCCAGCAACTCAGACACACATCCCACTAGCATGTACTGTGGGATACAGAGTTGAGTAAGCAGGGAATAATCCTTCCACATGCAGAACAATGATTCAGAAATAACGGCCTGAAGTAAACAGAAGAATTGAGTGTGAGCCTTTCACACCATCTCCTAGACTGAGTATCTGTTCAGCACTGAGGTGGATACTTGAATTCAGAAGCAAATTTTAGTATTTTTGCATAAGCACAAGCCCCTTTCTTCTATGAGAAGGGATTTTCCAAACTGCTATGCTCCAGTGTGGAGAGCCCTTAAGTTCATAATGCCAGCAGTGCCTTGTTGGGTTCACCTACAGAACCCAAAATACTCTTTGTCGTATTCCTTTGGTTATTATTCTTGGGCTTTCTGTTTGCAAAATCTTCACAGCCTCCTAAGTTTTTCTGCTGTTTTTCCTTTTTTTTTTTCTTTAATGTGTTTGTGCAATTGTAGTTATCCTTTGCCAAACAGGATTCATGAGCAAGACTAACTGTTAGTGAGCCGTTTCATAGCTGGACAAAATGTTTCAGAAAATAAATAAATAAATAAATAAATAAATAAATAAATAAATAAATGAAATACTGTGTTACTTCGAAGTACAAACTCACAGTACCTTACAGATGTAAAGCAGATTCACCAAATAATTTCATGCAGGGGAAAGAAAAAGGTGCCTCATTCAGACACATTCTTGAGCTAGACAAGGGGAATTATTTTCTGTCTGCCTGCTGTGTCAGGGCTTAGAGCAGTGTGGAAGGCAGGAAGGGATTTGATTCAGTTCCAATAAAATCCATCCTCTGTAAGACTGAAGGCTGGATGTGGGCTGAGGAGGAGGTGCCAATAATCAGATCATGAGGTGTTCTAAACAAGGGCTTCCTCACTTTTCCCCTTTGAGATTGCTTCATTATTTATTAAATACTGAAATAATTACACATCCTAAAAAAGAAGAAAAAGAAGAAAAACAAAAAGAGAGAGAGCTGTCTGAGGCTGATTCTCCAGCTGTGTGCTGGGATTTTTGCTGGACAATATATTAACACACTTGGATGTACAGGGGTAGCAGGGGTTGGACCAGGTGACCTTTAAAGGTCCCCCTCCTACCCAAACTAATCTGTGGCTCTGTGATTCAGCACACACCAGTGTTCACACAAGCTGCTGTCTAGTAACACACAGCAAGTTCCTCAACAGGTGAAATGCAAAGCAGACTGCCTGTTGTGGCACCAGGGCACTTTCCAGGGAGGTAGGAACTGGGAATTCAGATCCCCTCAAGAAGAGACATTTGAGCTTGGGTCTCCTAAACTGTAAATCTCTTGAAAGCCTGAATGAACCCGAAATAATATTTTATCTAGGAGAAAAAGATTATTAATTTTTTCACTGAAGGAGAAAAATAGGGAAAAATCTGCAAGAGCTACATCAATGTGGGTGTTTGATCCAAATCAACAATTTGATTTAGCTAACAAAGTCTCACAGCCTTAATTCCAAATGTGGGTTATTTTATTAAGCACTCATATTCCAAATAATATTTAAAAAAGACATTCAGAAAGTGCTCCACCTATATTTTGCATCAGAATTTAAAGAGTGTTGGAAGTTCAGGCAGTGAATTATCTAATTTCCGAGTATTTCAGGAAATTTTGGAAATTTCAGGGAAACAGAAGCTTCTTTCAGAATGTTGAGCATCCTTTAGCCTGAGAAATATCTGGGGCATTTTATTTCACTGCAGGAAACAATAGCAAGTACGATTATTATCCTTTCTGTTGTTTTAAACTGTCAGCTTTATGTAATTAATTAAATAAGCAACACAGAACTTTTATGAGAGGGTTGAGTGTGCTAGACAGTGTAGCTGTTTTCTTGCAAGAGAGGTTGGAAAACCACTTACCTATATTCTTCTGTGGGGCATTCGGTGTTTCTTGCAGGATTTGGGTGAAGTGAGCACCACAGCCTGCCCTCATCTCACCTGATCCCCTTCATACTTGCATTAAATTCAGTGTAGGTCTGCATAACACCCCCATACCTGCTTTCCTGCAGCATCAGGTGGACCCCATGTCCTCAGGTCAAACAGACTGCGCTCATCTGGCTGCCCTGACATTGCTGCTCAGTCACCATAAGGGTCTGATGAACATTTTCTGTCTGCGGCTGCTTCTCTGCTGGTCTCAGGAGCAGGTATGGGCTGAGCGAGTGCCCTGGCAGGGAATGCACAGCCTCAGAGACACGGGCCTGTAGGACCCAGCCCGTAGGACAAAAGTCACTCCAGGCTTTTCAAATTTCTCTGAGTTTAAAATATTGTTTCTTTCATATTTTTGGTCCCATTTTTCTTTCCTTCATTTAAAAAACACATTCTCATATTAATATACTTCATGTCAGAGGATTTCTAATTTGGATGCAAGAGTAAGAGTGGCTGTAATTCCTCTGCTTAGTACATGAGCTGCTGTTTATTCTGCAAGGTCTTTCAACAACACATCTTATTATCTCGGGAAAAAAAATGATGGTGCATTCACAATGCCCTTACATCATGCTTATAATTATTATATAAACTTGTTGATAACTATTTTCACTGTAAAGACAATGAAATAAAAAAATTTTTGCCAGCAAACACAAAGTTGAACAACTTTAAAAATCTTTGTCTCATATAAAATACAAACCATGGCATATGCTTCAGAAAGAGCTTTACTTCTTTCTACTTTTCACCTGGTTTATTGCACATGGAAGCCTTTTATTGCAGTTCTGTTTTACAGAATCAGCTACTTGCCATGAGCATTCAAGCAGAATTGCTGATTTTACAAACATATACATCCACCTGTCAAAACCATAATTCACATTAAATGGAGATTGTAAAATTAACATTTTTTCATGAACTAGGTCACATGTGATCTTACATCTGATGAAGCAAGAATCTAGGACAGAGCCAATTTGTGGTCCTAAAATTACTGCTGTAGTGTCTAAATTAATGTGATTAAAATTTCAGTTGTTCATATGGGCTGTTCACATAATGTTTGAACTTGTGATCCTTGTGGGTCCCTTCTAACACAGAATATTCTGTGATTCTGTCCTGTCACTCCGTGTCCTTGTCAAATTTTTGAAAATAATTCAAATTATACTTGAAAATTTCTATTTCAATTTATCACCGATGATTTTTAAAAAATGCAGTTTTATTTGGAATATAATTTCCTTGAATTCCTGTACTATTCCAGGAGTCAAAGCAAAGCACCAGCATATCCTAAATCGCTGTGAGCTCATTACTGAAACAAGTTCAGAATAGGGCCACCAACATGATAGGGGCTGGAGCACTTCACCTGAGGGGACAGGTTAAGGAAAAAGGTCTTGTTTAGCCTTGAGGAGAAAAAGCTTCAGCTTGGTTCAACATCAGCCTTCCAACACTTAGGACATAGCTGAGAAGGTGAGATGAGCTTCCTCTCAGAAGTGCACGAGACAGGATGAGAAACAATGACCTCAAATAGAAAATACAGGCTTGGCCTAGACACAATGAGAATCTTTTTTTGCAGGGGTCATATTCCTGTATTAAGCCAGGCTGCCTAGAGAGGTTGTGCAGTTTCTGTCCATCGTGAGACTGGACTGGATGAGTAACTGGTTCTGAATTCATAGCTGACCCTGATTTGAGCAGGGGCTTAAATTACACACAGGTCCCTGAGGTGGCTTGAATTTTCCTATGAACCTATAATATATTGTTTGATGGGAAAATTGTCTATTAGTATGTTGGAAACAAACGCAATCCTGACACAGTAGGAGTTGCATGAGGAACCCTCTAAGGTTTTGCCATCTCAAGAGACCTCCAACAATGTCATGCTAAACTGGATGTGTTCTGATAAAGGAGCTTTGCTGTGATTGCACATAATGATCCCTAAAGCCACAGGAGAATATTATTTTCTCTCCTTGTCATAGGCATGGAAATGTCTACAGCAGCGTTGTCATTGGGAAGGAAAAATTAAAAGAAATTCTGACAGGAGGAACTCATGAAGTGTATCACCCCCATGTAACAGTGGTTATGCACTAGAAGGGGTTGCTTTCACTTCTGCCGTTCTTTTTAAAGAGTTTAGCTTAAAGAATCTAAATCTCTAAGGCTCTGTAGCCTTTTATGTAATTATTTGAATTTTATTTAGATGTAAGATTCATGTTAAGTGCAATTGTTTCTGCTTAGTCTGAAAGGGCTCTTCAAAATAATTTGCTGTGGCTGTCATAGTTTTCTCTTCTTCCCCAGCCAGCAGAGTAAAATCCTACATGAGATGTACTTGCAGATTTCATGTACTGTTGAGTTGCATATTTAGCATACAGATTATTTGTGGTGACTGCAAAACAGTCTCTAAACATAACTTCTCTTTTCTGTACGTTTTAACTGCACAGTATAGGAAAATTCATTTCAGTGCTCTTTGAAGGTTGTCTCGTTCTTGATGTTGGGGTTTTTTTAATAAATAGAGACTTCCTTTAAAGTAGTAAACCTATGCTTTTGCCAGGAATTAATGTTGGCCTGGATTTAATTCATTGATTTAGCACCTATGAGAAAAAAACAATTAAAATACAAACTGAAATATTCAAAGAAATCCAACACTACCATAGTCTCCAGAAAATGATCAAATGATATGTTTCTGCAAAGATGACTGTTTTTTTCAGGCATATAAGAAATAATTGGCTGACAACCAGGGTCTATGAGTCTTTTCAGGAATAATTGCTTCAAAAAGGAAAAGAGCAGCCACAAAGTGTGAGTCACTACATCCAGTTGTGGAAAACAGAAACTAAATATATTTGACATGCTTTAATAGTCATATATGACAAAAGTAGAAACTTTCAAGCACTTTTGTAGGACAAACCTCCCACTTTCAAGTATGAAACATAAAGAGAAACATAATCCTAATAAATAAAAAGCATAGTAGTCAATGAAGATGCCTCTGGATTTTCACTTTTGAAGCACAGCAGAAGCTGAAATAGCCTGCCTTTTAGGTGTTTGGAAAGAATACAAGATTATCATTCCTTTCAGACATCGCAAAACCATCAAAAAAATCTTGTCCTTGATATTTTCTTTAAAGCCTTAAGGTTTCTTAAAGTTTTAGAGAATATACTGAAATGCTCTATTTTTAGAAATACTAGAGTAAAAGTATGAAGAGCAGCAAAATTTGGAAGAATGCAGGTTTGAGCAGTTGATACATTTTCCAAAGGTTTTCTTGCAGGTTCTATCTTTCTTATCATCAGATACTAAATCAAAAGTATATCATGATAATAGAGCTTATATGTACTACATAAACCAGTGATCTTTACTCTATTAATCATTACTCAATCAAAAAAAATTTGTTACCCTATTGATACCTTATTTTAATAGTGAAATTCAGAGGACGATGGGTTTGTTCTGTTATTTTAGTTCAGAAAGCACACAACGGATGAGAAAAAGTTGCCTTCATAAATCTGTTGGTAAGAAAGAAATATAAACATAAACATAAACATAAATATAAATATAAATATAAATATATTAAATATAAATATAAACTAAATATAAATATTTGTATTTGATCTAACAATGAAATACCTCAAACTCAGTTGAAGATCATAGTTACTTAAAAAATTTAAAAGTGGCCATGAATATTTACATAGCAAAACTCACAGCTAGCCCTAATGTCAGTTATATTTAAATCGTTGTGAGACAATGTAAAAGGATTGAGGAAAAGGCAGCAAAGAGAAGCATAATAATGGAGTTTCCATTTTGAGGAGCAGTTTTATAGCTGAAAAGAGTGCTAGATGTTGGTGGCACACAGTGATGAAAGTGGAATATGTACAGAGGCAAGATCAGAGAGATGAAAGAAATTTCAGATAGTAGGAGGACAACAATAATCATAAATGAGTTTAGTTCAGATGCTTCCTGGAAACTCAGAAAATACATAGGATCTAATAAGATAGTAGTATAAAAAATATTTAGTGGTGAAAAAGACAAAACAGTGTATTTACTCTTCTAATGTAACAACAGCCTGTCAGCCAAAGTCTTAATTTTATCAACACGTTTTTAATAGATAAGAGGGTATACTTTGCAGACCATGCATAAATAACCTGTTGAACTTCTGCAAGAACAGAAGAAGAAAAAAACTGCAGCCTCTTATACAAGTAATAAAGGTTTTACCACTCCTTCATAGAAAATTCTAGTAGCTTGGGAGAAAGATTTTATTTTCTTTTCCCGCAAATATGGTTAGCTAGTTAGTCTGGACATTTTGCAAAGCATGTCTGGAAGTAAGGTTCCAGCTAACTGTGCTATTGGTCCTAACTACAGTGACAGTTCCTTTGTCTTGGCTGTGGTGTACTGCAGATGTACTAGTTATCCTAATAAAATGAAAAAAACTGAAACAAATTTTGGTTTTAAGTGGAATTTCACACCTGTCTGTGAAACAGAAATTGTACATCTATATAGCAACAGCAATAATGAAGACCTGACTTTTTCTGTAATGTTCTATTTAAAACCCACTTAAATTAGTTTTTCTTTACTAACAGAAATGAATTAATTTTTTATGTAAAATAAGCAAAAAATCTGCTACCACAGCAGAAGCTTATGTTGCTTATATGTTGTCATGACACTTCTGGGTAAATCATTCCTTTTCCCACTCCACTTCTCAGAAATTCTTTAGATATTAAAGTGTAAGGATGAAGCTTCATTTTCTAGCAAATTTGTCTCTGATATTAATTCAATAATTGTTATCTATGCCATGCCATGGAAAAGTGTTTTGCAGCAAGGAATACGTGAAATCTTATGATGCTCTGTATGAAATGTAATCGAAGATATTGGTAACCACGGTAGGAGATTGGCATAATGGTCTGATAACCTACTCAGGATTCCAGTTAAGTCCACTTGAGTGTAGTCATAATTCCCATCATAACTTTGAATAATCCATTTAGTCTTTCACAGTTCCCCAGCACTAAAATGGGAAAATCATTCTTTTCTTCAAGATACACTGGACGTATTTGCTGTTGGGATTGGAGTGGGAAAACTTCAATAAAATACCCTATTTTAGGATATCGTTCTTCACTCTATAGGAGGGTTAAAAATAGCATATTTTATTACTTCATAATAAGATAAATAGTAGCATTTCTTTGTGATGATACTTGTCATTACAAAATTCCTATGAAAAATACATGGGTTTTCTTCTCTCTTTTCTTGCCAGCCAACTGAATGATGACACAGATAATTGAGCAGTTTCATCTCCTACCAAATGCAGCTTACTCTAATTAAGTGTTGTTTATGTATGAGAAGGATTAGAATATTAAGGACTTAAGGTCAGGATTAGCTGTAGAAGCTGTCTTCATCCTCAGGAAACAAATTAAATGTACTGTTGATTAAATGGATGATTTCCAGTAGTCAGTGTAGATAGTCCGTGTATATCTCCCTGTCACCATATTTTCTCCAGGTGGCTGGTATGACAGCATTACTCCCATTCAGGAGGAATTAGACATTAACTGTGTGCAAGGAAGCACTGGAGAAAATTTTATTTTAAAAGTATGAAGAGATCTGCTGATGGCAGTTCGGGGTGCTGGTGACCCTGATGCCTCCTTGTTTTACTGCTTTCTAGGTTATTTGAGTCGTACAGCTATTTTTCAAAATATGTTTAATTTACCTTGACTTCTACCACATTTTGAACTTGTTCCTTAAAGCCAGTGAAACTGCTGGCAGGATGGATTTCTGTGCAACATAGAATGAAGTGTTAGACCAAAAATAGAAAAGGATTAGAGACACTCAATGGCCAGTGATCTGTATTCCACTACACCACCTCAAAATTTCTCAACCTCCTTCCTAATCTTTAGAGCCATTTCTTTCACTGCTGCTCAGCCACACAGAGAACTAGGTCTATTTTCAAGTGCTTGCACTAGTTAATAGAATTCCTGACCCCAAATTAGGTTTTGCACTGCCTCATTTCAGCATCTCCTCTCCTCCAGTTGACAGCCGTACATCAAGGGAAATGAGGAGGTGGCAGTTTTTTCTCATGCTTCTCTTCCCAATTTGAAACTCCCCTGTGCTTCATCAAGTTAGTGTGCAAAAGTGGAAGATGCTGGTTCAGATGTGATGTCATGGAAGCAGGTTTGGAGTTGATCTGTATTCCATCCCGATGGATAACAGTGGGGATGGGGGAGGGAAGAATAAAAGGAGGCCTCCCTGCCCTTCCCACAAGCTGTGTTTCACACAGGAATAGGTACTGCCAAAGCAGAATTAGGAAATCCAGCCCCACATGTGAGTCAGTTGGGAACCATTTTGTGGTAAGGCTCATCATGAGACAAGCTATGGGTGAACAGATGTCCTGAGGTGCCATGCATGCACCTCATGCATGCACCGCACTGCCGAAATTGGGGTGCCTGCTAGAAATATTTGCAGAGTAAACTGAAATGTCATGGGAATGTGTTGCCTACAGAGGTGGCCTGCCACAGGTACTGGTGATATCAAAATGATGGATATGTATCCCTGAAACTCAGCACTCCTGTACTCTTTGTAAATGCATCCTTGAGGATCTCCCTGGTAGTTTCCTCCTTCTTATTTGTTCTGTTTTGTTGTCTTTGACCTTAGTGAGAATGGTCTCAGGAATTGTCCTCCATTTAACACTTGGAAGAATTGCCTATTTATTCTTGTGTTTTCTTCTTCTAATGGCTGTGTTTGAGGTGGGTTAGAAATTTCATGACAGATAAAGATAGGAATTTATTTGTTTCCTAATCTATTCTCCTTCAAGGAAACTGGTTATAATTACTGTTTAAGGTTCAACTCTAGTTACTGTTATGAAAAACTTCTGCTTCTTGACTTAATACTCAGAACTGAGATGCAAATAAACATGAACTGAGATAATTAAATCAATTACTAACTTTGACTGTTTTCCTGTTAATCTGTGTAGGCTTTATATTTTCAGAGTAATAATGTCCAAATTCATCTTAGCTGAAGTAATTTTTTGGTTGAGATTCATTCCTTCCTCTCAGTACTCAGAACTAGGTCTTGCTTGAGGCAGTCATTTAATTTGTAAAGAAATTACTTCTGTAAACTTTGTCCCAATGTGACTTTTGACCAGTTTATGTGTGGATAGCTGAAACAATACATTACCAACAGTTTATTAACTTCAGCTGCCATGTCTTTTCTTCAGTATTATATGTTCAATATTTTCTATGATTTAGAGGCCATCATTTTAACCTGCCAAATATGTCTTTCAGATGGGGTGAATACACATGTAGTTTTGAAGTTAAACATAATAGCTTCTGTTTGGCTTGGGGAGCTCTGGATATTGCAGGCAATTACCAGGTTTCTGTAGCTTTACTGTTCCAGCCTTCTCTCAGACATCTATTTCCCTTTCCTACTCACTTCAAGTGGAATATTGCCCGTCACTCTGCCTCCCATGGGCTGAGCTGCCCTGGGCTGTATGGGTGATGTGGCAGCTTCTCTGGTGCTTCCCAGGTTTTCTCATTTTCCTGAAAACCTGGCTGCTTTATTTTTACCTCTCCACCAGAAAGAAAGGAAATCGTAAATAAGGAAAGGGTCCACAAATGCCAGGGATGCATGGAACTAAACCAATTAGCTACATGGAAAATGCTCAGAACTAAGTAGAGGAACTCCTTGGAACAGAGGATCAGTGACTGCAAGGGAAGCAGAAGAAAAGGAGCTGGGGATGGCAAACAGTGGTTGCATGTTGACAGTGTTTGTTGGATGGTGGTGCATTGTTCAGAGAGAGCCAGCCATAGCAAAAGCACTGCATGAGGTATGTGGGAATGCAGGGTCAGGACTCCAAAATCATTTAAATTCTTAATTGCCTAAATGTCTCATAGGCACCTCAGTCTAGCAGCCACTTCTCCTTTCAGGCTTCTGAAATCCTAGTTCTTATCTTTTCAGATGACCACATGCAGTATTGAGGGTAGAATTGCCTAAACTTTGCTGTTGAGCTGCTGGGGCCTTCCAGCTCTGCCAGGGTTCACAGGCTGAGCACCCCTCATCTGATATTCTCTTTGCTGTCTTGTCTGTATGAAGGACTCAAAACAGGTATCAAACTAGTAGCAGTCTCTTTAAGCAAGCAATCTGTGGAAATACAGGATGCACGCTTACAAAGTTTTTCTACTGGCTTTGATCACATTTCTTGGAGAAGCACCCTGGTCTTTCTGTTTGCATGATCAGGACAGGAGATTACCACATGTCTTTAATGAAGTTCTTTGTTTTTATGAATACCTGCCTGACACTGTTCCTCCTCACTACCCTATTTTTAGAAAAAATACCCCAGCAGGTCTTTAGGTTGTAAGATTTAGTATCCTAGGTTCTTGTTGTGAGCCTTACACATAGTGTGTCCCCTAAGGACATTGTGATTTACAACAGATTGGACATGGAAACCAGAGGAAATGGCTTCAATTTTGAATCTGTTATTGAAATTTCCACCCACAAACTGAGCACCATTTCAGTGCTACAAGTGCACGTTCACTGTACATCAAACAGCAGCTTAATTGTAATGCTAGGCTTTATTTTTGAAGATTATTTTTTAATTGGAGATCAAATCATCACTACCTAACTGAAAGCAGCTCTCATTTATGTAATAAATTTATGTCTAGCAGCTCTACTCCAGCCATTGGAGTTGTACTAGGGCCACTGAGAATGCTCTCATCTTTAGAACAGTACAAATTTGTTAGGATAATTGTTTGATCCTATAAGTGAATCCAGCAAGCTAAAATCACCCTTCATCTAGAGCAGATAATTGCATTAGGGTTAAATTAATTGATTTATTTGATGGTTATGTCCCAGTGCCTGCTAGGATCCTGAGAGTATCTCTCTCCTAACTCCCTCTCTTGCTTCCTAGCATGAAAGTGATGGAGCTGGAAGAAATGTGCCAATTACAAATTCAAGTGTGTCACCACTTTTCACTTGTTTGTTGCTGCTTACAGAGCAGCTCAGGTTTGTGTGACACATCAGGCAAGTAAAGCATCAGGTTTAGCATCATGCCTGACAGCATGGGCAGCCTGGTTGTTCAGCACTTGGCTTAGGCATTCCTGCTTGCACAAAATGCAGGTGATGTGTGCCCAACCTGATGGCAAATTTGGATGCTTCGTTCACCTCCCCTCCATTAGATTTTTGCTTTATGCTGACTGCTCAGGGAGGCATACCAGTGTAAGAGATGTGTGCTGTACCAGTTGTGGTCCTGGAACAGGAATCAGATATGATGGAAGTTTACTATTGTGACAGCAAAGGGGCAAGAAGAATAGCCTGCAGTTGTGCAGTTGTGGAATCCTTTTCAGAAGTGAAATTTAGAAAGGTAAAATGCAGATTAAAAAAGCAGTGAAAATTTGCAAGGAAGATCATCTTTCCCACACCTCTTCTGTTTTCCTTTATTTGCATATGTATTTCCTCTTCTATCTGTGTTGGTTTTTTTTATTTCTACTTGAATCACAGATGCTTTTAAAAACAGTTTAAGGTCACCCATACAGCAGTATGGGTCATCAGTTCTTACATGCATCATACCTCACCTCAAGTCTCTCTAATTTTGTTCCAGACTTAAACAGCCAGTAATATATATATTTGATTTATCTATCCTCATGTCATTATGAACACTGGTTGAATATCAGGCCTCTGGAAAGCATGTTCATCCTTTAGAGTCTCCTGACATGAAAGCACCAGTGTGAAAGACCCAGAGGGATAGAGAGAGAGAGAAAGAAAGAGGAGGAGAGGCACCTTTGATCTATTCCTTCAAAGTTGGGCTTTATATAATACCTGCATCTGTCAATCAAAAACACTGATTCTGAGCAATCAGGCTTCATTAGCTCCATTTGATGCAGGACTAATTGTTTAAACACAGATCAAGATGAAAGTTAATCTGTTTGTTAAAACTTTTGCTTCTGGTAGATGATAGGGTAATTTTCATTGAAAATTAAATTGTAGAAAGTAATATATGAATGTGGCTAAATATAGCCTGGGAAATTTTTCTGAAAAGAATATATTCTGTATCTTGGGATAAAACATCCTGAAATGTAGGAGTTGCTATGGAAATGCTTAAATTAAATGTAAAGCATGCATAAATTTTCAATATACCCATCACTCTGGGAATTGGGGACATATGTTAGAGGAAAAGACATATACATGAAGACTAAGCAGAAGGTAAAATATGGGATTTTTTTTCCCGTAGATCTTTGTTTGGAATATTCCACTGGCATATCTATACTTCATTTTGAGAGCAGACCAAAATCCACACTTGAATACCAAAGTATTCCTGTGCAAACTTTGTGACAAGCCAGAAACCCGGGCCTGAGGTAACTCAGTGCCACCAGTGTCCTGTCTTCTCATGAAGCACTACAGCTTGGCCAGCTTTGGCAAACAAGCTGTGAATATCCTGTGCTTTTGAGGAAGGTGCTGGGTGCCACCACAGTCAGTCACACCATGTGGTTAACCCTAGCTGGTCTTGTGTGAAGCAGAGAGGACTTCCAGATCTGCTTTCTGACCTGAGCTAATCCATGGTTTCCTGAATTTGGAATTATGTGAATAGCCTGATATCTTGTTGTCCTTGCAACAGTCTGTCCACTGAGCTGCAGATGTTCTTTAGCAGTTGTAGTTAAAAAATACAGAAAAACACACTGGGTAAATTCCATTCTCTGTGTGAATTTGACACAGACTAAGGATTTGAAATATGTGTTTTACATTAGACTCCAAAAATTGCCGGTTAACTAACAGGACACTCTTTTGGTCATAAGAAGAAATGCTTGGGAGAAAAGAAATGCTCAGCTTTTTGCATTTTGCTAAGTGCTGAGACTGTTGGCTCTGTGAGCTCTGTGTAGTAAGCAGACCACAGGGCACTGTGTATTCTCTCCTGATCACCTTCAGGAAATCTTGGGCTTGCTGCACATGCACAGGAGTACCTGCATGTGCCCCAGGATTCCAAGGGACTGGTTGGGTGCAATGCCTGTGAGACACTACCAGGAGTGAGTGGTGTTCTGTACTGTGGTACATGGGAGCCACCCTCACAAATCAGCCTTACCATACTTGATAGTTTGCTATCACTGTTTGACACAAGTTAAAAAACACAGATCTAGAGAGAGGGTATAGCTGAAAAAACCCTCCAGGTTTCTGTCTGTGGTGATGCTGACATAGTGAATGTCTAATCAGCCTGAAGACTGCAATTTGCAGAAATATTCTCAATGTCTCTTCATGCTTGAAAGACAGCTTCTGTAAGGTGGTTCAGTTTTCTGTTTTGATCTTCTTGTTAAATTATAGTTCAGCATTCTAATGTAAATTAAAGGAAAAACTCTGAATCTTCAATTTGAAGCTTCTTAAAAGGTAATTTCCTCTTCAAAAAGAAAAAAAAATCCGTGTCAGAGATACGCCATATGAAACTATACACATACAAACGCACATGCACCTTTAATAATCAAGTTATTCAATTTAATCTAAGTCTTGACCTATGAAAAGACTTCCCTCCTCAAGGAATTCTGTGTCTGTCTGTCTGTCTGTCTGTCTGCCTGCATCAGCATTTTGATTTGGGAATGTGCAATTCAGATCTAGTTTCACTTCTTCAGTGGAACTACATCAGAAGTATTCCAAAAGTGTCCCTGATGTGCTCTATCCACTGGTAGGTAACAGGGCTACAGGGCTTTGTTTGAATAGGTGTGCCCAGCCCAGGCAGTGCTGCACGTGGTGACTCATAGTTGCAGTTGTAGGAACCCTGTTAGGTTTGAAAAATGTAAAAAATCACAGGTATAATCTTGACTACACTAAAATGAAAGGTAAGATTCCCATTCCCTTTAGGGACAGCATGCTATAACTAGGGTAGGTGCTCTTCCCACCCCAGCAGCTGCCTGACAAGAATGAACTACAGCAATCAATTTATAGATATGGCTGCTGGATCCAAAACAATAATATACTCTGAATTGCACTTCTCTGCAGAGCTAGAAAAATACACCCTTTTGCACCCTTTAGCAAAAATACATTAACCCTGCTGGACAGCCACTTTAATGGATAGGTTTAATAACATCATATCACGTTTGTTTGCTGTTGTCCATGCACACAAAATAAACTCCCCTGCTAACACAGCCTGCACCTGTCTGCCTTTCACCCTTGTTTTAAACACTATTTTGTACAGCTATGAGTGTTCATCATTCATTAAAAATGGCATAATGATAATAAAAAACAAGTATATTCAGTCATGTCCTCCATCTGTGTATTTACCATTTCTCTTTTTGCTTTTTTCTTCATTTAGATAATGCTGGAGAGCTAGGGGTTGAAAATAGCCATTCACACGTGCAGTTAAACCTAGGAGGCTAGGAAATTACAGTAAAGATATTTTATGTCCATGTAGGCAGGTGTTCTATCAGGGAATTTCAGGTATTTATTTTTATTAATTGTCCACCAAGCAAAATAGTTGGAAAAAAAACTCAGAAGCAACAAATGGTACCTGGTGGATTTGATTTCCATCTGTAAGCAATGTGCTGTGTCTTTGTAACCTGTGGCATAGGGAAATGCTTTTAACTGTGGAGTTAAACGTTACTGGATTCATTAGAGACTATTTTGGCAAACACAGACCCTATTAAAGAGAGAACAAGAACCCATACTTGTGAAAATATGTTGGGAATAGAAACTGAACTATAACATCTGCGTACTATTTAATTAAAAGAACATATTTGCACAGCTAATATAGATCAGACAGTGTTGGAGGAAGCTTCTTATTGCTTGTCACAAGAGATGTTGGTCCTCAGGGTTTGATTTGATTCACACATGAGCAATGTATATCTCAATGTTTAGATTCATGATCCTGTGAGTCAACCCAAATTGCATATTGTGAATATTATATTTGATACAATTCTTGAAAGCAGTGTATTTAAAAATACTACATTGAAAACTGAAACCTTTTATTTAGTCATAATTAGCAGATATAGGAATCGAGATACCACAGGCTTTATGTCTTCAGGGGAAAAAAGTTATTTAAAGAATGGTAAGAAGTTAATATACCTCTATAAAAACTTAAATGCATAGGGCCATGTTGTGAGAGTTTGCTCATACAGTGCTAAGTACTATTTAATATGAAAATTCTGGGGACTCTCTCCTTTTGAAACACTACATTCAGTTATTCAGGCACTTTTTACTTAATCAACTGTTCCACAACTTGTCCAAGTTATTACAGAAAACAATTATTTGTCAAAAATGGTTCTATTTAATTGAGGAAGGCTGTCATAAACTGTCTGTACAGAATGGGTTCATGTAACTTGCATTTGTGATTAAAAGTCCTGGTATAAACCATAATATTTTGAAATTTATGATAAGTATTTGTTTGGATTTTTCCCTGAAAACAATAGTATGAGTACACCTTTGATGATGCTTTCAAAATTTTTCATAAACAGTAAATTTTCTAATCCTTAATTGTATGCAAATAAACCATGCTACTTATACACTATCTGATATATATAAAAATCCCTGTATTTTAACAGTTTAGCTAAATCATGGCCTACTCAAATTTTTACACTTGTTCGTCCCGTAGAACATATCCTAGCACTGCTCAGTGGTGGATATACTTGTCTATTCATAAACAAGTGTTTGAAAAACTTTCATATGTCTTTCCCTGTCCATTCATCCCTGGAGTGTAATATTGGATGGGTATTTTTCGAATTAAGATTTTAAGTCAGGCTCAAAAGACTACATTTGTATTTTGCCTTTATAGGAGTTCCTGTTTCTACAATAATTATACTATAGTTTCTGATTCATACAGAGGTAGATTTCATAGCCTTCAACCACCTCCTATGAAAGTAGTTTTCCATTTCTAACCAATAATTGCTATTGGTTAATTTTTTGTATTGAAGTAATGTCAAGGTGATTGTGGTAACATCAGGCCTCGTTGCCATGGAAAAAGCATTTAGTTACACTAACGTATTTCAAAAAGAAAAATACATTTTTACAAAAGTTCACTAAGAGATACTTTTTTGCTAATATTGATCAACCTGTAAAAAGAATTCTTTGCTACTTTTTTGATTTATATATGTTGGTTTATATGTATTAACTGGGGGACAATGTATGGATTGATGCTGAGTCTGTTCATACCCCACTTGGGGATGACAGAAGGAAATGTTGTTCAGGGGGATTGTGTGGACCTGTCCACTTTCTGCATTAGCTCTCTCTTCCCTTCCTTCTTAATTTGGCAGGCAAAAGTGTTCACCACCACTTCTTTACCCACAGTCTTCTTGAGCCAAAATGGTCTCATGTTTCAGTCTTCTTGAGTCTTCTGTATTTCCCTCATTCCATTAGGTCTCAGAATTTCTCCCAGGGTTTATTTTTATCCTTGATGTATTTGTGAGATTCTTACTTGATTTTCTGAGTAATTTATCAAAAGTCTACTCTGCTGTATAGAAACTCGAGTGACCAAGAATTGTCACTGCTGACACTTTTTCAGGCCTCAGATGAGTTGTGAATACCACCTCAAGCTTCAGTTTCTCAATGGTTGGAAAGCTTACTCCAGCAGAGGACTAAGACATCTCACCCTACTGAGTTGGATCACTTGGGTCTTACCATAGGTGCTCCAGAGATCCTCGGTGTGGATTTACTCTGGGGACACAATAAGATCTCTGTAGCAGAACATTCTGCAGTTTCCTTAGCTCCTCAAGGCACGTCAGCAAAACTGAGATTTCCTGGGGCCACACCACTGCTGCTTCCCCAGATGTTTTGTTGCTCCCAGGAGCCCTCCAGCACTGCCAGACAGAGTCCAGTGCAAAGTGCCAGAAGGTCACACCTCCTGCCTCTCCTAAAGTCCTGCCACGCTGCAACCTTAAAGAGGAGATGGTGACAGCATAATAATTGCTCAGATAGCTGAGACAGAAGGGTTTGTTCTGAAATGTGTGACAGGCTGGTTAGTGGCTGTAGGTGAATACTGCAAAGGAGGTGAATGCCAAGTCAGACAAACCAGGCTGACATCAGCCATCACTGTTCAGAAATGTGCTGCTTTTCCTGCCCTTGTGCTGATAATGCCTGTCTGCCTGTGCTTATCTCGTCCTCTGCTGGTGTCTCAGTGAGCTGTGAAAAGTGATATCAAGAACAAAGGCATCAAGCCCTTACTGTTTCTCTTCAATTCCTTGATCTCAGAAATTAAAAATTGGGTGTAAATGTAAGCTGTCAGGGGCTATGCTGAGAAAGAATTTTTGGTGGATTTCATGTAGCTCTGGAGGTGCTCTAGAAGAATTACACATGCTTACCTGTCAAAATAAAACAATGGAATAGACATCCCTAAAAATTAGCAGGAGGAATGATAAAATTGCCAACTACACCCTATTTAAAAAATTATGGACTGGTTTAGAGGAAGCAGTGTACAATGGAAATTACCACCTCAATGAGTTCTTCAAGTGCAGTAAAGAATACATGCTTTGCTTCCAATACTGGTACAATCCCATTTCCTGCAACATGCTGCCACCTGACACAGTATGATATACCTGTACTGGGGAGATGCTTGTAGGATCATCTCTATCTACCAGGATAATTTCAAGTTCACATGACAAGAAAAAAAAATTAAGCTAAGGAGATACACTGTGTATTTAGCTATAGAAAAGAAATGAAATCACATCTGATCAATGCTTCCTATAACTCTCTGGCTTTTAAAAATAAACAGTTTGTCTTGTCCAGAACTTCTAATGCAAGAATTCACAGCAACACCACCTTAAATATAAGCAAATGTACTAATTTTATCAAGAATATGTGGGAATGGCAAGGCAGAGTAGCTTCAGAGAAATCTGCTTGTACTACATATGTATCTATACATATATATCATATATATGCTTCAAAAAGAAACAAAAAAACCCTATATGATTTAGAGTTTCACAATGTAAAAAAAATCTTTGGAAATATAAAATGGATTTTATGGTTGCTAGGTTTTGTTTCTTGTTGGCTTGCTTTTTCAACTGAACATTCCTCTGTTGTATACCAGAGCAAAGGACCTGCAATATTTAAAGCATGTGGTAGACTTGTGTTAAATGAAATCTGGTCTGACAGATGCTGAAAGAAAATAAATTATTTAAGAAAAATGTTGCATAAAAGTTTTACTGAACTGTGAGAAGGAAAAAATTCCCATGACTACCTGCTTTGCTCTGAATAAAGTCAATAGAAGTGGCAACACCGAAATAGCTATTTGTAGAAGAAAGATGTAATGGAAAAATCAAAAATCCCTGTAACTGCTATTCTTTTTTGTGTTTTGGGGGCATGTAGCTTTCAACGTAGCTTAGTGCAACTATTATGGGTTTTCACTCATGTCAACTCTTCCTATGAAATCAAGAGAAATACTTGGTGAATAAGGTTTCAATACTATCTTTTCACTTTTCTATAGCTTTTAAACTATTTCCTCATTTCTGCATTCATTTAGAATAGAGAAAAGAAAAATGGAGAGATTTTGTGGCATCTTTGGTTACATGTGGACGCTTTGGTGTAACTTGACCTTGGGTGTTAGAGTGGCATTAATCCTGGGTGTGTCTGCAGGGCAGCTATGACCAGCTGAGCATTCCACTCTTCAGATTGCAGGAAATGTGCTGGTCCAATGGTCCAGTGGAAACCAATGAGGCATGTTAAAGGAAGATAAAACACAGTGAAATGCAAGCTCAAGTCGTAGCTTATCAAGGATTACATTAGGAGTTTACTGGGTCAAAGTCTGTAAATACCAACACAGCAACACAATTCTGTTATGCAGCCCTTCAATTCAGTAGACAAAACATAGTAAGATCTAAAGGGACCTGATAATTCATTTAAACATCAGAACCAAAATTAGGGCTATTTTTTCTGCAGACAATTCAATTGTCTCAGCAAAAACTATATAGACTTATTGTCACAGAATAGTTTTATTCTAAAAGAGATGTTTTATTTCAAACTGGAGTTAAAGCAATGAAAATCTATATTCTGTGTTTTACTGAAGATGAGACAGCTAGCAAGACAGTGTCATTTAACTGTAATGTCAATATAACTATGAAATATTAAGCCTCATTTCAGAGTCCTGCTTTTAAGCAGGACATTGATTTAAGAGCCCAAGTTAATTTTAATTTGTTTAGACCTACATTTTTCACTGCTGAAACAGGACTCTACCTAAGATAAAGGCATACTTTTTACACCTTTAATCACTTGCCTTCACCTGTAAGCTTGCTGGCATAATTACATCTGTAAAAGTTGCAAAGATGTGTGGTTCATTCATTGGTGTCACTGCTCTAGTACAGAATCAGGCAAGCGTGAGTCTTCAGAAGGAACCCGTCAAGACCACAGATTTACAAGCTAATTGCTGATGATATTCCTTAAGTTAAGTATTGAGATATTTTTCTCAGAAAACATTGAGTAGCCATAAGATTCATATACTTGAAATAAAAATTCTACCAGTTTCCCCATGCAGAATTATTTTAGTAGGCAAGTGCTAAAATATTCTTGTTGACCTTTGTTAACTAAAGAACATCTCTTTTGAATTCAACATGACCTTTCTTATCAAAATGGAGTTAGGCTACATCAAAAGGTTATCAATTTTAAAAGGTCAAAATGAAATCAGATCTTTTGAAGTAAGGAAAATATTTCTCTTGACCTGACCTTTATTGATTAATTCATCCACTCATTTTTGCATGAAAATTGTTTGTGAAAATGTTTATATCTGAGAGATTACGAGTGTTGTAAGATGGGAGAAAAAATAAAAATCTTCAAAATTTTTATGAGAGACAAATGTTTTCGTGTACTTCTGTGCATTGAGATGCACCTTACGTCCGACTCTCAACAAGAAATTTGAATTTGATTGAATAGAAAGCAACTTTTGTGTTGGGGAAGTTGATTTACCTAATTTTACAAGGATTTATGGAAGAGAATTAGGTGCTTCTGCTCCAGTCATGATGATGAAATTATGAAATATTGAGCTAGTCTTAGGATTTAGAAAGAAAAGATTTTGCTCAAAATTTTTGAAAACAAAGGAAAGACCTCCCCTTCCTATAGCAGTTCCTCAATTATGTCTTAGTGCAGTCATAAAAATAGCAGCAAAATGGTCCAGTAGGTTCATGGACCATCATCTTATCATTTTGGAGAATATCAGAAAACAAGTGAGTAAATTAAAATCATCCCTAATATTGAGAAATAATATTTGTTGTTGTTGTTGTTTTTGCCACAGCCCATAAACTGTTCATTTATCAGTGCCTGCGTAGGGTGGCGGTGGTCTCTGCTGATATTTGCCTCTGAAAATGTCACACAACCCTACTTAATGCCTCTCTTTTCTCCCAGACATGATATATATGCTTTTAAATCCTCTTAGGGAATGGATTTTTCACTTTCAAAATTAAGTCATTGTCCATTTGTTGTTGTTGTTGTCACTACAATGCAAATAAGCATAGTGAGAAATATTTCAGAATTCATAAATCAAGGGAATTATAGCACTAAACAGAAAATATAGACAATTGTGAAGGTGAGATTATTGTCCTCTTTGACCCAAATAGCTGGGCACAATTGAGGGCCCAGTTTTTCTTATAGGAAGAAGCAACTGCTGATAAATTCTGTTAGTTGTTGGGTGCAAGTCTGGCTTATTTACAGGAAAAGTGTTAAATCCTGTTTCTTTAAGTGCCACATAATGGGAAGTAAGTCATATCCTTGCTTACAACTCAAATCCTACCCACCAGGAAATTAATTACAAAAACAGCCTCTGCCTTGGTTCCAGCTGGGGCCACCCAAACTGTTTTTCTCTGTCCTCTGTGGTTTCACTCTAGTGTTTGCCTTTCTGCCTTTGCCATCCTTCCCAAGAATCCTGTCTGTTTCCATTACCATAAGCAAGGAGGCACTGAATTGCTCCAGTCACCAAAAGGAGTGCCTGGCATGGTCTTCAGCATAGCAGGAAATCTAGCTAGGAAAGGAAAAATATTGAGAAGGAACTCTAAGTCGGCTTGTGAACCACAATTCTGAGCAGCTTTACAGGAAAGAAGGGGGGAAATAGTCATCTTGTGAAGTTGATACCAAGAACTGTACATTTCTGGAAGAATCTGTCCAGTGCAAGAGGGTCTGGGTAGTAACGGAGTTCCTCATTCCTCTGACCTACTTTTCTTATGTGTCTTGGCCCCTTGCCCTCCCTTCAAAGAAAACCACACGTTCTGCTGCCGAGAGTGCTTTATTGAGTCTTTGTAACACTTGTCCCTCTGTCTCCATGCACATACACAGAAACATTTCATTACCCAGTCACTAGATATGCAACTGGGGCAACATTCTCTGAGGAGATAATATGATGTAAAATTTCCACTGAAGTGATAGCTTGGTGCAGAGTGGGAAGACTCAGTCACAGTTGTTTGAAACTCCTCATGATTCATGAGAATTTTGCCTTTTCCCTTTCATTTGCTAGTCTGCGAATGTTTGCAGGGATCACAGCAGTTTCTTGACTCAGTCTAAACTACTATTTTACATTTTATGTCCATTTAAATAAATGAAACTGCTTGTATTAGGGGATCATATTAATAAAAAATAGCAAGAAATCTCTTGGAACCTTTTGGCTCTCAGAAAACAGTTTCATTTAAACAAAAATGAACCACCAAAACAGGAAAATAAAACTCATTCGGTAAAGTGATGCTATAAATAATGCTATTTTAATCTCTACAGATAAATGTATGGACAAATTCATGATATGAGAGTTTATAAATAGCTCTTTTGGCATTTTATCATCTTTAAAACAGACTAATTTACAGTATGTTTGCTGACTGATTTATGGAATCATTTGTACAAGAGGCAGATGGGGACTTAAAAAGTAGGTTTCTTTTAAATATATTGTAGGGTGATGTCACTGTGTCTGCAATATCAAACCTTTTTTTTTTTTTTGGATAATAGGAATTGCAGTGGTTATGTCTAATATATCTGGGGGAGGAGGGGAGGTTTCCTGTCTTTCTTTGCTTCCATTCACTTAGAAATTTAGGCCTGGATTCTGTATATGTAACAAGCTGAGGGATGTAAAATAGCAACATCAATATCCTTGAAGCCCCCAAATTATCAGTACTTTGTCCTTGGCTTACATGGTATGTCTTCTTTATTCTTTAGAAAACCAAATTGAGAAAAGTGACTGAATTAAAAAAAAAAGGGATATTCTTGTTGGTATTCCAGCAAGTGTCGTTTTGTTGTGTCATGATAGCTAATCATTACTGAATTACTCTCTCTCATACTAAAATACCACTTGGAATGAAGATTTTTTAGGAGTTACAATATAAACATACATATTGATATATTGATTTTGGGAATAGTTAAATGCTGAAGTATTTGTGAAGCCAGACAATGCCTAAGGTCCACTTCGTTGACTCAGGTGGGGTAGTGAACTGGATTTCAGTATAACCAGGAAATGAATGAAGCAGAAAATACCTTTTAATCCCCTTGGATATCCTAAAGATACTGTTTAGTTTATGTCACAGAGGCAAGGGGTGTGTATTGAGATCTGTGTAAGAAAACTTGTGTCCTGAAACACTCCATAGCTCATCTTTCAATCATTAGAAAGTTACAGAAATGTCCAAAGTTCTCAATTAACATTTAAGGAAGATTAAATTGGTCACTGGTCTGCAAGAATTCAGGAATAGATTTGTGCTTTGTTGAGATACTCTGTGACATAAAATGGGATCCATAGTGTACCCAAATCTAAGCTCAGGTATCAGCAAAGACAAACAAGGTTGCCTGTTATCCTAGGTTGCCTACCAAATTTTTAATTGGGAGACATTCCAAATGAGCTACCCTAGCTTAGTAGTGCCATTCCTATTTTGCAATAATGGAAAGTATGACTGCACAATGTAAAAAAATGCTTGAAACAAAAGGGATCCATTTCATGGAAAATCTCTTCTTCATATCACTGTTCATATCAGCTGTTTTCCTCTAAAAATACCTAGAAATTATTAAGTAATCAAAAAGTTGACAGTGTCTGCTCCTCTTTTCATCAGTAATTAAGAGGCTGGCTCTCAATTTCACACTGCATACTCAAACTGTTTGAATCCTTTTATGAAACACCTTTACAGAATTCAGAGTATTAACCAAATATAATTATCCTTGGGAGGAAAAAAAGAGTGAATATAAGTAAGAACAATCTTCCAATTTAGCAGAGTCTGAGTTTTAAGACAAGGAATCACATGTGAGCTCCATATGAGTGCTAAATGTGCCAAATTAAAGATGCCAGAGATATCTAATTCACACTGCAAACTAGCTGTAGTATACAGTCATTATGCCAGTTCAATTGAAGCCATTTAAAGGGAAGATAAAACAGAGTGGGATGGTATATGAAGGCCACTTTAGCAGTGTGACAGAAGAGTATGATCCTGCATTTTCCTATATTGTGGGTAACTCACAGTTTCTTTTAAACATAGTAAACAGAAGCTGCAACTATTTACCTTATGTTCCATATCCTTCTTTGGAAAAGACTGAGGCATAATGTTGTGACTTTCTCACTGGTGAAAAGCAGCTTCAGAAACGGCACAGAGTCACACTGGGGATCTGCTGCAGTGTCCTCAGTGAGCTTGCTGAGGTTGACCCCTCATAAGCTCTGTCACACAGCAGCAGCACAGCTCTGCAAACAGAACCTTCTGCTCTGCTGGCCAAGGGACCTGGTGAGGAGACTGTGTAGAAAAGCTACCTTAGGAATGTCAAGGCCTTTTGGGTACTGAGTGTTGGCCCAGTCTGTTCTTCACAGACATTTGCTGGATAAAATGCCTCAGGGGACATAGACCCTTCCTCCTTTTAAAACCTTTGTGAAGCTACAGAAAAGGAACAGCAATAAAGACACAAGGTAAGTCAAAGGTACATTAGTCATCACATGACTAACTGCCTCTTCCAGAGGGATTTTGGCTAGTATAATAAGCACTAAGAAATAGTACTCATAGATTAAAAAATAAATAAATAAAAATCAGATTTCCCTGATGGTTCCTGGTAGTTTTCAGCTTTACTTCTCAGTCTGCCAGTTCCCACCTAGGCCATCACTCACCTGTTATGACAAGGATCTGCCAGCCCTCCCAGAAGGCTGAAGAGCAAAGAAAATGAAAAAGCAACAGAATTAACTAATAATAGCTTAAAAACACACACACAGGGGATATCAACATTCTGTGGGTAATCTGTTTACTGGTTTGGGTTACTTTCCAGACCTAGCAGATCTCATGTAAAACAAGCTTTTTACTGGTGATGATACACAACTCTTGTATGAAGTGAACAGATTAAACTATTTATGTTCAACTGCTGAAAGCACTCCAGAAATTGATGTCAATGTCAGAAACCTTATTAGGTTTCAGAAGAGGTAGGAAAGCTTCAGCCTAATCACAAGATAGGAGGTCTTCAGGCTTTTGAGAATGACATCTGAAGGGCATTGAGATTGTTTTCTATAAAAGGAAAGGGCAAATTTCCAGTACATATATAATCACTGGTAGCATTTATGTTGTCATCCTCTCTAAAGCAATAACAAAGTGCACAAATGGTGGATGATTAGGGAGGTCAGTCAAGTGCCCCATTCAGCTGTAATTGTAGAGTTTTCAAAAATTCTTTTGACATCAGAAAATATCATATTTTTTTAACCCAGCTTTTTGCTATGATTAGTTAATTCATGCAAAATCAGTGAAGAAACAGAATGGCAAATTAAAAGCAGTAGAGCAGGAATGTCATTTTGCAGTAGTGATAAGTAATCAGCAAAATCCGTTCACTTTGAAATGCCTGCTACCTGCCAGCATTTAACCCCACATGCACAGACCTCAGCAGTTTTTTGTTTAAAACACTACCACTTTGAAGGTCTCAAAAATCTTTTGAAAGAAGCCCTGCTCCATGTACACTTTTGCTACAATCAGTATTCTCTCTTTCCCTGCTCTACCTAGAGCACTTGACAGGATTTTACTATCTCACACAGAAAATCTGAACACACTCTTTTACTTAATTAACATCGATTTTGAACTATCATGCCTCATAAAATCTGACAATCTTCCTACTAACAAATGATGCTTACTCTCTAATTGTATTTGAAAAGAAATTATGTTTTCCACTTAATCTTTCTTGTGCCTGGATCTTAAAAGAGAGGTTTTGAGTAAGGAATGGACATGCACTTTCCAGTTTTGAAGTAAATTTTCATAAGAGAATATATAAATTGTATAAAATTATATAAATATATAATCTGTCACAAACCAAATAGGAGTTCTTATTTCAGTAATATTCCTCAAAACAGGTAATTATTCCAATTACTTATAGTTATTTAAAAGTGGAGGAATCTTTCAGTCTAGGTGTGATTAGAGTTTTCTTTCCAGGAACAAGGAAAACAAACCACATGACATTGTCCATCACACCAGGTAAAAGTCCTCATTGTTTATATGTTTTCTTGCTTCAGAAAAGTGGGAAACTGAAATGGAAGAAATACCTGGCAGGAGGGATGTGGAACTGGGGAAGCAAAGAGGCAGTCCTGTGCTGACTCACCAGTGTGAAAGAAAAAAAAAAAAAAGTAAAGCATTCTGATGATCAAAACCTTAAATATTATGTCACTTGTGTAATTCCAGACCATGAAAGATAGAGATTTTGGCAGGCTTTGATGTAATTTAGAATTTAGAAAAATTTCTCTGTAGTACAGTCCTGGTGACACATCAGTAACACATTCAGAGCTCAGTGTGAATGATTTGTCCTGTGAAGTTTATTACATAATAAAAAAAAATGATGTTAAACATATTCCCTTGTAACTTTGGCATGAAAAGATGCTTCCACTGCACCCGAATTTTAGCATTGGGCTTTTGTCATTGATCAGGGAGAATGAGGTAGTTCAACTGATCCCCAGACACACATTTGTAGCATCTTAAATGTTGTGATGACACTTAATGTTTGCAGTCATTTCAGTTCTTCAGCTAATGGTTGTTTGCCTGCCATCAACAACCATTAAGATGGAGTCATAAGCTCTTTGGGAGAGGTAATATTGCTGCCTTGGTTTTTATCTTGTTTTATTTTAGGACATCTTTTTTTCCAAGAGCTTTATTTTTCCATTTAGAATTTCTACCGAAGTTCAGGGTAGGAAAAGATTTTAAATGTTAATGTCGTGCCTGCTCAAGGCTTTGCAAAGAAAATTGTGAATAGTTTGACTATGTAGTGCATCATAGCACAAGGTTGTTTGGGTTTTCTCTTTTTTTTTACAGTGTGTGAAATCAGGGGAAATCCTTCACATACAAAAACAGCAGTGGAAGAAAATGAACTGAAAATTATTGCTGTGACCACTGAAATACATAGCAGAAGTCATACATCATCAGTGGAAGCAAAAATAAGCTTTAGGAAATTAATCAGATCTCCCCAAAGCCCTTCCATGTACAATTCTACTTTTCAGTTGGTGAAAACATTATTTTTCCTTATATAAGAGTCATTATTCTTCTGCATGAGACATTTTACATGTGTTATTCATAAAAAAAGGAAAATTGAAAAGCCCACTGGGACAACCAGGTAGAGAAAGCTACGTCTGGGTTGATCTTAGTTTGGCTCAAGTTCAAATCCAGTCTTTCAAAGTAAAAAGGAAAAATAGCTTTCGGTATTTCAGGATCTTCTGTAAACACAGCAGACTGTAGGTACAGGCATCTCAGAAGAGCCCACAGGAGTGTTCTGCAGTACGTAACTAAAACAAGTTCTCGTAGAATCACGTACAAGATCCTTGTGTTCTGTTATAATGTACATCATTAACAAGCAGTCTAGCAGTTTGATATCTGTTCTAATTGTGTACAGCATAGTAGCTAGTAGCCCTTTTCTCTGGGTGTCAACTGTTCTTTCCCTTGTCCATTAATGAAAAAGAAGTGAGTAGGTCAAGGGGTAGTTCTTGCAGATTTCTCTGAGTCTTTGTTATTGCTCCTCCTTCATACAAACAGTTCTGATAGTCTTCAAGTCTTCTTGATTCTGCAATACTATACAATCTCCTTTTCAAAATAAATGGAAAGCTGTAAAGCTTCCAACATTATTTTATTTTGCAGAGGCAATCACTGTCTCTAAAAGACTTATTTTCCCTTTTTTTTTTCTTTTTGATTTATGATCTCTCCTAAGCTACCAGTATAGTTTCCGTAGTAAATGGTCTTTGATTTAACTCGAGGTTATTAATGAAAAACCACCTGAAACACAGCAATGTTTCATACATTGTTTATCAGCCATTTGCCAGTGACATAAGAACTGCAGGTGAAAGAGAAATTTAAATACATTATTTTTCATGCCTGTGCTTTCAAGCTATTTGCCATATAGAAAAAGTAGATGTCCTAAAGGTGATAAATATGACTATTAAATACTGAGTGGATGTTGCCCTGGTTTTGAAGACTTTTTTAAGCCTTCTGTAATGTTCTTCATGTTGGAGTCAGAATTTTTACTTTCTCACAATTAGTAGTATAAAAAATGGGCATGTTTTGCTGTCTTTCATTGTTTACATATTTTAGGTAGGAGGAGAAAGTTGATGAACAGTTGGCTTGACCAATGTGATTTGAGAGGTGGAATTCCACCCTCCAATCCACAGGCCCCATAGGAAATGTATAAAATTGAGCTTTGTAAATAAACTCATCCCTTTTCCTGCTTTGGTCACCAGCGTGTCCTCATGTGGTTCTTTTTGTGTCATCTGTGACAAATGACTTCAGATATTTTCTTTCAGGTTTGCAGTAGTTTTTAGTGACCTCATTAGGTAGTAGCTATCAAGCAGCTGTTTCCTTAGATCCTTGCTTTTCACTTATTTCTCTGCAGGTTCATGGTTCTGCTCTCATCACAATTTACCCTTAAGTTGTCCACTCTGTATCCTAAACCTCGTCAATCTACTGAAAATAGAGCTAAGTACCACTGAAGTGTGAAACAAAGGAAATCTGAGTCCAAACATTTCACTTTTTCTTTTTGCAGCCGGACCCTGCGGGCAGAGATATCTCCATCCGGCCAATCTTGGAGCACTGCGAGAACACCCACATGACCATTTGGCTTGGGATTGTCTATGCTTACAAAGGGCTGCTGATGGTAAGCACAGCTTTTTCTGCACAGCACTGACTTCAAGCTGCTCTTTATTCATAGGCATGAACTGAATTGTATTTGCTTTCCTGATGGCTGGGATTCAGTAAAAACTGCCTCGAGCACAACTTCTATAATCAGATCTGTGTTCATTAGACAGTAATATGTGGATATATGCATATGTAAAATAAATAAGACATCAGTAGCATTTAAGCTGAATAAAGCTTAGAAATTCAGTAGTGGAGAGATGGGTCGATGAACAAGACAACTTTGTAAATAAAGAAGTCCAATTGTCCAAATCCCTGTAGGCTCTCCAAAAAGGTAGAACTAGGTTGTCCAAGATGTTTGCGTCTTAGTTGCCAATGTATTTGAAGAATAGTCATGAGATGCAAGATTAATCTGAGGCCTGAATCAAAATAACTGTTTTGTCACTGAGGCCCATCTCCATAAAAAGATTTAGTAACTAAAACAGACCTTGGGAACCAGAGACCCTGAGGCTTGATAGTTTTTAAAAAAAGGAACTGTATAGGTGACTATTAGTGATTAAAACTCCTGAACCTGATCGTTTTGAAAACATCTGGTACTGACAGCACTGACCAGCAGAACACCTATCCCAAGTTGAGCCCCATCTGTATCCTAAGCCTGATAGACATTAGTCCACACTGCCTGAAGGGGTCAATCTGTTCTGTGCATTTGGAGCATGCTGGTTCATTAGGACACAGGGGAAAGATTGGGTCAGCTGCTTCCACTTGGCGTGGTTGGTGCTCCTGCCCAGAGGGGACTGCTGGTGCCTAAAGCCCTCTTCTTCCCTCTCCCCTGTGAATGACTGCTCTGACGAGTCCTGCTGCTTTTCATGCTGCTTTTTTCAGGCTGAAAAGTCTTTAAATATCCAATATGAGGTTCAGCAGCAAGGAATGAGTAGTTCTGGTTCTTTAAATTCTAACCAGTTTCTTTGTGGTCAGACCACTCTGCTGGGGTGAGCCTTCAAGCAGAGGCACTAGCATCAAGTGTCTGCAGGTCCCAGCTGAGAACTCTGATTCTCAAGCTACTAGTCAAAAGGAAACCTTCTCAGCTTTCCATTTAATAAAGAAAAAGAAAAAAAAAGAAAAAGAAAAAAAAGGCAACTTTAGGAGTAGATGCCTCCTTTTCAGAGAATGTGCAAGCAGGCTGTGAAATAAAGAGCTAGGACCTATGTGCTCACTCCAAAGGGATCAGGAATTAGGAGAGATTCCACACCTCAGCATGTCTTGCTGGTTGGTCAGCTCGGGATGGTTCTGGATGAACACTATCCTTGGCATGTAGCACAGCATCAAGGAATTTGTGTCCTGAAAGGCACCAGAGGTTGGGAGCTGTGACATTGACCAGCACTGGGGCCACAGTAAGATTCAAATAAATGGTAGGGTTTGTTTTTTTTTAAGTAACTTCATCAATGTTTTCAGTTAAAATATTTTAAATAGACATTCTCAGGCAACTATCTTTGAGGTTTCAAGTTTGAGTGATATTGGGCAACAGTCAAACTGCTTGGGTTCTCACTAGTCCTTTGCCCTAGATTGGTTTGTCAAAATGTATTTTGGACTATTTTCTACAAGATATGTGACTCTCTTCAAGTCTGCAAGTGTCAAACTTATTTTGCAAATGCCCTTACATTATTAGACAGTAATACATGCATAGATAAAATACCTAATTCACTATTGAATTTCATAGTTTGTGGTACATCTATAATATTCAGCTTAAGTGCTACTAATATCTTATTTATTTTACATATGCCATTACTCACTAATTTCAGACACATAATCACCAGTGAAACACACACTTTTTATTACTCCAGTGCCCTCTTAACACACAAATTGCTACATATTAAAAAGGAAGATACTCATCTGAATCATTTAAATAATTGCTATTATGAGTGAATGAGTGATGTGAGGACAGCAGAATTGATACATTTTATCTCATCACCAAAGAGGTTTCTGTACAACACACATACTTTGCTTTCAGAACAAAAAAAACAGAACTTGTCATGTTACTCTATCATTTTATAAAGGTTTAGCTAATACTAAATTCTGTGATTTTGATAATAAAACACATAGCTAATTTAACATATTATATGCTAATGAGCTAGCATTGCTAATTACAGCACAATGCAATGTTTAAAGTGAAATGTCTTCACTTGGGCCAAAATTATTTGCTGTGACCTGTTGTCTCAAAATGAGAATACAAAAAATGGGGTTAACCTAAAAAAGTTCCTTTCTTTTTTGTGTCTTGAAGTAAAAGCAATGCTGCCCATTCTGATGTCTTAAATGTACTGATGCAGTGAATTAATCACTTCATAGGGCAGAGCAAAGAATGGCAAGAAAGGGCAGGGAAGGCAAGGAATGGCAAAATAAGGGAAGGCATTACTTGACAGGATACACTGGTTCCCTCTGCATTAAAGTAGGCAAACTCTAAAACCAGATTCACAATTCTTCAATTGCCTCTGAAGGAATGTGAGGAAATGCTTACTCTGCATGAAGGTTTCTCAGTTATTAGATTCAGATTTCTCAGGTGACTAGAGAAAAACGGGAGAATTGCCATCCTAAATTTTGCCTTTACCATTTTAATAATTTTCATAATGACCAATGTATTAGTCTTCTCCAGCTCCTCCACACATAGAAGATTCACTATTTTCTCCCATCTCAAGTTCAGCTCTGAAAAGGCTGCATTCAAGTTCATGGTCTGTCTATGCAGAAATGTTGACCATAACACAATTACAGAATCAATTAGAGCTGAAAAATGCTTCAGAGATTGAGTCCAGCCTATGCCTGAACACCACCGTGTCAACTAGATAAGTTGCATGTCAACTAGTCAGTTGCAGTATTTTGATTTTTGACGAGGCAGACATAGTTGAAAAGCACCTTTCTTTCATATATTCCAAAGGATGATAGAAAGCACACCATCTGAAACTTTCTGGTGGTGCATTATTAGGGAGTGCACTAACTTCTTTCTGAGGGGTATGAGTTGTCTCATCTCAGCCAGAATACCAGACTGGACTCCTAGAATGCTTTGCTTATTAAGCACACACACATTAGTCTTTACTGTTTAATTCCTCTCTTCCTGATAATGCTTTGAGTTAACATTAGCCTCAAGGTGTACATATGTTGGAAGTTTCATTATGTCCCTGACACATTATTATAGGTACCTGTTATTCAGCTACTGAGAAACAGGGTTTTGAAGCAAAATTATATTTTGAGCTTGGCTGTTGCTCTCTGTATGAAATCCTACTTTTATCCTGTGTTAACTGAGGGGGTTTTAAACATAACTAATAATAGTGACCACTTTTCACAGTTTTTAATGTGTTGTCCTTAGCTAACCTTGCCAAGAATAAAAATATTAGTATTTCATGACTGAGATAGGAAAAAAATAATGCATATTCATCATGGGACTTGATAAATGTCACTAAGAATAATAAATGTTTTTTCTTTGAATGATTCATACTCCAGCATTTTACTGTAGTTGATATACTGCCTAACACAATTCTATAATCGATGTAGAAGCCAAAGAAAATATTAATTCAACTAAAATATATCCTTGGGATAATGTTCAATCTTAATTTCAAGTCTGAAAGAATCCTCTGCTTCCTAAGGCTCTAATTGCTAAGAATTTGTCTTAATTCCAAGCCTTGAACTTTGGTGGGTCTTGCATATACGTTATCCCTCTTAGTTTAAAATGACCTGATGTCCTTATTTCTAGGCAAATTTCCTTGCATTTCACCAAATTTCTATGATTTCTCTAAAAATCTTTCTATGAGTTGTCTACCATTCTTTCCCTCTTATTCCTCTGCATCATTTTCAGCCATGTTATTATCTTCTCCAAGTCAATGCACATATCTGGGACAGCTTAAATTAGAAAATTTTTTAAATTACCATTTTTTAGTAGCTTCTCATTAATATTTTGAGATCCATCACATAGATTTCAATCAGTTTAATTTTTTTTTATTGATTTTACAGCCTTCTGTATTTAAATAATGATACCATGCAGTATTAAGACAAACACTACTGTGAAATCCTTCATGAATGTAATTACCTTTATTCACTCTTAAAGACTCATTTAAAAAAAATAATAGCAATTTGAATGATATTGCCATCCTTTTTTTTCCCCCATTTATTGGCTGAGTTCATGTGTCAGCCATTTCATTAATTTGCTTAGGATAGAAATTACTCTAATAGCTCTGTAATCACTGGGGGTGTTCCACTTTCTCTTTTCCCATATGGCCTCTTTGTATCTTAAGTGGAGTTTTGCCAGTATTCCAATAAATATCAACAATTAAGCCCAGCAGTCCAGGCAACTTCTAAATCAATTCTTAAAACTACTGCTTGTAAGTTATGGGAACTCTGTGACTGCAACTCGTGTCTTGACAGAGTTTTCAAGAGCTCTTTCTTACTGCTGGAATAAGCTGCACTTCACTGTTTTGGCGAGATGTGAATGGATTCTTCCATCTCTGTGTAAATATAGGACAAAACCCTGTGTTAGGCATATCTTATCATGCATGATTACTATTGAATTTGTCATCTTCCAGGGAATGAATTGTTGTTACAATCGATTTTTTTCAACTTACATTTTTATAAATCCCTATGAATTATGTTAGTGCTGCTAGCCATTCATTTACTACTATACTTTTAACTTACCTTTCCACTATCTCTATTTTAGATCTTTGATTTATAATCATTATTATAAATTTTCTCTTTTTAAAGTTTTTTACATTCTGTCCAGTCTTTGGCCAATTTTATTGCTTGCTTGTTTTATATTCCACAACAACCAAAACAAGTTTTAAGGTAAGAATAGCTTTTTTACACATATGCAGCTTAGGACAGATCATTTACAGCACATACACAAACATCTTTTGGTTGCTGTTTGTAAATACACCTATTGCTGCCCCTTCTCCCTTCTCCAGTGGTTTTCTTGACTTTGTTGGCTAACACATAAACATTACTTTTCCCTTTCTGTCATGCACTTGGAAGTAGATTTTCAAAAAAGGAGTTAGGTACCATGGTTTAGAGCCTGGGTTCCAGTCAGTGCCCTGCAGCCCAGTCTTCAGCCAGCACTTGGTGTCCTTGCCTCAGCAGGCAGGAGGGGAAGCAGATGCTGGTTGTGGGACAGGCACCAGTTTGCAAATATCCAGCAGAAGACCTGGTCAGTGACAGCATTTAGGTACCTACAGGTGGTACTGAGGGATGGCCTGGCTGTCCCTGCTGGATGTTGGATGTAGCTTCCCCCTGCTGCTCCAGGTGCTTGAGCCCTGTGTGTGTGTTGAGCCCAGGAGCTGCCTGTGATCAGTGCAGCTGTGGTGTGCAACACATGCTCCTCCTTTTATTGTTTTACTGTTATTTTGTATTTACTCAATGAAAGCTGGCAAAGAAGTGTTTTTGGGGTTTTTTTTTGTCACTAAGGAAAGGAAAGCACTCAGGAAAGTGGAGCAACTCATCTAGAGAGTCTGACAACCTTTGTCCTTAAAAAGTTCCAGAAACAGACTAGATGAAAGTATGAACAACCTGGACTGAACTCACATCTGAGCCTGCTTTTTGAGCAGGAGGTTGCACCAGATTATTTCCTCAAGTCCCTCACAGTTATCTTATGAGATCATATCAACCATATTATTAATTAATTCCTTTGTAAAATTAATAAATTCAGTGTGTAAAAATATTGAATCATTTTCAGATTATTAATTAAAATTCCCAATTTTTTCTGATTATACTTTTGTTTTTTAACACATATATTTGCATTCTTTCCTAATTCCCTTCATGATGAAAAAGAGAACTCAGAAGAAGGACCTACCTCCTTATCAATTACCTTGCATGATTCCAACTCATATATGGTGGGACCCATCTGTCCCATCTTACAGTGATTAGAGAGGATGATAGTTAAGTTTTGGGATGAAGGAAAGTAGTTTATAGTGGTACCAGATATTTATTGTATCTTCAGTAAAGCATAGACAGTATTTTAGCATCCAAAAACCCATTTCCATATGGTTTTGTTGGATAAATTTTTCCCTAATATGACCATAAGGAAACTTGAAATATATTTTTGAAATATTGCAGATAGAGTTCCCTTACATGTCTCTTGGCATCAGTTTTTGTATAGCAGAAATGGATTTAAACTGTAGCACACACTGGCTCTTAGCAGAGGTGCTTCAGCTCTTTACAGAGCTGTGATTGTGGTAATCTTATGCCAAAGACAATATAAAACTATTCCAAATGGATATTTGCTAGTGACCAATTGTGTATTTGTTTCAACTGAGTTAATATAATGTGTATCATGACTAAGCAGAATTTTCATGGAAAAAATCAAATACCCTCTGAATAGAAAGAGGGGAAAATATTTTATTGACCTATTGATTTGGGAGGCTGGAGTACAAAGTGAAATCTGGATGCCTGATAGCATTCATAGCTTTGTGCAGCTGCTTTTCTGTCTTCCACTGGGAATAAAGAGTTTTGCCAAGACCTTTAAGAAGAAAGTCCTTCAGCTGAGTAGCTGAATATGCATATCTTGCAATTAAAATCAATATTAACTCTTGTCATAATGCTCAACAGAAACAGTAAGCTTCCCCTTAGTAATGTCTGTCTAGAGCAGCTCTGTGAAAATTAACTAAATACACAGCTGACTCATAGCAGATCAGGGGAGTGAGCAGTGGTCTAACATCAGATTGTACTGACAGAGAAGGTAAGAGATCTACAAGGAATAGTTTGTCTTTCAGTTTTCTAACCTTATTTATTCCAGAGGTAATCAAAAAAAAAGAAAAAAGTCACTTTTCTATGCTACTTCCTGAAAGCTGCTCAGTACTTTGTACTGCAAATTCTCCAGTGAAAACACAAAAACCAAAAATCCTCTTTTCTTTTTAAATATCTGCAGCCCCTTTACTAAAATAAAAATGTGCCTGTGTCTTTGATGAGCTGGATTTAATAAATGAACCTGAGCAGAGGTAGAGAAATGCACAAGTCAAGCTTCACAGTTACTTCAGGCTGAAAGTTCTTTACAGGCCAGAGTGCAGAACTGCCTTGGTTTAGAGGGGAAATCTCACAGTAATCTAGAAAAGACAAAAGCAAAACAAACAAAAATTTCAGATGTAAAATTTTGGAAGAAAAGGCTTACTTTTATTGTTATGTGGCACACAGCAGGGTGAACAAGTGAATCCACAAGTGAACAGAGTCAGTGCTACTACAACACAGCAATTAGCTGCAAAGCTGCAGCCTGGTCCAATGTATAATCTTTCCAAAGCCATATCCCCCAGTTGTTGCCAAGCGTGTCTTCTAACAAGACTGGAGATTTTTTTCCTCTGGTGTTTCTCTGCTCTTGTCAGATATCTTTAGTATAATTTTCTCCACCTTTCTCTCCTAATACTATTTGTAACCAAAGCTAACATGACTTTGAAATGAAATGCTTAAAAATGGTTTAAGGGCAGTACAGGGCAATGGAGGTGAATAAATCATTTCCTTCCTGTCATGTGACAGTCTGTGCAATCCAATTGTAAATTAGGCACTTGGTTGCATCAGTATACGTTGTGGAGCTAAGCAATTGTGCAACTGCTAAACACAGTTTAGCAATAATTCTCATGAACAAGATTTAAAGTTAACTAGCTGGTAGAGTTTTAAAAAACAGTGTTAAATGCTTTCCAGTACTTCAGCTACAAATTTTTATTATATTCCTAGGTATCAAAATTTGGTCAGTACAAGATTTTTTTAGAATTAAAGTTTGCCTGTTGAATGTAAACACAAGTATATATTCTCCATACACCTGTTATGCCTCTAACATTTTAATACAATTTTCTTTTAGTGACCACTATTCAATCTTTAACAGTGATACAATCCTGTTGTCTTCAGATACTGTTTTCCCCAAATTTGTACAGTGGTTTTCTCCCAGCCTTTTTAGGTGCACAGCCTAAACCTACCATACCAACAGCTGCAAAGGTAATACTCAAAATCAGTGTCAAATGGAAGCTGCCTACCCTCAAACAAAAGATGAAACAAACCAATCCTGCCTGTACAGTTGCCCATATATTCTAAGAAAATCCAAAGCAGTATTTTATGGCACTTTCTACATCAAGAAAATGTGTGTATTAGACCACCAAAATTGAAGAAGGTTTTAAGTTCATGAATAACAATGTTGGAAGCCTTCCTAGCTGCATTCTCAGTGTCATTGGTTGAGATCCAAAAAGGACTAAAATTAGGCCATTAGACATGACAGTAAGCTGAGTGTCCTTAAATTTTAGACAGCAACTTTCTGTAGGGGAATGTGTAGCCCTGAGTTATTCTCCTTCACAGACGTGTGGAGTCCAACAGAGGCCTCAGGATGGGAATTGTAACTGGTGTAAAGCAGTGGGGACAGATGTGTCCTACACCTCTCTGAATCCAGCACTTTAGCACTGCTAAGGGCTTTTTGCCTCCATCCCAATGTGTATTTATGCACACCTTCTCTAAAGACTGTTTAATCGAAATCCTCAGCAGAGATCAGAACGAACATTCCACACAAGTGCCCAATCAATTAAGACAGTCACTCTCTCATTACATAAAATCCAACAACTCTGAAAGAAGTTCAAGAGCTCTTTCTGAAGCCAGACTCTGCTCTGGGGTTACTGAGTGCATCTCAGGCAAAATTTGGAATTGTGCTGTGTTCTCCAAACATGAAGCTACGTAATGATCATCACCAGCATCCTCACCAGCATCATTGTCTTGAAAGAAGATTGCTGCTGATGTATTTTGTGTGGGGCCCAAGCCAGTAGACAGTCTGAGAAGCCTTTAGCTGCTTGAGCCCTCTAGGAGCAATAGGAGGAGAGACAGCTGCATTGCAAACCCTGGCAGGCAGCACAAAAATATCAAATAGTCCCTAAATTCCACAGCAGTCTCAAGAATTAGGTGCCACCAAGCATAATTTGAAATGTAATTTTATTATCTGGGGAAGATGAATGTTTAAAATTTAGATACCAGGAGTTAAGTGAAGCTGAACTAGGTACTATGAGTCTGTGTTTTTAACTGTAGCTCCCAAGTTTCATATTCAAGAAATCTGGACCTTTCTCTAGCAATGTCTGCATCCCATTCCTCACCAAGCCATTGTATAGGATTTTTCCAAGGGATTTACAGGATTTTTCCAGTCATAAAACTGAATCTTTCATGTGTGCATATTGTTTGAGCCTCAGGAAGGGGTAAAATAGGAAGGGCAGGTAGAGGAAAAGCAAAGCATCGTGTTCCCTCAGGAAGGCTTTATCTCAGAGGAAAAACCTTACCAGCCCCTTACGGAGCCCTGCAGGCATCTGTGCCAGGCAAACAAGGAGCACCTCTGCAGTCACCATTCCCTGGCAGCAGGAAGCAGAAAACTCTCAGCTTTTATCCATGTTTGAATCTCAGAGATGAGCTGTGACTTCTAGAAAAGATCTCTCTTCCTGAGGCTAGCATCTTACCTAAAATGCTAATAAAAATTAAAAACAATGCTCTCAGATTTATAGTGCCTCATTCTGAGGAAACCCACTTGCTGCAAGAACCTCCTCCTTTCTTTAGTTGTCGTATAAATAAACATATATCTTCCTTTCATCTAAAAGATATTTAACCATTTTCCATGCTGTTCTCAATTATAAATGAGAATGGGCCAAACCATAACCCCCACAACACTCTTCAAATGATCTTTTTTCCATTATAATTGATATTTTAGATCATTTTATAACCACCTCAGCTATAAATTCACCCCCATTATTCGTAATAAGTGCTGGCCTCATGTAAGTGTGTTGGCTGTTTTCCCAGAATAATGCTTTTGGAATGGAATCTGTTCATACTGGGGGGAGTGGAAGAGAGTGAGGGATGACCTGCAACCCTAATAATCTCATTAATAATTAATCATAGTATGAGACGATAGAAATGTTCTCCATAGTTAATCGTGGTCTCATCCCTTTAAAACTGTGATGTAGAAATACTGACAAGGATTCCTTCTACCCATCAAAACAGCTCTGCCCAGACCAGCCTGTTTGTCAGTTCAGAGCTGGCAAAATGTAAATTTGCAGCAGAACTGAGTAGTGCAGCAGCAAGAGTGCAGGGAGTGAAGAACAGGCAACCCCTGAGATGGTGGGGCTTGGAGGGGAACAGGTTTGTGCCCTGAAAAAAAGATACCACCACTGTATGTCCCCACCATGCACCCAGGTGAATACAGTGACAGGTTGCTTCCCCAGAGCCTGAAAAGGAGTCTGCACATTTCTGCTCTGCCTGTGCAAAGTGCCAGACCCAACAGCAAAGGAGTGCTGCCTGCATCCTGTCCTGTTGAAGGCATTACCTTGTTTACCGCAACAGCTCTGAAAATTTATCAGAGTTGTTGCTCTGGCACAAAGCTTTATTAGAGGCTCACTCCCCTCAGCTGCCCTAGCTGAATGGCTGAGACCCCTTGCTCACCCAGGGGTAACTGTCTGCAGACCCCTTAAGAGCATCCCCTTCCCATGCTCTGCCTGCAGCAGCCACTGCTGTTCTTCCTGCAATTCTTGGGCTGCTGGGAAGGTGAGAAGAGGCAAAGGGCCAGAGTGAAGTGTGGGCTCTAGTCCTACTAAAGGAGATTAAACTGAAGAGGTAGGACTGCAGCAACGAGGCAGTGGAGTGCCCTGAACAGGACCATTTCCTGCAGCAGCATGTAGAGGGACAGGGTGAGAGTGTTGCTGAGACAGACTTGGGTAGGGATTGCAAGGGCAACTACTGCTGCAGTGTATCTTGATGGGGACTGCAGCAGAGATGGCAGCGTTGGAAAGTGGGTGAGCAAATGGCTCTACATCCCTGGACTGGGAAGCCCCTGTAGTCTGCACACTCCATGGGCTGAAAGTACATGCCTAATCTGCCAAAGCCTCCCAGCCAGCTCTCTTCATGACCATGTGGCAGGGTGACATATGTGCTGTAGGCAAGAGAGTGAAACAAGCCAGCAGACAAGCTCAGGGAGGGCAGGGCTGGCAGTTCAGCTGCGTGTCCTGGTTGGAAGTACTTGGATGAATAGGTAGGTGGCTGCAGCCTGCAAGGGCCTGTGGGAGTGCAAAGTAGTGGAGTCACAAGTGATTGGCTTTGTTGCCATTGTTATTTGAGATTAAAACTAAGCAAATAATCGAGGAAACTTGCATTACTTGTGTCCCGGTGTTGCGACAACTTGGGTTGAAACCAAAGTTGGTAGAGCAAACATCAATCTGCCATTTCCCTACTCTCTTTTTCTTGTCTGGCAACCAAACACTGTTCTTCTAGTCCAGGTTATTTGCCATAGGAAAAAAAGGAGACAGAAGAATAGAAGGTAAGTTATAATAGACAATTGCAATTAATCCCCCAAATGGCATCACCATTGACCTGCAATTTCGTGGATTACACATAAATTGAAGTTGTATAAAAGAGCATATTGTCTCCATGGCATGGCAGTGGACAAATGTGATGGTCTGGGAGGAAGGCTACTGAGGTTAATGGGAGAGCACCTTTGTTATTTCTCCTTCTTGTCTGCCCCTGCACTGTGGTCAGAAAAAAAGCTAGATAACATCAAAACCATGTCCTGGACCTTAGTGATAGCTCCTCTCTCCTCTTTCCTTCCATCCAATACCATCTACTGTCTGTCATGCTTCCCAAGGCACCATACACCCCTACAGGGCTTTGCCTACACTGTCGGCTGGGTTACCTATTTACAACATCTTGAGTTCATTTAGGCTTTTACTGCATTGCCAGAACTCCTCTGAGGAATGCAAGAGGAAGAAAATAATTGTCTGCAGCAGTTCATGTTGCAGAAAAATCTAATTAAATTTCAAGGATGGAGATGGCTTCCTTCCACTAAAGGCTTTCCCCTGCTGAATTGCAAAAGCATATTGCAAATAACAAAGGGGCTAAAACTCAAAAATACACCAAAGGAAAAAAGCAAACAAAAATTGCCACAAGAATGTTTTATGCCAGAAATCATTAGAAAACTGCAATTGAAAGGCCATTACCAACTCCCACTATAATAAAAGACATTATAATTGTAATCTGAACAACTCGCGTGACACTTTCCACATTGTATACTTATCTCTCATGGGACACATCTTGGCACTGCTGCTTATTAATGTAGGTGATAATCATGTAATGAATAGCTAGATTGATAAGAGTATATTGAGAACAGCTGCTAAAAATAGCTAAAATAACAATGCACATTATATCTTTTCTGGAATCCTTGAAAAGAAACAAGAAGAACAGTCTTTAAAAATTATTTAAAATATGAAATAAAGATAACCATAGCATTTAGAAAAAAATGTTCCAATCAGGACTAATTTTAGGTTTCACATTTTTCTTGTTAGAGCAGGAATCTGTCCTAGTGAGCAAAACAAATCACATAGGTAATTAGGTATTGAAGAAAAGGTAGGTGTATATCTCTAAACTGTAATATCACCTGTATTTGTCAAGTTGGAAAACATACCTGTTTTAAATTAGTGCTTTTTCTGGATGACAGCAAATTCCTCTTAAAACTATCATCGTTTCTCCTTCTTTTTCCATTTCAGTTATTTGGGTGTTTCCTTGCCTGGGAGACTCGAAATGTGAGCATTCCTGCTTTGAATGACAGCAAGTACATCGGGATGAGTGTATACAACGTGGGGATAATGTGCATTATCGGTGCTGCTGTTTCCTTCCTGACTCGGGACCAGCCCAATGTGCAGTTCTGCATCGTTGCTTTAGTCATAATATTCTGCAGCACCATTACTCTCTGCCTCGTGTTTGTACCTAAGGTAGGTGAATTTGTTTTACACGGATCTGGATTTTTTTCCTGCTGTTTTGTAATTATGATGTAAGGTGTAGGTGTTTATCTCCTTTTCAAGCAGAGGGGAGTGTATGAATTCTTAACCAAGCCCATCCATAAACTCTTCTTTCCGGACCGTGAAGGAAAAACAAAGCTTCATGACATTTTGGAGCAAGTGTGAATGCATGAGCTTCTAATGCCTTTATTTTTACTGAAACTGTAACTGGGGAAACAAAAGTTGTTTTCTTTAGTTTCAATGGAATAGCCTCTATTTCCAACTTTCAGGAAATTTTTTGAAAGAGTAGAGATGTAAATGGAGATTCAGAGGGACAAGTCCTGTTGTCTATTATGCCGTGTTTCTTTTCTTCCTTCTTCTTTTTGGTGACCAGTTATAGGTACCAAAGGAATGGCATAAAGCTGTCTCTGGGGAGTTTTAGGTTGAATATTAGGAAAAGGCTCTTCACCCAGGGGGTGATTGGGCACTGGGGAGGGATATCCAGGGAAGTGGTAACAGCACTAGCCTGATGTAGTTCAAAAAGCATTTGAACAGAGCTCTTGGTGTGATCCTTGGGGTGTTCCTGTGCAGGGCCAGGAACTGGACTTCAGTGATGCCAATGGGTCCCTTCCCAGAATATTTTGAGATTCTTATATACCCCAAGCAAGATCATCAAGATGTCTGTTTCTATACCTACAAAATAGTAAGATCTCTGTAGTTCACTACCATGATAAGAGATCAATTGTGTTGAAACCTCTAAGTATTCATTTATGGTGGTACAATAGGCTTTGTCAGTACCTCAGAGGAAAACTGTATGTGTGCTGCAAATGACACTGAAGTTATATTTAGTAACTTCAGTGAATATTAAAGGACAAAGTGAGGCACAGACTGTGAGACACATGGTTTCATTTCCTTTTGCTCTTTTGGGCTCAGAGGACAGGTTCATTGTGCCTTGTTGGAGGAATCAAGAAGATACTTACAGAGGGCTGGAAGTTGATCACTTCCCTTGCAGAGTTAAGCTTTAGAAGTGAATATGACATCTTGAATGAAGGAAAAACTGTTTTTTAGGTAAACTTACTTAGCAAAGGGACTACTAGGGAATGCATTCGATGTTTTGAAGTAAAATGTTCAATTCTATTCATTTTAAGTGGCTTCCATAAATATAGCTTATTCCCCCAAACTAGATACATACGCTGTTGGGTGTCTGAAACATTTGCAAAGAAAAATGTAGGTCTTTTTGCCTCTAGAATCTGTTTTTAGATTTTTCAAGTGAGTATTTATAAGAGGCTCTTTATTAGACAACATTCAATCAATGCATTGAGCAAATTGTAGTCAGTAGATTCTGGTGCTAAGTGACATCCCATCTACTGGGGGGCCAAGAACCATGTGTGCAAAAGAAGCCAAAGAAACAAGCTAATAAACCTACCTCAAAGAGTAATCACTGAAAGAAATTAGAGGCACAGGCCAGCAATAGAAGCTGATTTGTGATCTGCAAAAAAAAAAAAGCAATGTAATTCGTTCTTGAGGACTGACTAAACATAATGTTTTTGCAAAATTTGCAATTCACTTCTCAAATATTAAAAAGCCATACAGACATGTATAGTCATATTTTTGTTCTGGATCTTAGGGAAGAATCCCAACTTTATTCTAAAGTGAACATTCACAAACACGGCAATAGATATTTTGAAACACTGCAAGATTTAAGTAGGTAAGCCATATTAAAACTCTGATGCCAAAAATACCTCCAAAGAATGTCAGAACTCTCTTCAAAGAGAATTATTAATGCTGTCCTTGCCCTTTGCCCCTTTGCTTTCATGCTCCTTTGCCCATCCTTCTCTTCTCTTGTCACAGGCTTTGAAATTACTTTTCTGATCACTTTTTTAACCCCTTTCTCTGATCTTCTTTTAAACCCCAATTACCCTACCCTCATTTTTCCTCTCAGTTCTTTTTTACTCAAAATACAAACATGAACCATAGCCTCCTAGCATGAAGTCCTTAACCTCTTTCTGTGAATTGTCAGGCTTCCAAATGCTTAGCTATTTAGCAATAAAATTCATCACTGGATAAGGTACCAGAAAAAAGATGTTGAAGCAAGGGCTAGAATGCAGCACTTCCAATGCCCATGTGAGTGTTTTCACAGCTGGAGAGTTCTTCTAGCACTCGTATATATTGTCTTACATCTCCTCTGGCTGTGCTGTGCCACGATCACAGCAGGACAGCTGGCAAAGCACTCTCCCCTCAGCCTGCTCCAGCACAGGTTGCACAGTACCTCATCTGGACACCACAGAGGATTACATCCAACACTACCTGGTTTGTACATCTAAGTAAGATGTTAGTGTGAGAAAGGCACAAAATCTCTACCCTGAAGCAATTACGTCATAAATTAGTACAGTCTTGGAGACTCGGGAAGATTTCTGGTGAATACTAAAGCCTGTTGCTCATCAGGCACAAGGGATGATAATGAAAACCTGGAAGACTTCACTTTTTCATGTATTAAACTGACCAGACAGATGCAAGCAGTAATGTGGTTCTGAGCCAGGTGAGTGCCACTACTTCTCTGCTATATGAGTGAAGTGCATTCCTTTTAACTAATCTTCAGCAGTCTTTTGGGTCAATAGTGCTGAAATTCAGTTTTACCCCACAGCCCTTTTATGAATCTAAATAGGCAAACACTCAACAATGTGGACACACTAAGGAATGAAACATGACATTTTCCCCTTCCTTCTTGTCAGCTCTCCTAATCTTATTTACTCACAACATGGCAATTATTATACTTGTCCACTTAAATGTCCACTTCATCTGTTGCCATTTTGTTTAGTACCAACTGCCTTAGAAAAAAACATGAGGAAAATCCCATAGCAGAGTAAGAGAGATCAGAGGAAAAAATGCTCATTACCCTCTCCATTTAAAGGTGCAAATGTTGATAGCATTATACTGGTGTTTACAGTAACTATACACGTTCTTGTTATCCAAACAAAAACTTTCCAAACACTGTTAAAACCATTGTAGATTTCTGCAGTCAAAGGTGTCTTGTACAAGTTAGGTACAGAATTCAAGCACCTGCTGTGTATATTTTTACTGTTAGAAATTAACTGCTATGTCTAATTATTACTTTAAGGACCAAGATTTCTGTAGTGCTTTTCAGCATATCCTTCACTTCTTTAAAAGAAAAAAAATTCATAAGCATTCTCTCTTTGTGAAGTTGTTGTCACAAGCTTATCCATGTTTATGAAGCTTCCATGTCTTTCCATTTTTTCTACTCCATCCATTTTAAGACACAACACTGGGCTCACTTGTAGCTGCCCAGCCAGTGCATACCATTTCTGGCTGCAATGACATTAACACATTAATTCTGATCCAGTTTCCTGCAGAGCAGCAAGGCAAAATCAGTTCTAGGGATTAAAACATTCCTTTTCTGTGTGGGTAGCATTTTATGCCTATTTGCAGTTGGCTCTGTGGATATTCAACATTGACCCTTTGTAAAAATTGAAACTGTATAGATGTAAGACAGCAAGATACAAGTTCCACTGACTTTACGGTAGAAAGATAAATTAAAAGTCTCATCTAACCTCATTCTTTGTACAGTATGAACCAACAATGTTTCCCATGAACTTTTTAATCTAGTCCACACCATGTGAATTAATTAATACACCATGTCTCTGTTGCAAAACACCCAATCTTTAGCCATGAACTCCCAGGTGAAGAAAATTCAATGGCAATACTTCTCTCTTATATTCAGTTTGAACTTAGACTGCATCAAATTGCAGAACTTTTATATTGTAATGCTTTTGCCTGCTGCTTTAAGAAGCTTTGTAATTACCATTCTTCACCTTTAACTTCATCTAGTTTTTGGTCTGGGACTTAGACACATCAGTTATTACAAGCAGCCTAATTTGAAACAAAGAATTGTGAGAGTGATGACACTTCCCTCTAGAAAGGCTCAGCTACAGCAAGACTTGGTTACTTCCAGATGAATAGTTCCTAACTCCTTTGAGTATCTCTACTAGCATTTGACCACATTCACAACAGGGAAAGGTTTTTTTGATGTTGAAGTGAAAATTTTGTTTTCGGCTTGTGCCTCCCTCCCTTTCACTGCAGATCATTGAGAAAAACTACCTTCATCCTCTACTCTCTTCCATTCTATATTGAATACACATGACAATGTCATACCCCCCCCGCCCAGTTTCTTCCATCTCAAGGCTAAATAATCAGTCACTATTTGTATCACCAAGTCTGAGACTTTCTTCAGCATCTTTGTGGCCCTTCTCTGGGCTTTCTTTACTACACCTATTTCTTGTTGTGGGTAGCCCAAACCCGGACACAACATCCCAGGTATGCTCCTCAAGCTGAGTAGAAAGGAAGGATCACCTCCATTGGCCCAGGGTGCTGTTGGTTCATGTTCCACCACAGTTTCCAGTGCCTTTTCTGGAAATGTCCTTTCCAGCCAGAGAGCCCTTGTGCTGGGGGTTGGTGCTTGGGGTTTATTTCTCCTCAAGGGCAGGACTTAGTATTTCCTTTTTCCTAACTTTATGAAATTCTTGTTGGCCCAGGCCCATTTCTTTCCAGACTGAGGAACAGCATTAGCAGCTGGCTGCCACAATCCTCTGAGCCTGTCAGTTCAGCCCAGTTTGAATCCACTTCAGTGATCCCTTGCCCAGTCACTTTATCAGTTTAACTATGAGGGTGCTCTGAGAGACAGTGTTAAATCTTTGCTTAAGTCAAGAAAAATAACTCTCTACCCTCATCTACCAGCCCAGACATCTCACTGAAGACAGCTATAAATCAGGTTGGTCAGGCAGGATTTCTCTTTCATAAATCAACAGTGACTGCTTATAATCATGTTCTTGCTCTTAATGTGTTTGGAAATGGCTCCCCAGAGGATTTACTGCAGCATCCCCTATGGACTGAGATGAAGGTGGCAAGGAGGCATTTCCCCAAATTCTTCTCTCACATCTCCTGAACGCAGTTGTGACATTTCCTTTCTTCCAATCCTCAAAAACTGCTCAAAATCAACATTGTGTTCCAAAAATAACTGAAAGTGGCCCCATGATGACATGGACCAGTTCCCTTAATCCTCAGGCATATGACTTGTCAGGTTCGCTGAGCTGGATGTATTCAATTACTTTAGAGGTCTGGAATTTCTGAAGGCAAATTTTACCAGTAAAGACTAAGGTGAAGAAGACACAGAGCACCTTAGCCTTCTCCATCTACTTTACCACCTGAAAAACAAAATGTATCATCTGCAAGCGTCATCCCAATCTGCAGCCTTGGTCTGAAAATACCTGCCCGGGACTGTGCTCTTCAGAGTCTGAGCAGTCAGATTCTCTTGGTCAGAAGTTAGGGCCTTACTTCATGCCACTGGAGCTGCAGAACAGTTCCATGCTCTTAAGAATAAGAGGAATCAATTCCAAAATGCAGCTATTCCACAAAATCTGGCTGGGCTGTGCATATGAAATGATTGCCGCTTCTCTCTTTTCAGACAACTCAACACTTTTGAACTTATGGTTCCATGCCTGACCTCTCAGAGCAGGGATATCCTTCAGCTTTGTCTGTATATAAATATATATGTGTATATATGTATGCTGCTTGGCAAGTAACATAAATTTTGTATTCTCTAGAGTAATCTGAGAATCTCTCTCCCTGCTGCCAAACAGCAGTAGCTTTCTCTCCTCATGTCGAGGTGGTATTTTCACATTGTCAACGAGTGTTAATTTTTACTTAGATTTGCTTAAATTAAATATGTTTAAGGTTAACCTTTTTTTTTTAAGTGACTTATTTAATTTGTTTGAACAGATTTGGTTTATTTTGGGTTGCAAAAAGCTAATTACGTTTCTATTATCTCCAGAGTGAAAATTCCCATGCGTTCTCTCTGTTAATACTCCTGCTTCTTGTCTCTCATTGCTTGAGTGTTACTTGCAACTTGTAGGAAATGAGAAATCTCAGATATAACTGTGCTTGGGAAGAGAATGGTTTGGTGGATTTTTATTTTTTTTTTTGAAGGAATATATTCTTTGAAAGTATAAACATATCAATGAAGGAGAAAAATACGTTTGATTGAATATTAAAATATATTTTAATATAATTAAAATCTTCTGAATTATTTTTTTCCTATTTTTTGAATGCTTCCCTTCTCATAATCATTTCCATTCAACCCATTCTATAAAGTTATTCAGAAATCATCTCAAGTAGTGCACATGGGAAGCAGAACTCACTTTCCAGAGTTTTAGATGTGAAAGTCAAAAAGGAGCTCTTGGTTCACCTTTCAATATTTTGAGATACAAAATAAATAGCTGCAAAAATAAGCCAGGATTTCTTAAGGCTTTTCAACCTTTCAGCTCATCACACTGCGAACAAATCCAGATGCAGCCACACAGAACAGACGGTTTCAGTTCACTCAAAATCAAAAGAAAGAAGATTCAAAAACATCAACATCAGTCACCAGCGTCAATCAGGCCAGCACATCTCGACTAGAAGGATTGCAGTCAGAGAACCACCGCTTGAGAATGAAAATTACAGAGGTATTGTTTACTGTATATGCTGCCTAGGCACTTCATTTTTCATTGTTGTTTGTTGCAATTCTGCAGTCTGCTTAAAAGCTGACTGCTTTCTAGAGAAAAAAGTTAACTTTCCCCACAGAAATAACAGGAAAGAGACAGTTTATATGGGTTGCTAACTAGTACAGCAAATACATAGCGGGTGTGATGAAATGAAAATGTGCCTTAGCAAAATGGAATTAAACTTGCCCTATTTATTTGTGACAGGCCAATTACGCTGCTGTTTCACATGGACATGCTGAGCTCCACAGCTCCAGAAGTGTAACCTTTACAAGCCAGCATAACAGAGATCCGCAGCCCCAGGGGCACTGAAGGGCTGTCTTTGTTCCTGTTTATGGCTGAGTTCTGAGGCTGCTGCTGCTGTTATTTCTCAGCCTCTCTCAGAGTTTGCTCAAAAACTTGCTAGACAGATTTTTACATCTTCCATGAAACAGAATTACATCTTTTCTTAAGGCAAAAAAATACCTTTATGAATGTGTGAGCTGACTCTTTTGGCACAAAGGTGGTGGTTTCTTCAGTACCTATGGGGGAAAGGCTGAGTACATGGACTACATGAATTTCATTAGAACTATAGCATGTACCCTTATAGTTACGTCCATCCTTGCTCAGCAGACCTGAAACGATGACAACCAGTCTTGAACACTGCCCAATTTTTGAGACAAGATAACCATAACTGATCATATCATAAAGAAATTAACCTTTTCTTGCCCAGTCTGTGTTCTTATACCTTGAAGAAAAACTATTTCATTGCAGCAGTTATTTCTTTGCCCAGATCCTAAGTAATGACAATTGCCTGGGTAACTAAAGGATATTTACTCAGGCTGCCAAAGAGTCCAAATGTAAAAGTTATCTCTGCCTTGTTAAAGAAATTTAGTTCAGGTCCCTTTCATGTGAGAGCCTTGGAATTTTTAATGAAGGCCCAGCTGCCTGCTGGCTATTTCTGTTCCTTTACTCTACTGTAGTTTTTTTTCTACTAAGCCTCCTAACATGAGATTTCAGCCTGTGCCTTGCAAGGCTCACAATGGCGAGCACAGGTAAGGCTGATCAGAGCAGCCCCAGTAGTACTTGCAGGGCCCTGCCTGTTTCCTTTGGACTTCACTTAAACAGATTAAATTCCCAGAACCAGTGAGTCCAAATCAGTTTCATTGTCAAGGGGGTTTGGAATGTGCTCTACCATGGCTAGCAGCTACATCTCTGGCTCATCTAGTTTGAGTTGCTGTGTCTCAGTTCTGTAAGGAATATTGTGAAGCTAAATTCAGCTCTTTTAAAACTCAGCTAAACTGGTAGTGAGTGGGGAGTACTCTGGACACCACACCCTGCACAACTGCTCCCAAAGATAAGGAAGTTTGTTTCCTGTAATTTTCTATTGGGGCTGCAGACAATTGAGTACAAGTCAGCCTCTGAGGAGAGCACAGTGTGCTCTGCTCAGTGCTAAAAGTGCATTCTTGGTAGAGTTGACTGCAGTCACTCACATGACTGGACAGGCCATAGTTCCCTTATCTTCTCCTGTATGTTCAATGATTTAATGGATGAAGTGGTTATAGCTATGTATACCACAATTTTACATGTAGGTGAAAAATAGTTGGGAGGTTTTCAGACTGGGCTTTCTTATTACACCTATGTCTCTCTCGTTTCTCAGTGCACCTGAATGGTTTCTACATTCAAAAGGACAGCTTTTAGCTTCTACTAAAGCTTATTCCTGTCCTATGCCCTGTGTACAATATCACAGCTGAACACAATTTGTTACTTGTAACATTATTTTTAGAGTTAGTGTAGTAGTGCTACAAGAAAACCCTATTTGTCACAGTGTAGCAATTGAGTTACCACCTGTCTTCCAGTCTAATTCTAGAAAGCTGTGCCTCAGTACAGATACCTGAAGCCAGGACTCTTGAATTTTGAAGGATTTGTGCTCTCTTTGTTTTGCAGCTGGACAAAGACTTGGAAGAGGTCACAATGCAACTTCAGGACACTCCTGAGAAAACAACGTACATTAAGCAGAACCACTATCAGGACCTTAATGACATTCTTAGTATACGGAACTTCACAGACGGCAAAGGTGAGTGCTAGTACAATCCATTAGTAGCTTAACATACCAAACCTTTGAACAGCAATCTCATTGAATTGGTTTCAGAGCGCTCAGACCTTGGTAAGAATGTTTAAATACTTTGGTTGATTTACTGAGGGTAATACATTAAGCTACATGGTACTCACTGAGTAGTTATTTCTGTATAAATGTCTGCTATTGTAATACACAGGGTGAAGTGGGAAAATTTTAGAAGTGTACTTGTGTTCAGAAGACAAGTTTTTTGTGCTGCATGGAGAGAGGAAAGTCACAGAATTTTAAACCCAGTTTAACATGTGCTTGCCTGACTAGGATGCTGAAATCCTGCTTTTGGACACTCCTATCAAGCACGTAAAAGAGAAGCATGTAAATATTTCAGTGCTGATTTGGCTTCTAAATGCAGAATTGAAGCCACTCATGTATGAAAATTCTTCCCTAGGAACTGATAAAAAAGGATTTAATGACAACTGTAATATTCCTAAGTTGCATCTCCTGTGCCTCTTGCATCACTCCCTGAAGAAATACATGCAAGAGAATTGCTTCCATTAGAGCCATTCTGCTTTTTGGGAAGCAGTAAAATCTGGTGCATAGTGCAATAAAAGTGGAAGCCAGGACACCCACCTTCCATATCTGACTCTAGAATGGATCTACTTTGTGACATCTGGCAAATAGCTTTGTACCCCTGGCTATTCCTATAGTGTGGGAAAAACTGGTTGCTCTGTGTTCAGATTTCGTGTATTTAGATGTTTGCTACACTGCAAGGCTCAGGCTTCCTGCTGATGTGGCACCATAGGCTTGATTAAGTGGGACAAAAGTTACTCCTGTAAATAAATTTGAGGAATAATTTCAGAACAACAACAACAGTTCAAATATATTTTTGATGTATATTGAAATTTCAGTTTGATGAGGTTACTTTTTCTTGCACCTTTTGTTTTAGCCTAGGTATGCACTGGATTGTATAACTTGTGTCAAAAAGAAGAAAAAAGGAGAGCTCCCAGTGTCCTTTTTGAAAGTGAAAAAAAAAGACACAAGAGGGGAAAGGAGGAAAAGGAAAACGTAAATAGCTGCTGGAGGCGTGTGATTATTGGGCTGAGATCAGGAGCAAGAACTAACATCAGTGAGTGGGATGAGGCAGTTTGAAAGGAACACATAGAATGTTCCTCTCATGTCAGATGCTCCAGGAAAAATGATAGATCATGAATAATATTTCAAGCAGAAAAGATACATTGCATTGTGCCAAATGCCCATCTGAGTTTGGGTTTTAGAAACAAAAAAGGATTCTCAAGAAATACACTGGGTATAAATTTAGGATGGATGCTTCCTACAGCAAGATGCACTCCATTAGCAGTAGGAGGCTGGCAATGAAATCAAGTATAAAATATAACCTTTCTGCACTTACTTGTGGCTATGTCTACAAAAGATATTGATGCCTAACTGCTGCTTTAGCAACAGCATTCAAGATTGTCTTTGTTCCTAATTTTCCCCAGTACAGCTCCCCAGCTTTTACATTTCTGCTGTGGGTTGCATATTTAAAATCATCTGTAAGCACGAAGCCCTAATGTCCAGATAGCTTGGAACTACTTATTATTGGGACTTACAGGGTAGATATTCTGCATACTGAAGTTGCTGGACAAAATTTTCTCAGTGGACCTACCACATAAATCTTCACACAAAAGGTGGGATGGGTGAAGAAAGATGCTTTCCTTTGTCCAACTTTTTATGGAAAGGTTAGAGCATCCATTCACCTGGGAATGAGGACGACCTGGATCCCAGTTTGCAGAAGGTGTTTGAAGCTTGGTTCCACACAGGTGGCAAATACTCCACACATGCATATTATAGTCTATCCTGATTCTGACACAAGTGACATTGAATATGCCTAATTCCAGGCTCTGAACCGCTGCCATCTGCAACCCTTGCTAGCCATTTCCTGTCCCTCCAATTCCATTTCTTCTTCCTCTTATCTTTCCACATTTCCCTGGCCCTTATCTACATCTGAATCTCCTCTCTGTTTCTCTCACTGCACCCATTCCCAATAGTCAGCCTATGTGCTTAATAGAAATTTGCCATTCCAATCAAAATAACAAGGCTTTGGAGAATTCATGCTGCTGAGTCATGCTGCTGCTGCTGTGCAGATTCAAACAGACATCACTTAAATGGTACTTAAAAAAATTCTGGCCCTTACGGCTACAGGAAAGCTAACTCTAAATGACATGGCTATGCTTTCTGTAGCTGTGCATTTCATGAGCTTTCAGTAAAGGAAAGTACAGAAACTTGAAATTATGCATCCCTGGTGGTACTTGAGTGAAGCTTCAGAATTGTAAATAATCTATTAGTGTGACCTATAAGTGACCATCTCTCCCATCCCCACCATGCAACTGGGGAAACCAGTCCAGTATTGGTTTTAAGATGATGATGAGGTTTGTGCCTTTCTTGATCTTGTGAAAAATGTGAGCTGTGAGAGCAGGAAGAGGACAGTGAAGAGAGAGGCTCAAAACAGCAGCTGACTTGGAGCTAAAAATCATAGCAGATAATTGCCACATTTGCTTTGTGGTTCACTTCTGTGTGAATTGTTTTTGTAAAATACCTTGCTGTTCTGGAGGAGCTCCCACAGAGAATGCCATGTAGTGCAACCCCATTGCTATTGCTTACACAAACTCACAGCACTACTCTTCACAGAACAGATCATAACTGGGGATTTAGGCAATGCATCTCGAACAAGCCCTCATCAAACTTTAATGTCATAGTACATTTCACCAGGCTTCTGATCTGTAAAAATTGCCCAGAGTGAAAAATCCTAATTCCTACAGCTATGTGCCGAAGGAGTTTGTTTGATTTGTCTCTTCCTTCCCCATCACTCTCATTTTCATCAAACATATGGCTTTAAGATTCAAAAGTGAAATTACTTCAGTCAAAATAGGTAGAAACATCTGTGAACTTCTCTATCTGCCTGACCTCAGGCAGGGTTTCATAACTTTGGGATTCCTGGTTAGTTATTAACAGCAACAGCTCCTGGTGTATCCCAGGAGCCCTTTGCTGGCACAGGGTCTACTTCTTCACAGCACATTTCAGTGCATCTCATTTAAAGAGATATTCTTTGAGACACTCATCTCTTGTTCAGAAATCCATAATGTCCCTGAGACATCTACAGCAATTGGCTGTGTAAGAAAAGCAATTAGGAAAATGGGATTTGCGGTTTATGGCTTGATTGCTTTCTTTTAATGCAGGCTTTTTAGCTGCACTGCTACATAGCTTTGAGTGGTCAAGCAGTTTTCAGCATGCTCCATGGACTGTGGCTCTGAGACTTCAAATGGCTTCCCCAGCTGAATTTAAAAGGGCATCCCCTTAACTTCATTTCGTACATTCCTCGCATGACTTTGAGTCTCTGTTCTTGCTAGTGACCTCAGCTATGTGCACTGGGCAACACTGACTTCTCCCCTGGCATTTGTGGGATCTGATGGCCTTGCTGGAGTGGCAGAACCACATTAAAGCCTGGGTTAGTGGCAGGGATGGGATGTGGGGGAGGCCAGCCCTTGGCTCTGGCCATCCCTGTCACTGACAGAGCCATTCGGCAAGAAGAGTTGGGCTTGGAGGCACGGCTGTGTTTGCCAGGCTGACATTTGGAAAAAAAGGAGGACAAACTGGGATGCTGTGTGATGGGGGGGTGGGGCCTAGAAAATTTTGCTACATTTGGAATCTTACTCTCTTACTCTACTTGACTTCTTTTTGATGTTTTAATACATGAAATTATTTCCATGTGATGTAATCCACAAAATCATGGATTGAAAGGGTTTCATATAAATCAAAGCTTAGAAGAAATCCTGCAGAAGAATCTCCCTCTCCCTTGGCCAGTACATTTCAGAGGAGCATGTTAGGGAAATTAAGGAATGACAGCCATTCTATGGGATGTACAGAAGCAGCAAGAGACAGCCTTGCCACAGTCTCCTCTTAGGAGCAAACCCTTTTTGCAGGTTCTCTCTCTGCAGGCACCTTCCTTGCTCAGAAAACCTTGTCTGTTTTAAGCCAGAAATCAGTCTTTACTCATTGCTGTAAATGGGCTGGGAGCATTCATTTACATGTCAGATATGCCTACATACTGTCACTTGTCACCCCACTCTGATGTTTCCTGGTGTTAGTTTTTCCCCATGTAAAAGCAGCTCAAAGAAAAACAGATTTCAAAGGCATGTTGCTCACAAATGCAAAGCAAAACAAAGTGCATCTGTGATAGATGGGGGAAATATTATTTCTATGAAGTTCGATTCAAGCATAAAGGTTGAGATTGAAAAATAGTTTCAAAGGTAAGGGCTTTCAGAAATAACTCCTTTAAAGAGATGCTGTTTTGAAGCAAGGATATAGTTTCTTTCTTTACAGAGATATATAGAGATATGTATGCTAGTTTCTATGAAGCCTAACAAATTGATTCAATCCTGAAATTGGAGCTTGTTTCTATTTCACCAGGGAGACCAACCTGTCAGAGGTTCAGTAGCTGCCCTTTCTTGCACAGAAATGAATCTGTAGTAAAGGGATTTTCTTCTGATATAAAGTAGTATAAATCAGAGTAGAATCTTGCTGGTTTTTCTTTTTAAAAAATCTTCCTCTCAAAACACAACTATCAGAAGCTATGATTTAGATTACCAGTGCAGTGTGCTTACTTCAGGAGAACTTTTTTTCTGATTACCTGGCAGACGATGTGATCATTTAAATTTTTCCTTTCAGTTTAGTTTCTTAACACCCTATTGACATGAAAAACAGAGACTGGCTAGTCATGTTTCACAGTCCAAACAACAAAACTGGAAAAAATTACAGCAGGTTTTCAAAATCTACCTCTAGCTTTAAAGTTTCCTGAGCTCTTTCCTGAGTAAATCACCAAAGTTACCTCTGCCAGATCTTATAAGACCTTATTAAGCCACGCTTGCTTCTTTGTGGAGCGTTATATATGCTATCTAGCAAAGAGAAACAACAGTAGAATTGAAAGATGTTGGATGAAGAGTAGTTCTGTCATCCAGTTCTAAGCCATCAGAGGAATATTGCCACTAAAGCGTAATGATGAAGATGTTCAATAAAGCTGCAGCGTACAAACATCAACAAAACAAGCCGCTAGTTAAAAAAAACATGTTTTCTAAACTCTTGGAAGAAACTGAAGCATCATCAGTCACCTGGTGCTTTCTGCCTGCAGCTGAATGAGAGTTGTTAAAATGCATGGCACAGTTTAGCCTGCCCAGGTAATTTTGGCAGCACGAGGTTGCAGAGTGATTATAGGTCACCCCTGGCAGAGGGAGAGGAGAGCAGCTGGGAGCAGTGACCTCTTTGCTGAACCCCTCGGAAGCCTGCATCAGGTGTGCTCTTGCAGCTCAGAGCTTTGTAAATGGGAGCTGTTTCTTTGCTACAGGTAGGCAAAGGTCCCGAGCCGAAGCCTCCTGGCTCTCGCCGACCACGGGCAGCGAGCTGTTTAATAATGAGCCCATCGCTGAGTGCTCTGTGGGGCCCTGGAGATGTATTTGTCTTTTCTCCCGACAGCTTTCTGAATGGAAAGTGCTCAGCCATCACTTACCCAGACTTCTAAGATCCGGTTTGAGGTCTACAAAGGTGAAAATTATTTAGAAGGTGCTTCTGGCTAATGTAATTTCATTTTAAAAGGTAGTTACATCATCCCGGTGCAATTTACTGGGTAGAATCTGCAGTGGCAGACAGTGCCCTGAGAATGAAGAGCGTTTTCCTTGTGGCATACTTAATGGACAGAGGAAGAGCAAATGGGGAAGTATCAGAAACACTGCTACACTTTCCAAGGGAAACTGGGAAATCAAATGTTTACCACTGCTCTTGTTTTCTTTTCTTGCAGTGTTTCACGTTTATCAAACTAGTTTTCTAAACCCTTAAGTTTTTTAAGTGCATATGGCAATAGCATTTTTTCTTTAAGTTCCAGCTCCCAGAAGCATATGACTAAGTGAGAATCTTGTACTTCATTATTTAAATGAAAGGTAAATGAAAAATAAAGATATTCTAGTTTCCATAGCTGCAAAATAAAAACCTAACAAGTCCTCTACCAAAATGCTTAACAAATAAGAATTACCTAACTTTTTTTTGTTTTAATTTTGAAAGAAGCAAATGAAAAAGGAAAAAAATGACAATTTTATGTGCATTTTGTCTGTATTTTATACATATACAATAAAACTTGCATTTGTTAGCCTTACATGCAGAAATTTATGCAATGTATTAAGGGCAAGTCATCTGCAAGAGTGGTAGATAAGAGTCTATTAAGAATAACACACGGTGATATATGGGCAGTTGGTGTTGAGAGGTGAGTAGGAAGAGAATATATGATTTCTGCTGTACTCTAAACTAAATCCCCCACCTTTTTGACAAGGACCAACTCCTTCTCTCTCTCTCTCTCTCACAGCACATCTGAAAGTGCGTGAAACTCCTTTGGTGTGTACAACACAGATTATTCTATTAAATAACATATTCCCAAACAGCAGCAGTTGCATTTTCTAATCATTTGATAAAGAATGATATCTTTAATGGCTTTGAAAAATGTTAAATTGCTTATCTTGGCCAAAGGAGTTGGAACCCTAAAATAATTAAATCTTAGAGCTTTTCCATCCCTAATTACAAGGGTTACTCAATTTTTTACTTTGTTCTATATCAAAAAGTCAGCAGTTTCCATTGTCAGCTTAGATCAGCTCAGGACTGAACGTTGGTTTTAATCACGGAAGTAAAAAGTGTTCTTTTCTACATGTCTGTTTATAGACATCACAAGACTTTTATGCAAATGTCAAACTTGATATACAAAGAAATGCAATGTACAGAAAATAAAAACTGAACTCCTGTGACAGCAAATGCCACACCAGCAAACTTCAGGCTGCCCTGAGATGATAGAACTCATTGCTTATCTTAGCCACTGTCAGATTTGACTCTTTGCTGTACTCCTTTCACATCTAAACCATCAATGAATTCTGCCATCTTTTAATTTTAAGCACTCTTCTTGCTACAGCTGAATTCCTTAGCTCTCCTCTACTACTCTAGACATTTTCTTGCCCCAGCCAAAGCAGCTTCCTGTGTTCTGGTCACCTCCTTTTTCACCCAGACCATTCTCTTCAATGCAACATCAGTGAAAAATCTTGTCTCCTCTTCTGAGCTGTAGTGATCCCCATGTCTGCACATTGTTGCCTCCTCACCTACACATGCTTGTTGCTTGCCTGTTAGGTTTTTCACAGCAGGAAGTGAATGCTATCAAATAATGCCAGGGATGACCTTGCTGGGAGGGCAGTTATTGATGTTGGAGTTTGTCCTCAAAACATTCAGTATTCCAGCTTCTTTCCTCAGTTTGCATTTCTGCTGCTTGTCTTGTCCCCCCAGTGCCTGTTGATAACATATATATTCCTAGCATGCTGGGAGCTAAGCATTATTTGGGGCTTCTGAACATGAATACAACAACAAAGAACCTTAACCCTTCAAAACGTACCAGCTTTTTCATGCTGTTTCCCTTTTTTCTTCACTCTTTTCCTGTTTTTTCCCCCTCACACCAAATTTTATGTTCAAATCCTCCAGTACCCTCTTCAAGAATTTACCTCAGACTCCTCTTCCGTGCTGCCTCAATGCCTGCAGCAATCACTGCTTCTCTGTTTGTGTGGCAAACAACTGCTGGTGATGGATTTGGAGCTCTCTGTAATTATTTATGAAAACTGTGAACTGCCCTCATTATTCAGATGCTTTCTGTGTGATTTTATTTGGCTTACCACAGAAAGAACAGGCAGGAACAGAAAGGATCTTCTTAAAATGGCTGTGTTCACCCATGTTTCTCAGGGGGAGTGATGCCATGAGCTTCAGCATAGCTAGCCAGGGACTCCCAGGACACCCAGGGGAATCAAGAATTAGGATTGTTTTGTTGTCACTATGCAGAAAAAAAAAAAAGTGTAATGACATCCTTAGCCATCCTTGCTGCAGACAGCTTTTGGACCAGTGCAGCTGATGTGAATCATATTTCCATGCTAAAAATGATAGCAGTAACAGATAGGCAAATGACAGCACTTAATTACCTGTGTGATCATAGGAGTACCAAGGGTTTATACATCAATGAGATTATAGCTTTCCTAGGAAAAGTCTTCAGAAGGAGGGCCTATGAAAAGGTTACAATTTCTGGCTGCAAGAACAGTATAGTTAAATTATCTTTTCATGTAGCCCATGGATGAAAGAGCATGGTGTCACTTTTGTCACTTTTCTATTTCTTCATGGTGGTTCCTGTGGAGGAGCTCAACATCCAAAACACAACAGGACCAAACTCTCACAGCAAAACTTGAAACTATATTGGAATATAGATTGTATGAGTTTACTTTGTGGCATTATGGATATCTGGGAAAAGTTAAAATGAAACAATGTTTAAATGGTCACGTGGTCGCAGTAAAGTAAAATTAAATGTTCTGTCCATCCAGATGGTGAGAAAGCCATTTTGAAAAATCATCTTGATCAAAATCCACCAGCACAGTGGGGCTCATCAGACCCTTCCAGAACAAGCAAAGATCCCATAGAAGACATCAACTCTCCAGAACAGTAAGTATACATCATTACCTTGCTGACAAGATGTTAATTTAAATTATTACATTTCATCAAAGCCTGTATTTCCCTTCTGTGCATTTTTTATGGAAAGACCTTTGCTGTAACCCCCTTTCAGCCAGCCCAGGCTATAAGAGAGAATCTGAAACATCAGCCACAGGGAACGCAAATGGCACCTCCTGAAGCACCAGTAGGCAGCAGCATTGTACTGTGATGCCTCCCTGCCACCAGCTCACCACCCAAATGGAACTTAAAGGATATCAGGGGATGTAGATCCCAAGGTGCCCCAAAGGCAAATCAACATGCTTCTTTTCTCTTGCTGGAAACATAGCATGATGTCCAAAGTTTCTGTAGAGAGTTCCAGGATGAGCTGTGCCCAACCACCAGTGTGTTGAGGAAAGAGGATGCACATATCTGCACAGATGTCTTATGACTTGTCAAAAGTCCAAGTCCTTCACACACCAGCCAGAGGGGTTCATAGTGTACATAGACATTTTGTTCTCCTACATTCTTTTGCTAGATGAGGAACAAAAAATGTCCTCAGGGCTTTTCAATGTTGCCATAGCAGCTGGACCTGAGTTTTGGCACAGGAAAGCCTGCACTAAGTAGTTTCTCTTAGAAACAATGCTGCAGCTATAAGGAGAGGATGGAACAAAACACTGACTAGATTTGCAGAGGGGAAAGAGTCTTCTGGTGTCAGCTTTTCTCTCTAGGAACCTATACCATAAGGTGGTGTCCTACCCTCCACTGGCTGAGCAGGAGCTGCCGTGGGCCTCTCGCGTGTGCCCGGATCAGCCATTTCCCCACGGCAGCCCGGTTACACCAGCATCGCTTCATCAGCGTCTGAGCTAATAGCTGTCAGACTGCTGGGCAATTTAAAAGCTTATTTAAAAACAGAATAAATTAAACAGATTACTAGAATGAGTCACGTTACATCAGCAACAGCAATCCTGATTGAAGATAGTACCGACTGTCTTGTACTACCTGGAGCAGGAAAAACACGTGGAATTCTAAATCTGTCCTTGCACTCAAATCTGCACTCAAATCTCCAACCCAAATTTGCAAAGAAGCTGATTCACACACACATATGCACCAAAAAGAAATCCCACAGTAGATGAAATATCTTGTAATTTCACAAAAGCAGAGCTCTTGCTGAGAGAGCTCTCATGACTTCATGGGGTCAGCTGGGTGCTTTAATGCATAGCTATTAAAGGCCTGGGCTTTTTCAGCACCATTTGTCAGAAATAATGTAGTGTGAATGCAGCCTCATCCACATGTGGCCCACTTACATAAAGAAAGATCCTAAGAAATAGACAGACACTCGGATAATCCAATTGTCTCGATACACATTTAATACAGACAAAGAAGAAGAAAAACATTTGGTGATGACAAAACTTCCTCTAGGCTAGTGATAACTGATGAGAAGACTGAGATTTCCTAAAGGTTCCAGAGAGTGGGTCAGTACAAATCTGAACAGTCTCTGACATTTATGGAAAGCCATTAATAAAGTCCTGCTAAATCTAAACAATGTCATTCAGCATTTGCACAGCTGTGGCTGTGCCAGGTCCAAGGGCCAGTGTCTTCCCTGAAAATGAGTGCCAAAGCCGCACTGCCCAGACATAGTGGATCTGCCAGGGAGGAGAAGTACAGCTGCCTTCAGGACTTCTCTCTTTTTGACAAGAGATTGCCTTTCTCCAAAGTTTGTGCTCTTTAAGATATCATTCTGCACCTCTAGGCTTGTTTTTCAACTTGTCTGGCAGCACCCTTGTCCTTTGGTGGTCGATAAATGTATAATTTTTGCAAAAAAAGAAGAGAAAAAAGGAGTTAAAGGCAAGCTGTAGTTTCTGTCTTTCTCATTTCACTTCATATGTGGGGTATCTGATAGGTAGTCACACAGTCTGAGAAACTTATTTCTTATTCCTGAACACAAATCTCAAGGACATTAGTCTGAAAAAGATTTCTTCTTGGTCATAAACCTGTGAAAGGAGGATGTCAAGAAAATCGTTTGCCTGCAGAAGTTTTAACTCTTTAATGGCTGTGGGGGAAAAAAATCATCCCAGGTTCCTGTGCTTGTCAGCACTCATGAGAAATGGCATCTTCTGTATGAAAGCTCTTAAAGAGTCCAGAAAAGAGCTGATTTGGGATTTTTTTCATTCTTTTTTACCATTAATGCTAAATTGACTCATTGTAAGATCCCTTTTTCTACAGCTGAGCCCAAAGTAAAGGCACAGCAGTAAACACACACCTCAGGCAGTAGTGCAGGAAGTTGTTTCATATTTGTTGATGAGGTAATGTTTACATTGTGGAAAACTATTTTTTTGTGCTTGGCTCAAAAGGACCCCGTACCTAGGGAAAATGCAGTCTGTATGACTGTAAAGCAGCCTTAGAGCATGAATATAGATGATTCTCCGTTCCCTTGCTAGTCCCTGCTGGGTAGGTTTTCCATACTGCCATGTAAAATTTTCCATATCCAGTCAGACCATCAGATAAGAGGAGCAAAAAGTGGATGCTGACTGCCTTCTTTCCTGTTTACACTGTCTACAGAGTATAAATTAACACCTCCTATAGCAGCCAAAGCGGTGCCAGTGCACAGGCACAAGCCCTGCACTTTGGTTTCCCATTTTTTAGCATACTCCCCAACACAGCTGTATCCATTTGTACTCTCCCAGATAATACTCAGCAACAGTCCTGGGGGATGCTTAGCTGTGTGGATAGACACTGTACTGTGCCAGCTCATCTCAGGTCCAGAGATGAGCCTGAACCAGTTTAAAATAGATATCATTCTTTTCCCAGTAGGATGAGTTGTCTGTCAGGCCAAGTCATCTGCTTTGATGAGCATCAAACTGCTCACATATCCTGATGGGCAGTCCTGCTTATCTAAAGATCACATCAGTCAGCTTATGTGCATGATGGCCATGTTCAATGGTTTATCTTCTGTGAGCCTTAAAGACACCCATCTATGCACTTTCATTCCTGCATGTTGTCCCTTCTCCTCAGTGACCTACACCCAGCAGATCATTCGTTTTTTGCACCCTTAAAATTTATTCCATTCTCATTTTAACAGCAACAATATGTAACAGTCTTCCAGATCTCTAAGCAGAGGTGATGACAGATTTCTGTGGGACCCCCCACTAAAATTTGTGATCTTAATAGACTATTTCTATATGCAGGGGGTTTTGTAAGCTTCAAAGCATAACTTCAAAGCATAATTGGAGTCCATTATGTTAATTTAAGTAACAAAAATTCTCATTCAAAAAAGTTGGTTGTGATTGGATTATTGTATTGTAGTCATGTGCCTGAGCATGAACAGGCCTTTGTTATTTGTTTTTGTCACTGAGAGTGGTTTATCTGTGATCTATGATCATACTCAAATGTGTCATTAAAGTAAGGTGGGTTTAGAGTGGTTAATTCACTTGCTAGTAGAACATCTTGCTTTACTGTAGTCTTATAGAGCTTCTCCAGCTTACCTGCATTTGCTGAAAATCAACATTAATGTGCTGCAGAACTAACTGAAATAATCCCTGAGTGCTTATACACAGTTTATACTCCCACAGAATTTCAGATGTTTGACTGTTGCAGCAAATTTGTTTAAGTACCCCGCTTACCAATGGACGTTATTAGCAGTCTTTTATAACAAAACCAAAATATATTTCAAATGCCTTGGCTCTCCTTGTGGTATTGTGTATTCCCATGTGCATTGCATTGTTTTCCTGTGTGCATTGACATTGGAAGCCAAGGTTTTACCTGATTTTATGTTTCCCTTAGAAATGGTACTTCTGTATAGAGCTGAGGACACTTGCCCTAACACAGAATCCTGATGAGTGGGTGCTCTGTGTGTGGAATCATCTTTGCTCTACATCTCCTTTGGTGGCTGCCTGTGATTCCAGACTCACTATTACCAACCATCACCTCTCCAAAACACTTGGCCATATCTATGCTTTCACATACATATCTATATATTATGGACAACTTGCAACAAATTCTTAGAATCATATAATGGTTTGGACTGGAAGGGAACTTTAAAGGTTAATTAGTCCAATCCCCCTGCAACAAGCGGAGACAACTTTAAGTAGATCAGGTTGTTCAAATCCTTGTCCAGTTTGGCCTTGAATGTCTCCAAGGATGGGGCATCTGAGACACCTGTGGCAATGTTTCACCACCCCCATCATAAAAATTCATTATTTTTATGTAGTTTAAATCTACCTTCTTTTGTCTGAACTTCACACAGCATCCTCTCACTCCATGCCTTTGTAAAAAGCCCCTCTCCAGCTTTCTTGGGAGGCCCCTTTAGGTACTGGAAGGCAGCTTTAAGGTCTCCCTGGAGCTTTCTCTTCTCCAAGATGAAAAATGACAGCTCTTTCAGCTCTCTGTTTTCATGGAAGACATCCTGGATTTTCTATGTGGCTTTCCTCTGGACTCGCTCCAGCAGGTTCACATTCTTCTTATGAGAAGAGCTGAATGCAATATTACGGGTGGGGTCTCAACAGACCAGAGCAGAGGGGCAGCATCCCTTTTTTCATGTTGCTGGCCACACTGTTTTGATATAGCCCAGGATATGATTAACTTTCCAGATTGCAAGTGCACGTTATTGGGTCATGTCCAGCTTTTCATGCACCATCACCCCCAGTTTCATCTGGGCAGGGCTGCTCTCAATCCCTACATCCTCCAGCCTGTATTGATATCAAGGGTTCCCCCCAAAGCATTGGAAAAATGTGGTAGGGGTGGAAGAAGGGAAAATCACTGATACTGGACAAAAAAAACCCTAAAAAGAGTGAGGCACAAAATTTACTTTCACTTCAGGAGAAAATACCAGGTTTGTTTGGATTTTGCTACTCGTTTTGTTTCATGTTTCACTCTAGGAGTTTCATCTACAATCTTAATTGTGTTCAAGTCTCCAGGCTACACTTCTCTGCCCCAGTTCCAGGAACCAAGTTTTCAAGTGAAAGTAAACTTTTAAGTACAGTTAAAGCAAAATTTGCCACCCACTGTAGCCACCATTGGCATAGCTAAATAAACATGCTTTGTCCATGGTATGGCTAAGACTGAAATGGATGAAAAAAATCCTATTCACTTGATTATGCAACTGGATTCTCTTGGAGTAGCTTCAAAAAGCCCTTTAATGAGAAGTCTATAACAGTTGAACAAAGTAAGCATTTCCACTGGTGGGAAAATAAGTGCGGGCAATCCTGCATTTGACCCCTCAACAAGAGACAGAATGACAATCCACAGCATCAGGCTCATAAGGATTCAGCACAGGGAAACAGTGAGCCATGCCCCCTCTGCACTCCCTGGGAACAAGGCATGACTTCATTGATAGCACCAGGAAGAGTTGAGCACAGTAGCAAAATAACAATGAATGGATTTTGTTTAGTTCCAGGAATGCACTGCCAGCACTAGAATGATCATCACTGAGGACTAACATTGTGTGAAACTTTAAAAAGGAGTTTGAGGGGGAGAAACTATGAGCAAGAGTTTCCTGGGTAGGCAGACAACAGCTACTTCTACTGCACCTCTGTATAAACAAGCCAAAGTTTGTTGTGAAGAAACTGAAGAGAAGAACACTACATTTCTTTCTGTTTGAATTTAAAAGCTATACTGCTTGATCCCCAAGCAGTGCAATGGATGCCTTGGTATCTGTCTTTGCTACCTAACACAAAGCAAAAAAGCAATTAAATGTCATTTGAATCAAAAAAGGTTGTCCAAAAGCTAGCTTTCAAACAAACACCTCTGGTAAAGGCTTTTCTATACACTGTCATTATATCAGATAACAGGCAAACATAAACTTAAAACTCTGTTGTACAATACAAAACTCTGTGATACAATGATTTCTGTGGGCCTTTTTGTTCTGAAATCCAAAAGCCAGTCTTCAGTTCAGCTCAGTCACTTCAACATCTCTCTTCTCTTTAGAAAGTGTCTCTGTGTTTCAAGGGTGAATGTCTCCAAATACAAAGCTGTCCTGATGATAAAATGACTGAAAACATTTTTTATAATAGCAAATCTCGACAGGATTTTGATTTTGTGAAAGGTGCTAGTTTATCCACAGCACTGGTGTAGCAGAGCCCTTTTCTAATGGCACCATCCTCTCCAAGAAAAGGGCTTAGATGGGATAGCTGTAAGCATGATTTAGTATTTATTAAAACAAAATATATATATACCAGTAATCGTGATGTCAATCCACTTGGGAAAATAGATACAGAATAATATTGAGTTCTGAAACACTGAATTTTTGTGCGGGTGTTGGGCAGGCCTGCTTTTAGAGTGCCAACTCCTCAGTCCCATAGCACTGACTGACAGAACCCAAAAGCATCTATCACCTCAAAAGCACACACCCAAACTTTAAAGGGGAACTAGTTAAAAGAGAAAAAAGCCATCAGTCCCAAATCCCTCCCGCCATGCACCTGTGCTTGCTTTAGCTGGAGTTGCTGGAGTTGCAGTAATGCCATCCCTAGCACTGACATCCTTGTGCTAAGTGATGCATGGCTTGAGACTCAGTCTGTGACCCATGCATGTCTACACAGCTGAACAGTGCTCTGCAGGCTTTGCAAGGGGTAGGGGGCCACCAACCCACACACCCTCTTTGCAAACTTAAGGTTTTCCCCTATTCTTGGTATCAGCAGTCTAACAATTAACCTGAATGTGGCTGGGAACTTCAGAAGGTTGTGGGATGCTGAGAAAGCACACTGAGTTTCCTTTGTCATGTCTAACCTGTCAGAAAAAATTCCCCAAGGGGAAAACAACATCGTGGTGGCACAGTTCAGCATCAGCAAGTGCAGCTCTCTTGGCATTAACCCTGTCGGTCCCAGCGGCAGGCACAGAGAGCTCCCTGGCAGCAGCCTGTGCTGCATTCCAGCTGCCCCTTGGCTAACATTGCTGTCGCGTCTCTCCGCAGCATACAGCGCCGGCTGTCCCTGCAGCTGCCCATCCTTCACCACGCCTACCTGCCGTCCATAGGAGGAGTGGATGCCAGCTGTGCCAGCCCGTGTGTCAGCCCCAGCGCCAGCCCTCGGCACAGACACGTGCCGCCCTCCTTCCGAGTGATGGTGTCGGGGCTGTAGGAGCGGGAGATCAGTGCTTCCTGAACTGCTTTTAAGTACTCAATGACTGGACTAAACATCCGACCGAGAACTCTGCTACAAACGTGTAACATTGGCTCTTACCGCAGAGGAACTTCTGCTGAGGCCCTCATCACAGGAGTGCCCACGTAACTCGTGTGAAAAAGCAAAGGAGGACACAAAGAGTTTGATCTGTAGCCTTATTCGTGGAGTTTTTATTTCTTCGCCTAGAAGTCGCTGAAAAAATGTTTCTTCCAAAATTTCTACTAGCAACAAGGAGGCTGGGATGTATGGATCTTGCAAAAAAGACACTAGGAAAAAAACCACTCAAATGTCACTGAGCTTTACGTGGCTGCTGAGAACATGCAATTCTATTCTGTATCCATGTAAGGAAAATGTAGTGGTCAAACTATACCATGTTGGAATAGATACACTCATTTTTACAAGAATTGTGTTAAATCGCTGGAAACATTCTGCACTGGTTAGTCTTGCTTTTTTTCATTTCAGGGATGATGTTTAGTAGGAAAGAAGAATTGTGAGAAATGATTCCTCGGTGTCATTGAGACTCTGCAGTGCTGTAAGCAGGGTCACCTTTACCTTGCAGCTGTATGTGTAACCCAAGCAGAGCCTGAAGCTCCAGCTCTGAGTTGCCACCAGCTGGAGAGCTGCTGATTGCAAGCAGAGCACTTGACCCTCCTCCAGGGCAGTGGTAGTGACTGCTGACCATCTGCAGCTTCATTTTTAGCTAAGTTTCTGCACCTATTTCAGCATAAACACCACCAATCATAACACACTAAAGTGTCTGGAAAAGTCCTAAGGCTGATAACTCAGGAAACTGAGGACAGATGGGGAGTAAAGTCTTAATGCCACAGGATGAATTGTTTTTCCTAGTTTGTTTGAATTGTGTCACACATAATTATACTAAAATTAAATTAGTGGACTTGGGGGGGAGGGAGTAGGGCACAGCACTTTGCTGCTGCAGGCAAAGCCTGCAGGCACGTGGATGTGAATACACACTATGTTTGCTTCATACCTGCGTACGTGTGACAGCTGTAGAGGATAGGAGAGGACAAATCAAATTTACCAATAGAATATTTTACCTGAATCTTGAAAGGACTGTGAAAAAACAATGGATTTTATACTTTAGCTCCTTTCCCTGAACCAAAGCAATTAGGAGGAATGATAGCAGTGTACCGTCTGGACCAACTCTGGAGCCAAACCCTCAGGCACAGGTGAGACACACATGCAGCTTCTTTTTCCAAGGGACTGGAAATGTATCCTCTCACTGTCAGGGCTGGTTGTTGCTAAAAGTAGGGGGGAAAAAAACACGTGAAGCACCCACTGGGCTCTCAGTTTTCTTTAATCAACACTTGTGCCCCTCAGACCAAACCTTTGGAATGACATTTGTACAAAGGTTTATGAATCAGCAATGATTGAAGCACAGCTGAAGGGGTTCATTAGCTGAGGGATTTAACTGCAGCTTTGACAAGCTAGCATAAATCTCCATTAAAAATAAAACACACCTCATAGTGGCCAAAACCAACACAAATATGTATCTGAATATTACAATCAGGAGCATCACAAAATATTTCACTTGGCACATACAGTAAGAGAGGTTATGGAAATATCTGTAGCTTTTAGAACAAAAAACCATGTAAGTATGAACACAAATAAACTAGAACTCATTACTCTGTTTAAGCACTAAACACTGATGTCGTCACTCAATGTGTGTTGACAGTATTCTCTTGCTTTATTAATCTCATCAGGGCCTGGTTTATTTTAAAAGGAATGTTAATTTTTAAAAAGAGAAAATTACAATATTGTATATAATGTATACACAAAGATCTCTGTAGAAATATTATTCCAACTTAGCAGGAAAAAAATAATTCAGAAGTATCGGACCATTGGAGGTGAGTGTGTGTGTGTGTGTCTGTAACTTCGTGAATACTGACTGTGTGACGTTTATTAGGTTTAAACCATGCAGTACATTCTTTGTCTCAATGATACTGTAGTTTCTCCCATAACATTTTTTTTTTTACTTTACTGCAGATAACAAGACCAACCAAGTGAATATAGCTATTTAATGTTTCTGTTCTTTTATACTGCAGCAAAAATGTACTGTAAATTTATGAAGAGGCTGTGCCCCAATGGCATTTTCCAATGATGTTAGTGCACAAATGCTTTAAACTAGACTGGAACTGCCAGAATAAAATGTAAATGAAGAATTTCTTGTATAACCTTATACTGCATGAGATCAATTTTTAATAAATTGTTGCAAATCTGTTTTTATGAATAAAATATATAAAACTTAGCTTTTTGGACTCAATGCCCTCTTCCCCCATTGCAAAATCATTTTTAATGAGAGTGTGTGTGTGTATATATAAACATAGGTATGTACAAAAGCCTCCTTAGAGAAAGAGGAATCCTTCTACAACACTACATTTTAATAAAAATGTAATATATAATAAAAATACACATCCTAGTTGTTGAACAGTTTGCACTTGGAGATAATAGATAGATGAGCCTCTGCCCTCAAATACAATTACTGCACTACCCAAGAGTGAAGTTTAAGACCTTTTTCAAACGGGAAAATAATCAAAACATGTACTGAACATTTATATCCAAACCACGCTTAGCCCACACACTGTTCTCTCTTGCCCCGCAGTGAATGTGAATTCAGAAGAAAAACAAATATTTTACTGTTTCACTCAAGTTATTGAACTTGAGTCAATGTTCCAGATCAATAGTAAAATCTCTGCATCAACAAATGAGAAGTTTCTGAGAATAAACACCAAGGGAAACACTAAGCCTCTCCATCTAGTTTTGTGCATGTGGTGGGATCTGTGTCTTAAAGCAGGTTCTTCTGCATGGCAAAACAGGAGGACAGTGGGAATGTCGGGCAATGAGAAAGTGAGAGGAAAGCACATTTTGAGCTGTTTGCTTTTCAGCAGGGGAGCATCCTCAAGCCAGCACAAAATGTCATAAAGCCCAAGATGTGGGAATTGGAACCACCACTTTTCCAGTTGATTTCTGATGCATCTTAGAAGTCCCTCCGAACCTATGCAAAAAGAGAAAATACCATTGAGGAGTTAACAGTGTGGATTGTGGCTCTCAGTGCAGAATACCAGATGGCAGGAGAAACTAAAACAGATACATCAAAGCTCATTCAAGAAAGGAAAAAGTACAGAATAACTTCAATGTGAAACCTATATTCAATATTCAACCAGAAATTGTGGGAGGATGTGAAGAACTTAGGATTGCTCATGAATAATAGGAAACCAGAACAAAGTGAAATATTACTTTAAAGAGTCATGAAAAAAGAGAGATATCTCAGCAGAGCAACTTTACTTGAACCATTGAGTTTCCACAATAAATATGCTTCCTGTATAATCATAAAGTTGCCATTGAATTAATGGAAGGTTGCTAATCTTGTGTCACTACTTACAAATAAATAAAATTAAGAAAGGTAAGGAAAGAATTTTTTTTTTTTTTTGAGACATAATACCTTTCCTTAAAGGTTGATAATCAGAACTTTTCTGATCTTTTCAGAACTTGTTTGTTCATTACAAGTCTCTGCACAATGTGCCTGTTCTTCCCAAAACTGGATTAGTGTTTCTGCTGATCTCTGATCTCTGGTCAGGATTTGGTGCTGGAAGCCAGCCCAGCAAGCCTGGTCCCAGCACTTCCACAGCACCCTATGGATATCAGTAGGACTTTATTATGTTCTCAAACCACAGTCCAAAGGATGGGCTGGTCTGCCTATTCAGCAAGCTGACTCTCCCTGTCACTGGCTTGTTTAATAGGGATTTTCTGCTCACTGTCTGAGAAGACTGACAGATTTATTACAATGGTTTAAGCACATGATTTTATCAGAGTTCAGTTCTCAGTTACTGACTGCCTTTCCCATCTCTTGACACGGTGAATAGTACTTACAGCCATTACTTTAATATGCCTGGATATTATTCATGAGTGCACTTTCAAGAGCACTTTGCCTCTTGAGTCTATCAGGACTCTGAGAGCACTACTGTGCTTGTCACTACTCACTCAATGACATTGCAGAGGATCAATAGAGGCTCTAGAGAGGCACTGGAAGAGGTGGGGAAGGGAGAGCCCAAGCTGCTGCAAGGGGAGCCCTGGGTGGCTGGAGCAGATAGACAACCTGCAGACATTTTGAGACACCAACTTTGCAAACTGCAGCTGGTTTACACTGCATCCCTTGATGATGAAGAGCTGAAGTAGGTCAATTGATGGGAAAGAGGAAAGGACATGTGGGAGGAGAAAGGTAGAAGAGGCATCTCCAAATACTGAGAAAATCCTTCACTTTCCCAAAGAAAGTGGCTGCTACTTTCTTTTTTTGATGGATGCTCATCAAAGCTAAGCATGATACAAGGGTTTAAACAAATTCTCAAACTTTTGGGGCCTAGATTCAGTAGAGGTTAAAGAGATTTTAGGACAGAATCTGTAGGTACCAGCAGTAAGCAGCCTGTGGGCTGGCTCACTAGCAGAAAGGAGCATTGCAAAAAGGAGCTCACAAGGCCTTGAGCTTCGGGAGAAGGACAGACATCTTCATGAGTTGGCAAATACTGGCTCTGACCAGAACTGATCCAGTGCCCACATGCAATGGGTGCAACAGAAGCTAATAAGAGTGTCAATCACATTTACAACCCCCAGCTGCAACCTGCTCAGGGACTATATCACCCACCTACCCACCTACCTCCCCCTGCCCTCAGCAATGTGGGATTGCCTGCTTGAGCAGAGGAGCTGCCACTGGTAGCAAATCATCCCACAGATGTCAAGTTGTCCATTCTGGCAAGTCAAATAGGCTGGAAAATAGGGGGCAGGTGTGAAGCAGGGAGTGTGTGTGTGTGTGTGTGTGTGTGTGTGTCTTGCAGAGAGCACGGGTGGGACGCAGTGAAAGTATGAGCAGCTCAGCATTAATGGCCTGGAAAACACCATGAGCATCAAGGTAGAGACACCTATGCTACCTCCTGCTTTGGAGTTTTGTCAAACATTTATAAGCAAAAGGCATTCCAGGCACATAAACACACAAGCTTTCCCTAGCTCACAAATAATTCTCTTTGGTTCTGGCCCACTCTGCTGCAAAATCCTGAGCCTTTCCAGCTGAACATTCCATGTTTGAAGCAAAATGCAGCATGATGCAGAAATGAAAAACTGGAAAAGAGCAGTCAAGAAAACTTGCACATGACTGTCTTCATAAAGTGCTCTACTGTACTGTTACTCAAGTGGCTTCTACTCAGCCTTGTCTAAGGGTACTCCAATATTCCCAAACATCAGGCACCCCTCCCAGCAGACAGGGGGATGGACACACCTCTTCTACAGGAGGGAGGAACCTCACATCCTCACCAAACAAGCTAGTTGACATTTAATGATTCCACATGATTAAGCAAGCTGTCAACTGGTGACACAAACCAGCACAAGCTTTAGAAGAGCAAAGTTCTCCAAAACACAAGCAGTGTCTTTGGGAAGCATTGTGTTCATTTTACTTTGGACACCTCACTTACAACACACCACAATGACAGCTCTTCCTGCTCCAGAGGAAAAAAAAACATTCCTCCAACCTGAGAAACCCTTTACCTTTTCCCCTACTACGCCTGTGTCTGAAGCTGAGAGACAGAGATAAAACAGTAGAAGTGAAAGTCATCTCATGAGCAGTTCTGGAGATAAAGGCAATATCTCCTGAAAAGGCACTAGGACCACCTGCCTGTGTGAGAGGATCATCTGCAAACAGAGGTGCCTCTAAAAGACCTGCTGAGAAGATAAAATTGCTGAGCATGGACCAGGTTCTCCTCCAGAAAGGCAAAAGGAAGAAATGTGTTAGTTGCTCATCCTGAAGGCAGTCACATTTCCAAACACATTGACTCTCCTCGTGATGAGCGGTGGGTGAAGGGCACGAATAACGAAGGGAGCACAGAAAGTAACTTCACACTGGGGTTTGCAGAGGGAGTGTGATGAGGTTAAGAATTCCATAGGCCCCACAATTCATCCTAACTCAACACTGGAAAGAAATCCTCTTCTGTCTGCCTTGGCTCACACTAGTGTCACTGAAAGACACCAGCTGAGAAATGCAAAAGGGTTCATGGGAAAAAAGGGGAAAAATATCAAAACAACCATCACACATGTACAAGAAGATGGCTTGAGAGTCATAAAGATGAAAATGAACAAGAGATTTAGCTGCAATCACTTCTGAGAAGATATATCAATGTCAGCATCAGATATGAGCACCCCTAGCAAAAGATAGTAGTCACTGTCATCCAAGAAAGCTGGCTGTACAAATAAAGCTGTTAAAATTGTCAGAAACTAAGCCAATGCTGTCACTAACTGCCTCGGTGTTGCTAGTAACTAAAATGGAAGCAACTTTCCTCCAAATTTTGACCTCAGATTCTAGTAGGCTCAAAGTTTGAAATTCAGTTCAGTACCTCAATATCGTAGGCTGTTCCCAGGCTTTCATTATTACTGAAAGCCTGCAGGAGTGCAAAGCTTGCAAATTACCAATCCTCTACAAAAATCTTACAGACACTGCTTCTTACGGACAAAGAAAGTTTTTTTAACCAGGCTGCCTTAGTCAGGGTGTGGGGAGAGGGAATATTCCATTATTCTTCCTATGCACACATAGTTTATTGTTTTCAGAAGCCTCCACAAATTTTCCTTTGAGATTATAAGCTCTCCAAACTGAAAGTACAACTGAGTATCTGTTGTACTGCTGGGTGATAAAGAATATTTCTCTAATAAGGGTCCTCATTCTTTGAGAACCTTTTATTCTTTTCTCTCCCAAAATATTCTATGTTTTCTGCCTTGTTTTAATTTTAAAATCCATGAATCTATTTACCTAGGAATTAACTGATGTTGAAACTTAAATAAGCAATTTATGATGAGAGCAAAGCTCAGCAAAGTGGAAAAAACGCATGAGTTGTTCCACCATAATCCATGCAAACAAATAAGAACAGTACTTGCTGCAGCTCAAAACTTTCAGATATATCTCACTGAGACAAATGAAAATAATTTCAAAACAAAATAAAATCCCAGATCTAGTGGCCTGTTGAGTTAGAGAGCAGCTTTCAGTTCCCTTGTGGAGCAACCAATCTGAGTTGCTGCAACCTGGGATCCAACTGCCTGCAGCACCCACTGGGGCCCGTTTGCTCACTGCTAATTAAAGCTGCCTTCATCTCTGCAAAAGCTGGCATGTAACTTTTTGGGGGCGAAAGAATTCACTTTGAGATTCAGCCTTGCACCTACAAATTCTCCACAGACCTTTCATTGCCTTGTGTTAACCTGCTCTTCCTTCCATCTCATTTTGCCCTATATGATACTGTCATTTTATATAAAACCGCTCCTGTTAGGGACAAGAAAAATTTTAATGAGGATGGAAAGACATATAAAGACATTCTTCTAATTGGTCTGTAGCAGAGAATTTCAGTTAAAGGAGTGACAAACTGATGAACCCAAAGGCACATGAAACCACCTGGAAGCTGCAGCAAAGCTGAGGGTCAGCCTCATTTCCCAAGCAACCAGTGACAGGAAAAGATGACAGAGCCTCAAGCTGTGCCAGGGAAGGTTCAAGTTGGACACCAGGAGGAATTCCTTCATGGAAAGGGTTATTAAGCATTGGAACAGACTGCCCAGAGAGGTGTTCAAAGTGAGACTGTATCTGGCCCTTATTGCTGTGGTCTAATTGACGTGGTGGTGTTTCAGTCAAAGGCTGAGCTCAATAATCTCAGAGATCTTTTCCAACCTAAATGTTTCTGTCATTCTGTGATCTCCCCACACTGAGCAGCAAGTTACTTGTTTTGCCATGGGACAGAAGCAGTTGTGTCAGCTGCCCATCCATTCCTCTCAAAAGAACTTTGCTTTGAATTTTTATGCTAACCTGATCCTATAGCAGGAAGACTAATTACTCCTCTCTTCTTCCAGAATTTATTAATAAATAATAAAGCCTCCTGACTGAGTCTTTTAAAACTACCAAGAAGGTGAAAATTCTCCTTCATCCTCCTGGACCTGATCAACCCTGCTCCAGCACTCCATGCTCCTGCACGCAGGCAGAGTGGCTGGGGCATTCAGCAGCAAAAGAGACCCACCCCAAACCACATTTTTCCACAGTGCAACATCCAGAAAGGCTGCACAGTTTCACACTTCATCTTTCTTTTCTTTTTTTCTTTTCTTTTTTTTTTTTCCTTTTCATCTACTTTACTGGCTTAACTCCATGTGCCCTCTCCATTGTTCTTTGTGCAGTTGTTACTGATGCTGGAACATCTGAGATGTTCAGATCTTTCTGAAAAGACTGTCAATCCTTAATTGAGAAATCATGAGGAGCAAATGCTTCAGGAGACCCAAATGTGATAAAAATAATTTCAGGAATCAAAAAGTGACTATTTTAATACAGTCTCCTTTCAAATAAGCTCTATTTTTTCCCAGTTTACGTCAGCAATCATCAACCATCATTGTCTTCTAAAATAAAAAACGTGCACACCCAGCTCACAGGCGTGCTTGCATTTCTTTTCATACCCCTTGTTTTTGCCTTTTCTTTTCTCGTGTTGCTGATTTATTGTTTGTTTGTTTTCAAGCAAGACAGAAATAAAATTAACTTTCCCATATGGAGAACACCAACCACAGAGCACTTGTGTCTGTGCAGTACAAATGCTCAAGAATAAACTGCTTCTCCTCATCCAGCATGCAGAGTGCATATCCCAGGCTGTGCGGGTAGAAGCTTAGAGCTTCAGTCAGATGAAAGATAATAAAATGAGCTTGGGCCTCATTAACTTACCCTGTTGTTGTGAATATTAACATAGATTAAAATCCAGGCTCCAAAAAGAAAACACAGTCCCAGCTCTCATCACAGGCAAACTGCAAGCAGTAATAACTTCCTTGAATTAATTTACTTCATCATACTCTAAAGCTACATACTCAACATAAAGGCCTTCTTCACATGGTTTTGGAAGTTTTGTAGCCAAGTGCAATTTCAAGAATCAAACCTCTGGTTATGCACTTTGTTTATGGCTTTGATGAATACCCTGCTGCTTTGGTTTCATATGGAGAAAGAGTCTAGGAAGGCATTTTTCTTTCTTTCAGGATCTAGTTCATTCACATTTATGAACATATCAGAATTTAGACAACCTTGCTCAAATTAATTTGATGGGATGTATTCAAAATGATGAAAAGATGTTTCTCATCAATTTCTCTCTCTTCTGGAATAATGCTTTCCTTTTACTGATGTTCAGTTCTTTTACTCTGTTCTAAATAGATGTTATATTACCTTCATTAGGGTTACATTATTAGTGCTACACTAGTTATGCAAATAAGGACTCCTCATCTTATTTTTCCCTTTGCTATTCCTACAGGGGATCTGTGTTTACAGTGTAACCTTTGTACTTATTGTAAGAAAAACCAAGGTGGAGGGAAGAAAGGAACTGCTGGGGTTTCTACTTACACTACAAACTTAATGTTTATCATGGAAGTTAAAAAAATGGGTTTAACAACTTAACAAAGGCAAAAACATTTATGGAAATCATTCATTCCTCCTAAAGTTCAGTCCAGGCTTGAGCTGTTCCTTAGGAAAGCATCACCCTCTCCCTGGTGCAAGAAGTTCAATGCACTAAATGGTTATAAGCAATCATCATCCAAAATCTTTAGGCCATTTTTAGCTTTGTTAATCCCAGTCACCAGCTTAATATTTAAAAAGCATTTTCCCCAGAATCCACGGCTTCATTTGACTCCCATCATGAGATTCATCTGCCACACCACATGACAGTGCTCTGCTCTTTCCTATCATAGCTGACATGGAAAGACACTGAAGTTGAGTTTACCCTCAGATTTTCCTGTGCTGAATTGATGGACTCCCTTGGCCAAGGGGATTTTATTCATTGTAGAACTTACCCAACTATTTAGGATACATCTGCCTATTTGTCGATCTACATTCAGGATTCTAAGCTGTCCCTTGTGAACTGTGGTGGTCTTCAGATGGACATCTGTTCCTGCCTCTGTGACAGAGACATTCCCTACCAGTAGCTTGTATGGCCCTGTAAAATAGCACTAGCTCTGCAGAAGGGTAGAGCAGCAGGTCATATGATTTTCCAGTACGTGTTTATTTAATCGGCAAGGATTGATTTGGATATTCTTGTACATCAAGCTACACACTGCTTTATGCACTGCAGTTTTCTTTATATTTATACACAGATCACTGGCTTAGCATATATTGGATGCCTCTCCTGATGATAGTCCTCTGTCATACCTTCTTTCTGACACTGTTCCCAATGCAGTTGCTGTGGGCAGAGCAGCAACTCTCCAAAGATAAGCCTTTCTGCATAAAAAAATTCCCACAGTCTGCTAAATTGCTTTTGCACCTGTCAGGCAGTCATTTGGCTACACATAAATTACATTATTCCTTCTTGCTCTGCCTAGCACCCTCTTCATGTTTCTTCAGTTCTCTTGATGAGAACTTCTGCCTTCAAACACTAAAAAAGTCTTTTTCTACTTTTCTCTAAATACTCAATTTCATCTTTTTATTTCTCTGGTGGCCAAACCTGCCATTCACAACTGCCAAGTGCATCAGGCCACCTAACAGTTTGCTAGATTACTGACTGAGCCCTTCTTTTGCAGGTGCAGTGGCAAGAACGAAAACCAAGAACAAAACTTGTGTCAAAGAAGATGTAAGCCAGGAGATGAGTGTTGTTATTGTTGTACAGGCCATGTTATCAGCACTTTCTGAGTGATGCCTGCTATCAGGACTTACTGGGTTGCATTTTGGCACCTCTAGGCTTGGTTTAGCTATGGCTGCAGAATCACTAAACAGTTGGCATCATCTGCTTAACTTGTTCTTTAGCCTGAAGCTGGAGGGTTTCTGTGTATAAGGAAAAGGACTAAGAAAACACAGTGATTGTAGTGCAACTACTCTTGTTTACCTTCCAACAAGAAAGACTGGCCAAACAGACTAGCAAGGTACAAAGAGAACCTCCCCAAGCCAGCCCAGGGCTGGAGGAAGGGAGCCCACTTCCATGCCTGGGAGGAAGGAGTCCGTTCCCTCTTCTGAACTCCTCCTGGTGAAGAATTTCAGTGACTAACAACTCACCTCAAACAATTTGGTCTAAAGAAAATCTGGTGCTCTTGACCTGCAGGGCTCAGAAGGGCACAGGAAAAGTGTGTACATATAAGTTTCATAATACAAAAAAAAAAAAAGTGCAAGTTTTTCATCTGAAGTCTTTCAGTCATTTTGAATATCATGTGTCTGATGGTCTTGTCCCATCTCCCAGAATTACCACAAGAGAGAGCATGGAATTCAGCAGCTCATGTGAGATGTATTTTCTGAGCAAAGTTCACCCCAAGAGTTATGTAAACTGATTGATTCAATGCTCCTTGAAATTGTCATAGAAAAGGATGACAAAGAGAAGAGCTTTCCTGTTCCTATCTCAGCATTCACCATTATTTTCCACCATTATATTTATGCCACTTCATCTTGGGTTTACTCTAGTGAAACAAGTTCATCTTGTCTATAAGGAAGAACAGGCTGTTGCCTTATTCTGATCATTTTAATCAACATTCTAGACATGACCAAGTATCTGGAAATCAAAATATATTAAAAAAACAAACAAAAAAAAAAAACCAAAAAAACCTAGAAATACCTGAAGAAGGAAGAAAAATGCTTTTCTCACTCTTTCTCTTTGAGAGAAAATAATTTTACGCACGGTTTTAGATCAACCTGAACAATGTCTCAAAAATGTAGAAACAAAGAAACAAAAATAAGAAAGCAAACAAAACCCACAAACAAACAAACAAACAACAACAACAACAACAAAAACATGCGTTAACCAAGAAAACAACAACAACCAAAAAACAAAAAACAAAAAACAAAAAACAAAAANNNNAAAAAAAAAAAAAAAAAAAAAAAAAAAAAAAAAAAAAAAACCAAAAAAAAAACCACAGAAAAGTGACAGGGAGTTTTCTACCACTTGCCTACTCTTCCTCCCCCAGTGGTTATGCTGGTCAAACCTGTCACTGGGCACAACATATTACTAGCAGAGGGAGAAGACAATTTTATATTGAATTGTGGTTATTTCATATGGTTTCCCAGATGGAAAACCATAAATCAGGGTGGGGGTTTACTGCAAAACAAAACAGTCTGGAGAAGGGAGAGAACATATGCATGGATGCATTTATTAAAAGCAATTTGAGAAAATCAATTAGACACTTAGAAAATGATAGGCAATGGAGATTAGGTTTCCACATTTTTTCCAATCAAAACTGCATTCAAAACCATTCTCTGGATTTATTGATAATTTGTGTATATATAAGTACATTGATTTTACAGGGCAGAATTAAACCTCCCTGCTGCCAAATTTGGAACATTGAAGTCCTATGTGCAAAGCTAGTATGGAATTCTAGGCTCACTAAGGCTGGAAAAGACCTCCAGTATCATTGAGTCCAACCTTTGAGTGACCACCACCATTTCAACTAAACTATGTCACTAAGTGCCACGTCCAGGTGTTTCTTGAACACCTCCAGGGATGGTGACTCCACCACCTCTCTGGGGAGACTTTTCCAATGCTTAACAATCCTTTCTGTGAAGAAATTCTTCCTGATGTCCACTCTGAATCTCCCCTGGCACAAGTTCAGGCCATTTCCTCTTGTCCTGTCACTAGTTCCTTGGGAAAAGAGATCAACCCCCACCTTTCTACAACCTCCTTTCAGGGAGTTGTAGAGAGTGATGAGGTCTCCCCAGAGCCTCCTTATCTCCAGACTACATAACCCCAGGTCCCTCAGCCACTCCATATGGCACTTTACTCTCCAGACTCTTCACCAGCACTGTCACCCTTCTCTGGACACGTTCCAGCACCTCAATGTCCTTCTTGTAGTGAAGGGCCCAGAACTGGACATGGGGTTTGAGGTGTGGCTTCACAACTGTTGAGTACAGGGGGCCAATCACTTCCCTGCTCCTGCTGGCCTCACAATTCCTGACACAGGGCAGGATGCCATTTGCCTTCTTGGCTCCCTGGGCACACACTGGCTCTTGTTCAGCCACTGTCAACCAGCACTCCCAGGTCCTTTTCCACCAGCAGCTTTCCAGCCACCCTGCCCCAGCCTGTAGCACTGCCTGGGGTTGCTTTATCCAAGTGTGGGAGCAGGCACTTTACCTTGTTGAACCTCATATTGTTGGCCTTGGCAGATTGATCCTAGACTGCCTCCTCTTTCACTGTGTTCAGTTTCCATCAGAAGACCCAGTAAGTTAAAATCTCCCATCACCCATATTCTTGAGCTGATAAGACATTTTGCATAAATACTATTTTGGTTTATCATGTAAGAATATTTTGACGGGATGTTCTGGGCTCATATAATTTTTATAAATTGCTGCTCTTTTAGTAAAACAGAAACGTGGGGTGACCAACAGCAGCAAGTAGTTACAATTTCCCATCTTGCTACTACACAGCATACCAGCACCTATAGCCAACTTCACCAATAGCTTTCATTGTCTTGCCTTTGTACATTTTCCTTACTCTGTTATTATTGGGGGGTTTTAATCATTAACTTCAAATTGACGTCCTTGGGCCAACTCAGTTTTAATTTAGGAGTATGAAACAAAAATAGCTTCATGAGACAAGAATTAAACAAATGAGAAATGAGCATATGGCAAAACCCAAGCCCTTTTAGCTGCTCTTTGAATGTAATATGATTTATAACAGTGAGGTTATGTGGTAGAGTTTAGAGTGCAAAGCTTACTAAATAATGAATACAGTGCTTCCATGTAATTTTGCTGGCAATAGCCCTGAGAAATTTTAATTAGCTTCACCTCCCATTAGCAGCAAGGACAGCTGTGGATGTGCAGCCTTGCTACAAGAGTTTTGCAACTTGACTTACCTAGATTTAATTTTTTGCTATCAAAACACACCTCCACCAACACAAATGAGCATGGAGGAGTGATGATAAGCAACCAAGCCCCAAAACCTAAGCAGAGAGAGCGGAGCACCCTGACCTGGCTATTCCCAGGCTCAGTCCACTGTCCTGGTACGAAACCCATCATCAAGATGAGTTTTGGTGGGAGAGCCCTTAGGGATAGCCTTGCAGACTGAGGGGATGTTACTGCCTTAAGGGAAGTGGAATTCATTAAGGCATGCCAGGGAAGAGCATATGGGGATTTTGCAAGACTAACTACAAGTTTTAAGGGAGGAGTAGTGAGGGATCAAGGAGGTTTCAGGGAAATAAGCATGGAAATCCCAAAGAAATAGGATAAAAGCAGATGATTATGTGCAAATAGGTAATTGCTCAGCACATTCCCCTGGCCATGCCCTGTGCCTGACTGTCCTGCCATCTCATTAAACTCCATTTCTATTTTCCTGGGTGAGGGGCTCCCTGCACTGTGTCCATGGAGGCCCAACTACCACTGATCAGTCTGGAAAACTGTGAAGAGCAGAACCCCTTTGTCTGGGATTCCAGCAGCTGGGGAAACTGGCACACCTGCAGGCATGCATGGGTGTGCAGAGTGCTGTGTAATCACTGGCAAACATGGGGTGAGACTGGCCAGGGAGCAGGCTGAGAGTCCTGGCAGCCAGGTCCTGCAGCAGCCAGAAGTGTGGGCTGGACAGCAGAGCGACCAGGAGGCCTGAGAGCTGGCTGCTGGAGGGATCAGGAACCCCAAACCAGCTCTTGGAGAGACTGTGGCATCTGGAGGTCGGCTCAGACACAGCTTTGCACCTCGTGTGCCAAAGGCACTGGAGAACAGAGCATCCAAGAACCATTTGCTGGGTAGCCTGTGGGTCTAAGGCCAGTGTCTGGAGAGATCCCTAGTGTGTCTCTGTGTGTTTGAGCACCAGCACTGGCTAATCACAGATGTCACCTGTCCCAAAGCTTGGGGTACTTTTCCAGCCCTTTCCAGATTTAACACCAGATAAAAAGAATTTCTCTAGTGTGTGTGGATAACCCAGTAAACAAATATAGCCCAAAATGCAAGACTGACAATCTGTTCCTTGCCTGTCCCAATTTTCACTTATTTCAAAGGGGGAAAAATGGATAGGGCTGTTCTTGGTATTTTTTAATAAAATCTATTGCGATGTCTGTATTATTACCAGAGATGTGTTACAAGGACCATAAATCTGACCTCACAATTCTCATTACTTTCTGTAACCTGGTAGCAATTTTTTTTTTTTTTTTGGGGGGGGGTAGTATTTTATCACTAAGAGAATAAACAAATTTGACCTATTCTGTTTCAATATACCAATTTGCTACAAAAGGTTGATATTCTTGGACAGCAGATGCTTGGAGCCTTGCCAAATGGGAGAAGAAAATCAAAATAGGTTTTCTGTTGTTATTACAAAGAGTACTGTGTATTTATAGGTCTATAACATATCCTCACCTTTTAACAGTCTGTCAGAGAGCTGGAAGTTTTCTGAATTACATGAAAATTTCTGTCACTACAGAAACTTAGACTGGCCAGATCCAGAGAACAGAGCAGAAGTCTAAACCAAAAGGATAAGCCAGATGGGAGGGCTCTACTTGATGGCAGACTCCACAAAACAGTCTGACTGCTCAGAGAAAGCTGAATGAATTACCAAAATTTTTTTCTTAGACATCTATTCATGTTCAATGTGGAATATGTGAGCCCAGATGTTTTCTTCTGTTGTATTTTAAAAGAACTCTTGCCACAATGGGTAAAACAGCAGCTGGTGAAGGGTGCATAGGCTCCAGCTATTTTGTTGAGGAGGAGAAACAGCCAGTGAAACCAATCAAGGAGGAATAGCAAGTGGGAAAGGGCCCTGGAGAGCATATAGCGTCTTTTACCCCTTGTTTTCCAAAACACTTTCCCCCCAGCCCGACCCACCATCAAATCAAGCAGTGTTATGTAGCAGGAGATGCTCGGGTGATGTCTGTACAGCCAGCACTTCTCCCCATAATTACAGTGCTGATGGAGCCCACAAGCACAAGCCTGCTTTGGCAGCAGTAGAGACCCTCAGAGCAAGAGGCAGCTTTACAGGACGGGCAGCCATTGTTCCTTGTCTCCATTGTTAGTTCATTGCTGACTGTAAAGTAGGTTGCTTGAGCCTTTAGAGAAGTAGCTTTCTGGAGGGAGAAGGTTAGCAATATCACAGGGGTTGTTATAATTTTGGGTACTTTTCATGCCTGAGGTAATAAGCAGACTATTCCCCAGCAGACAGAATTAGCAACAAGGACAGAGTGCATACCTGGAGCAAGTACAGGACAAAAACTAATAGGTGTCAAAAAAGCAGTTGGGGGGGCTGACCAAAGTGTATATAAGGGTTTTCACTTTTAGAAACAACTTAGCCCTCAAAGTAGTCAGTAATCAGATATGCAAAACAGAGATAACAAAAAAAAATAATCACTGAGTTTCTGAAATCCTAAGGCAGGAGGTCTTCTTCTCAAGAAAGGGAGGATGTGCTGTCTCTAGATAGCTTTCTAATTTAGGAAAATAAGTTCTCTCCATACAAAGATGTTGGCAGACCTACCTAGCTCTTATCAACTTTGTTTAGGCTTCCTAGCAAGTCACCACATGGTGTCTTTAACTACAGAGTTAAAGAAAGCTTCTAGTTAAATGGCTTACTGACAAAGATATCTGCTTTTAAACTACACATAAAATAGGCATTTAAAAATTCATCCAAACATCTGGACTCAGAGGTAAAATATATTAGCAGACAAAAACAACTCCTATCCTAATGTCAACCGTTATCAACCATTCATGAATCCCCAAAGTCTCTCCCGTCAGCCCCTCCTAATCCACTCCACTCTTTTCACCCATGAAATTTTGCACCAAACCCTTCAGATACTCAAGTACAGTCCCTGGAGGACGAGCACAAAAGCTGTTTCCACAGTCAAGGTCTCCTCTGTTGAAAATACTGTGTGTCTCAGCTTTCTTCTGCTAAGCTGTGAGATGTCAGATTTAATGCTTCAGGCAATTGTAGCTGTCACCAAATAAGACAAAGTTGGCCTTTAAGATGTTTGAGGACTTTAACCATTTTCTGGGGTATTCAATTTGCAATAACAAGAAGCGAACTCAAGATCAATATGTAATATAGAACATGGGTTAATCATAATTTTACTGACAGGCTCATTCACACAAGAAAAACCAGTGCATTTGGAGAAGCAAGGTAAGCAATGACTTTTAGAAAGACTAAAGTTCTTCTGTTGGGTACTGATTAGCAGAAATAGGGCTGGTGCTATTCCAAGAGGTTCTCACAAAAATCTTACACCTAGAAATTTGGAAGTTAAAATATATTTTCTGAGGGCTGAAGAAAAAGCTGGCTGCAAGAACTGGCATTATATAAATGAGTTTAAGCTATTAGAAAGAAAAAGAGATAATGAAAAGATAGAAGAAAGAAAGTGGAGACAACACATTGGTATGGAAAAACCTGAATCAATCTTAAAAAACAGAGCCATTGTTATCCTCTTCCCATTGCTTCTTCACAAGCAAACAGTAGCTCCACCATCCTCTTCACAAAACAGCCCAAGTGGAACGTGATCTCTGAAGGTCATTTACTGCATCCTGCCTGCTCAGGCAGGGCCATCTAGAGCCATTCACACAGGACTGTGTCCGGATGCCTTCTGAACACCCCTAAGATGAGAGATTTCACAACCTCCTGGGTCCTTCTCAGACTGTGTTTGATCACCCTTGTCCATAAAGAAGATCCTTTTGATCTTTTGATCCAATTGTATAAACGGCATTTTCCCTACTTCAGTTTGTGCTCATTGCCTCTCATTCCTCCGATGGAAAGCAGTATCCTACCTCCAGAGATCACGTTGAGCCAGGCCCTGCTGTGCCAAGGGTACTTGTTTGAGTCACTGCAAAAGGTCCATGTCGCAAGTGACACCTGTCCTTGGCCCCCAAGCAGCCTCTCTTGGCTGCCTCTATCACTGCCTCTCCTACTGCACCCTGCATTTTCATCTTCTTCTAATCAGAAAGTAAAAAGCCAATATGAAGCTGCCTTTCAAAATCTATTTTCCTTTCCCCAATCTCCTTCCCTGTCCTGTTGCCTGGATTATTGGCACTCAATGCCTCTTTCCTCCCATACCCACCACTTGCACCTCTGCACAGTCTCCTCTCCTTTACTAGTTGCACCTTCACATCTGCCCCACAATCTCTTACAAACTGTTCAAGGCAACCAAAGGTGGAGGTGTTAATGGAACCTCATTCCCAGGCAACCCAGGTCCTCACAAGTCTTTAAGAAATTCAAGAGGATTATACCAAGCAGTCCAGGCTAACCCACCACTCTGATACATTTATGAGATAGGTTCAGGCACTAAGTCACATTGATATTTCTGTTTGTCATTTTTACTCCCTGTCCACTTATTATCTTATTTTTATATTTCCTATTAGGTTTCCCAGCACAAGTGTCAAATTCAGCAGCCTACATTTTCCTCTGTCTCCACTGGAAACCTTTCTAAAACGCTGGTGCCATGGTTGTAACAACCTTTATAACATCAAACTGGTTTTAGACAAGTTTGCAAGCGGCTATAGGCAGATCAGCTCTTGCATCCTTACATTCTCCTTTGGAAGACTTGAGTGAATGTACTCCAGTCTTGGTGATCTGGTAATATTAATTTCATCTATTTCTTCCAAAATCTTTTCTGCAGTCACTTAGGATTGGGCAATTTAATGTGTGACATCTTTATGATGTGCTAATCAAAGAGGAGCATAGCAGCCAGGATTCTTTCCCCTGAAAGATCCCCCCTTTTTGAGATGGTGGGAAAGGAGTGCAAACACTTAGCTCTCTCACACACCCACTCCCTGCCTACGGAAAATTTTTTAATGCCCACACTCAGAAGATGGGGGTAGGAGTGCTGCAATTTTAGTATACTCATTTGGTTGAGAATTTATACAACCTGCTTGCTTTCTGCTTCCCCCGCCCCAAAGGCTCAGGGAGCAGAGCAAGATGCTTTCAGCTGCTCCTGGCAGGTGCCTGCAGTGGCCAAGGCAGGCAGGCATCCCCCCTGCACTCCCCTGGGGCTGCAGCCTGGACCACCCTGGGGTGGGCTGCTGGTACAGGGCAGCCAAGTCCTCTTGCACCACGGAGTAAACCTGAGCTGTTAGTGAAACGCACGGATTCCCTCTCCTGTGCCGAAGAGGGTTTTGTTCAGCTCCGGTCCCTGCCCCGGAGGATGGCACAGATGAGATGTAAATCCATCCTTGCTCCAGCAGCAGAAGAGGTGGATCCTGCCAGCTCTGTTTCCGAGGACCAGCTCTCGCATGCATTCACACACTGGCGCTTGGGGTGGGCGGGTGTCTGCCTCCCCCACGTCACTGTCGTTCACATCTCTCTCCTTCCTCAGAGGGCTGCTACAGATTTGAAAAGACCCAGCTCCACTCCACTGGCTTTGACAGGAGAAAAAGCCTCCCTTTGTAAGTCTCTTCTTATAGGAATGTTTATGCAGACCTTAAAAACATGTACAGTGTTTATAATATAATACAGTATAATCCCACTGTCTTTTATTGAGGAGGACTGATGTGGATTTCCATTGTTTCATTGTGCAAAAACAGGTAATAAAATATTCTGCCAACCACACCAGCTGTGAAAATTAAATGTTACAAGTGACCCATATAAAATTTAACCACTCTGTTTCTCATTCTCTCCCAGTGAAGACACAGCCATCACCAGCTCTGATTCCTGACTACAGATTATGGAAGCAAAATTCCCCATGTACTTTTTTCTGTATTTTTACATAAAAAACAAAGCAATTAATTTGGTGTAGAGTGATTCAGATATAGGATTCTAATCTGCATTTCCATAATCTTTGAGAAAAACGTTTGTTACTGCCTAAATGGTCATAGGTTTGCTGCCTGGATGATAATCCTGATGCAATTTCACACTGCTTACCAAGGACTTTTACTGTGGCATAGCAGATCAGAGAAGGCTCATAGGTGATTCTGTAGCAGCCTAGGTGATCTGCAAAACTCTCTTACTTCCTTACTTCTTCATTTTGCTAACCAAAATTGTTACATATAACACAGCAAAACAGAATTAAGAAGTAAGACTATTAAAAATGTTTTAAGCAGTGTAAGCAGAAAGGCAGTGAAGGTGGTGATGAGGAGGAACCTGATGATGGATTTTGTTGTCAGAGAGTTGGATAATTTCATTGCCAGGAAGCACTTTAGAGGAGGGGGGGAATTGCTAATAGCAGAGCTGCTCCACGTGGCTTCCACACTTCTTCTTAACTGTGTGCTTGGGCAACAGTGCAGCCAGTGAAGCACAGAGATGTTACCTAAGACGATGGTTAAACTCAGTCCATCCACAATAACTGTGAGGGACCACTCTCAGGTAAAGGATTTAAATTACACAGAACAAAAATTTCATCAAAAATCCTAATTTTTGAAAAGTAAGGGCTGTGGTTACCATTCCTAGACTTGATTCCTCAACACACTTCCTCTGCTACACAAGAGTCAGGGACAGGGAGTCCATGCTTGGCTGTGTGCCAACCTGCTGTGGTCAGATTTGAGTGCTGTAAACTCTCACTTTGAGCTGATTTCTGTCAGCTCTGACCCCACCACAAGTGGAGAGTTTAAGAGAAGATCACAGCCAGTCCCCACCAGCCATTAACCTCTGTTTCCCCAGGCCTTCCCCCTTGCTTAGAACACCAGTGCTCAGCCACTCCTCTTACTTCTCTCTCTTGTCCACAGCTGTCCAGCAAGAGGCAGGTTCCTTTCCTCATCCTTCCCTTCCAGGCTGGGATCCAGGACAGTTTCTCCTCCCTCTAAACACAAAAGAAAGAGCAAAGAAGACCTCTCCTGAGCACCCTGGAAATGCAGCTGATACTTTTCACTCTGCACACCCAGGATTTCAGCTACACCTCTAATATTATCTACTGGGACTTTTAAAAGTGCACACGCAATGGATCTCTTTAAGTCAAATAAAATGTAAGTACTTGTTCCATCCTTCAAATGGAAACAATTTTATACTTTCCTGCAAACCATCAGCTGTTTCATAACCTCAATATTCAGCTCCTTTCCTCAACTAGTTAACAGTGTTTCCAGAAATGCTCATTCCTAGAATCATGGAGTTATTAAATTGGAAACAACCTCTAAGACTTTTGAGCTCAACCATTAACCCAGCAGTGCCAAATCCATCACTAAGTCATGACCCTAAGAGATAAATCCACACATCTTTTAAATGCTTCCAGAAATGGTGACTCCATCAGAAATGGTGACTTCCCTGAGCAGCTTGTGCCAATGTTTCACAATCCCTTTGGTGAAGAAATTCTTACTAATATCCACTCTAAACCACCCCCGGTGCTATTTACATTTGTCCTGTTGCATTTTACTTGGGAAAAGAGACTGACACCCACCTTGCTTCATCCTCCATCTCCTGGTTTTGAAGGACAGCTAGAACACAGAGCAGCAGCAGCAGTAGCAGTCAGTGTGTCAATGTTTAAACCAAAAATAGGACATTCTCCTAGCAGTAAATTTTATTTGTCACTCAATTTTGAAGTTATATAAAAAATTAATTATTAAAAAGATTTTAAAAAACATTTAAAAAAACCCAAAACATATCTGGGCCATTGTTTGCATAGAAGATGTTTTAGAAAAGTATACTGTATTAGTTTTCGAATTATTTGCCAATGTGTGCCATACAAATTTCTGTTCTCTTTGCTGTATGTCCCCATATATTAGGAAGAGACTTTAACAGCTATCCTAATTCCAGAAAAAATAAGATAACAGTACAAAGATGCACTCCTTCTGTCTACTCTTGCCATGCTCAAAATCACTGAATCGTCCAAGTGCATTGCTGCAATTTTTTTTCAAAATCCCATTTCACAGATTACATTGGATTTCTTGGATGCACAAGTGACTTTCCAGCCAATGCTTGGGCACAGAAAACCATTCAGCAAGAACACCCTACTCATCCTGTACTCCTTATGAACACTGAGGTTTTACCTGCTCTCTGGAAGCTTTGCATAGTGGATAAACAAAACTTCTCCTCTTTCAAAGTCTGCTGCAGCCCCAAGAGCTTCCTGAGAAAAGCAATACCTCCCCAGCCACCCTGCAGCCAGGTAGTCCCAACTCTGTGCAGAAATGCAGGATAATTACAGCTGGATTTCCACAGCAGGTGCACTCAGCCCACAGACCTTGCCATCTCCTGGGGAGAAGAGACAACTCTGTCAGAGAGAGAGGCCCTGTGGGGACAGCTCTGTGAAAAACTGAGCCCCAGGAACACGTTTCAGCCACACATCAGGTTTTGTTGCTTCTACATCTGCCCTCGTTCCTGTGTGGTCTGTCCTTCCACAGAGCCAGGGATCCTCAGACCTGTGCCTGGTGCAGCTCTCCAGGGCAGGTGTGTGGGCAGGCCCTGCTGGCTGCCCCGAGCCACAGCTCCTTTAGGTGTGTCCTGCCCGGGAGCCTGATCCTGCCTCTGACACCCCGTGCTGTGTTTAAACTCCTGCCACGCTCCCCGTGCCATCATCCGCCAGGCACACACACCGGGCCCTTTCCAGAGCCATCTCACACAGATCCCTGTCAGCAAGTGATGCTGGGTATGCTGCTGCCAGCCTTGGCCAGCTCCCTTCATTTTCATACACTTGTTGCCATTAGCATTGTTCTGCCCATGACAGAAACCTGACATTGTCCCCTGTAGTTTTACGGTCAGTTGAGATTTTAGTTACTAGTGAAACCAAGCCAGGCTTGAAAATACACTTCTTTACAGGTCTGGGAATTGAATGAAGACTAGCTGCTTCATCAGCAAGAAAGGTGGTTTACTCTTTCCTTTACTCTTGCTTGTTCCTCAGCCTAATTGCTAAGGTCTCATTTGTACTTTAATTATTGTTACTTAGTTTCTTCAGGAAGTTCTAACTTACTTGTTTCTCACTCTGTGGGTCGGAGGTGTCCTTTGTGAATACAATCCAGACTGTTTGTACGAGAAGTAAGAAAAAGTCATAGTTTTTCAATAAAAAATCTTGAAGTGATTTAGAAAATAAATTTTAAAAGTGCTTCAGTCTTTTTAGTGAAGCAGAAATCTGATGGAGGAACAGGGAAATTGTCTGAGAGAAACTGTGGAACAGAAGTTTAGTGCCATGCCAAAAAATTCTGATGGAAAAAAAGACAAAGCGAAGTTGTGATCAGTATTCTGTTCAGCTTACTGGAGGTCTGCATGTGTTACCCTCTGCATGTCCTTCCCTCTTTAATTATCTTGCCAGATTCAGTGGCTCTCAATCTCAGGGTCACCAAAGCTACTTGCTGGTAACCTGATTGCCAATAAAAACAAAAGCCAGAATTGCCTGTTTTGATTACTGTTTAATTTTCATTCAATTCACAGTCAGTCCATGGTGAAAAGGGCTTCTTAATGTCTGTCTCATGATCTGGAAATTCTCACCAGTGAGTGAAAATAGCTGCCCCTCAGAAGGGAGTACAAGTCCAGAGCTCCTGGTCACTCAAGGACACCCAAATGCCAGCAGTAGCTCCCAAAAGAGCCTGTCCCAGCTGTGCCCTTATTCCCCCACCTCCACCCCCCTTAGGTGATACTTCAGCTTCTTCCGGTGAAGTCGACTGAAAAATACTTGCTGTGCAAAGATCAAAGTGAAGCAACAATTAAAAGTGGGTGAGGGTGTTGCTGAAGTTTAAAGGAGAAATGCTGGAAGACATTCACAGAGAGAAATGTGAAGATGATGGGCATGTCATCTTGCAGCACTGCAGCTCTTTCTGATGTGCGATTTCACACGGCCTTAACCGGCAGAAAATTTTCAGAAGGCCTTTTCAAAACAAAAATTCAGAAATACTCCGAACTTCTTTAGGCACAGCTCAATCAGGCTCAAGTCGGGGAATGAGAAGGGGAAAATTAAAAAATATAATGGAACACAGGCCAGCACCCTTTGCTTTGCTCTCCAGTTTTTCACTTCCCACCTGTAAGGTAAGAACAACTCCAAGACTGCTGCTATTGCAAGCAGCCAGTTTTCCCTGGGCTCTCTAGATCTGGGTGAGCTGCAGGAGCCTGTGAAGAAAGCACCACTGAATTGGCAGCTCAGTGCAGGAGACAGAGCTGTCAGGGATATAATTTGTCTTCCTCACACAGGCACTTCTTCATTGCAGCCACCACTGAGGTCCCTGGAAGAAGGACTGTAAGGGAGGATGGCATGTGAGAAAAGGTTTTGATAGCTGGCCAGTACCTAATGCTTCTCTTGAAATATTCAGGGGAAAAAATGGTATATTCCTTCAACTGCCTCTGCTCTTTCACTTCTTGAAACTCAATCTCAGTGGTTTTCCTGTGTGAGAAATCCTAGCTAACTAGGAATAGTTTCAGGATATTTAAGGTCTCAGCTTTGTGACATCAGCACAAGGACATTGTTTCAAGGTGCTAGGGTGAATGAGGTGGTGGTATTACTGTGTAGAAATTATAATGGTCTCATTCACAAGAACTGAGGAAGGCCAGAGAGATGTGTCATTTCATGAAAAACTGCAATATCAACAAATATCTGTAACACGACTCCAAAGAGTGTCTCAGAGTGGCTTTTAAATAATTGAAGAGGCAGTTTAGGTGCTGCTGAATGATGATGCTCTGGGCTTTCAGGCCAAGTTTTCTGAAGTTTACTATAGACTCCAAACAGGGAGTGCATTCTAGCTTGAAAACAGATCTGAGTGAGCATCGAGCTGCCCTGGGATCAAAGTTTGTTAATATTTTAATGTTTCCAGCATGACGTAGAGTGCATGAGGAGTATAAGCCTTGGGGACCATCCTGCTTAATTTATGTAGTGAGTCACTACCAAAAAGCAAGGCTGTAGTTCTGCCTTCCTGATGGCACATTAAATTCTGCCTATTCTCAATAGTCCAATATGGAGGATTAAAACAACCTCTTCTTCCCCTTCTACATTTTTAACAAAGACAATAGAAAATTAAACCGGTTCAGGACAATAATAGGCAATCAGGAAAAGATGTTGGAGCTGACTGTCATTAGCTATACTGCTTTTCAGTCTAGTATAGAGATAAATCAGATCAGCATTTGGCAAACAAAACAGTCATGCTGGAGCTGGAATAATTGCATGCATTGTCAGAAATGCAAGTAAAGGCCTTCAAATGTTCTGCCTGTACTTCACATCAACTCTGCTCTGTAGATGGCTATTTTAAATAAAGCAAAAGTGATCTAGGGAAAAGCAACACTGTGAGGCACAAATGGGTAACAGTAATCACAACAAGCTGAGCAGAGCACGTGTGATGGGCCCCACCATGGGACACACAATAGCAGGGCTGGCTGCCCTTCCACAGGACACACAGTGGGAGTCAGGGAGAGGACAGACTTCTCAGAGCTCTTCTTTGCCCTAACAACCCCAGCAAAGCATTGGTTCTCCATGGGCAGAGGGCTTAGAACAAGAATCTCCCCAGTGAGACGGTGATGCAGCACAGATCTCTAAGCAGAAAAAAAGAATTGCCGGCCTTAGCCTGCAAGCATCTGTGCTGAGCAGACTGAATGAGAGTCCCAATCTCCAGATAGCTTTGGATGCTGAAAACTGTGCCATCAACAATGGGTTTGGCTCTCCTGCTGTCCCTGCTGCCTCTTTTAATTTTGTTTTGCTCAGAGCAGGATGCCAAGATGAAACCCAGGACAAGTCAATTGTGGCCCCTCAGACTCTAATGCAGCTGATGAGAAGGGCTGTACCTGTGCTCCTGACTACAATCTTCCTGCAAGCCACACGTGTCCTGGGAGGTGTTCCCCACACAACGGAGTGCATATGGACCACAGTGCATTAAAACTGCCAGTGCTTTCTCCCTCCCAGTACTGGGCACTAAGGGAAGATCATCTGTGAGTAGGCATTTGAACTCAGTTCCAGTCTCTGGCCTCCCAAAACAATGAGTTATCTCATCCTGCCACGGCTGCTGCCCTGCAGTGCAAGTGCTGAGTTTCCATGGCTAGGGTGGGAGCTTGCAATTTTTTTAAGTGAGCTGAATACAAGCAAAGGCTGTGAGTTTGGCTTGATAACCAGTCCCTAAACCATCTCAATTTTACAGCTGGCAAGATTTTTCTGCTGGCAAGATTTATACTGAATTCAGCCATTTTAGGTGAGCTGTCATGCTTAGAGAAAAAAAGGGAAAGCAGGTTGATGTTCTCCTCTGATAAAGCAACAGACCTCAATATATCAGGCAGCCTTTTTATGTGGCAAAGGAAGGAAAAACTGTGCAGTTCCATGTATACTAGTGAGTGGTTTTCACTTCATTATGGAAGGCTGCATCCACTGATACAAGGTTTTATCCTAGTTTGAAAAGACAGAAGAATCTGATTGTTTTGCTATAGATTTGTTTGTCCCATCACAACGTGATTCCCCAGAAGATTTCACTAAGAATGATGCACTGTTCTGTTTGTGTCATGAAAAAGTGGCACATCTCAGAGATGCTACAACACGACATTGGCTTGGTGTTTGTAAAAGGCTCCACAGCAGCCAGACAAGCCAAGGCTTTAGGAGGCAGAATGACACTGTAGGGACCAGCTAATCCTGTGGCAACCTGGAGAGGACTGTTGCCTGAAGCTGTTAAAGAAGCACCAATCATTGATCTGGCCTGCAGTGGATCTCCCAAAATAGCCTGGTACTGACTATCCTACTGGAAAAGGGAATAGCTCAGCCAAAAGCCTGCAAGCATCTGGCACCAACATGCCTCCACATGTCATGAATGCCTGCTAGCAAAGCTTCATATGGCCATTATCCTATGAAAGGTTCATTTGCATATCTGTGCCACTTGGGAAGAGAATATTGTTTATATTAGCCAAGAGCCGATGACAAAGAAGGGAACGTCTGCCTGGGACATGGTGTGCTTTCAGAAGCACACTGCCATGACACATGGCAAACAGCCTCATGATTTGAACACGGAACGGCACCACAGCCAAAGTCATAACTGGCCAGTGTCAGATGTCGACAAAATATTGTACATGCCTAGAACAGGGTCTCCATCTGGCTGCAGAACAAGGTGGGAAGATGTCTGGAAGAAAAAGGCCACAAAGAACAGCCCAAGCCACTACAGCCCAGCTGCAGGAAGACTGGGCTTGTCACCACTGCCAGCTGAGGAGATGGCACAGAATATGAATCTCAGATCTAAAAGCACCTTGACCTCTACACCGCCATCAGAGCCTACTGCACCTGTCAAGAGCTACTCCTGTCACAGGATAAACTATGCCCTGGTGACTCAGAGAGCACATATGGCACCTTTAGAAGGAAACAGGGATATGGCAGCTTCTTCAAAAGCATATGTTCACCTTTCTCCCACGCCTACGCAGAAGCACAAGGTGCAGAACATGTTCCACGCACACACCGTCGTCATCGCCACAGCACTGTACACTTTGCTCCCAGGAGGGGCAGGGGTGTTGCAAACACTGAGGCTTAGGCAAATCTCAAAGCTCTGCAGTGTCTTCATCTGTTGTGGTTCTGCTCATGCTGAAGCTGCATTCAGGCTGAAATAAAGTATTTTTTCCTGCTTTGGGCTGGCTCTTCAGCTGGGACACCAGTTCTCACCCTCAAACAGCTGCTGGGGAAAGGGGGATAGGGACAATTAACAGAATCACAGAACCACTAGGCTGGAAGAGACCTTCAAGACCATTGAGTCCAACCCAGCCCTAACATCTCAACTAAACCATGGCACCAACAGCCACATTCAGCCTGTTTTTAAACACATCCAGGGATGGTGACTGCAGCACCTCCCTGGGCAGACCATTCCAGTGCTTCATTACTCTTTCTGTGAAGAACTTTTTTCTAATATCCAACCTATATTTCCCTTGGCACAGCTTAAGACTTCATCCTCTAATTCTGTCAGTTGCTTCCTGGAGAAAGAGACCAACCTCCACCTGGCTACAACTACCTCTCAGGAGGTCTTAAGAGAGTGATAAGGTCACCTCTGAGTCTCCTATTCCCAGGCTAAACAACCCCCAGCTCCCTCAGTCGTTCTTCACAGGGTTTGTGTTCCCAGCCCCTCTCCAGCCTCGTTGCCTCCTCTGAACATGCTCAAGCACCTCCATGTCCTTCCTAAACTGAAGGGCCAGAGCTGGACACAGCACTTGAGGTGTGGCCTCACCAGTGCTGAGTACAGGGGAAGAATGACCTCCCTGCTCCTGGGGAACATTTTTCTAACATTTGTTTCCTCTCAGAGTCATGTCAAACACAAATTTTCATTTGCTTCCTCAAGACATACGGAGAATAGCAGGTACTACTTTTTTCTTCTCTTATTGGTTAAGACACCACATTTTAGTGTCTTACAGGTGACCAGTCAACCCCACCGTCACCATAACAGAATAAGACTCCGTGACCAACAGCACAACCTTGCAAGCCCTTTTTTGCTTTTGGGAAAGAACTTCTTTTAGCCACATTATAGTGAATGGATTGTGGAGGAGTAAGGAAATGTTTCCAGCTTGTTTTGCCTTTTTAAAAATCTTTCTGGATAACCTGGTTAACCACAAGTCACTGCACTGCTCAGTAACTCAAGAGAGTACAATATCCCCTCCTACATTATGCAAAAGGACAAGCTGAGCAGCAACTGCACATTCCTCTAGACCTTAAAAAAATCAATTATTTGTTTGTTTTTAAATCTGCAAAATCCTATGGAGACTTTTGCCTCTGCTGATTTTATGGGCCAGGACAGCTGGAAAGGATTTCTGGCATCTGCCACGGCTGTGGGGAGGCATTCACAGTGTGAAAGCCCCTCTCGTGACGTGGCTGGAAGGGCTGTCACCAAATCACAGGAGTCACTCACCAGCCTCCTCTGTTTTTACCAAGTCGATAAAGGAAATTCTCACCACTGTGATTGACTGATTCTTTGATGGAGCTGCAAAGACGCAGGAGGCATAAAATCAGCTGCTGCACAGACATCCCAAGCATCTGCTGCCAGAACCTTCAGTCTTGAGTTGCAGCTACCCTGTTATTTCAGTATTGGATTTATCCTTTAGCAGCAAGTGCTAATCGTTCCACACCAGGCTGCGATGCTGAGGCCTCTGCAACTTGTCACTGCAGATCAGAATGATATTAGAAAAATCAATATATGACTTAAATAAAGAAAGAACACAACAGCCCAAAGACAAGATACTACACTCTGTCACAGATATCCAAAAGACAGCATCATGAGCCTTAATGCTTCAAATAAAAGTTTTGACTTGTTTAAAAACAAAACAAAAAAAAGAAAGAAAATTATTTGCCAGTGCTTTAAATAAAACAGTTGGGTTTGTTAGGCACTCTCAGAAAAACATAAATAAATACAAAAAATGTAAAACCAGTAATAAATACCTCTTTATTTGTAGAAATATTGTAGCACTGGGGAAGAGGCAATAAGTTCAATGAAAGGAAGAGTACAGCTGCCATAAAAGGGACATGTAATTACAGCAGGACTCTTCAAACTGGAAAAAAAATCCATGAGTAGGCAATATGTTAGAGGTCTATAAAATCAGGAATAACAAGGAGACAGTGAAAAACAACTAATCCTTTTCTTTTCTAATATAATATCAAGGAGGCATTAAATGTTCCAAACAAACAAGAGATGCATCTTCTTATTGGCACAGACTTACCCTGAGGATTATCCACTAATCACAGGGGAAATTATGCATTTACATGGATTCAAAAAGCAATTAGACAAAGCCATGGAAGGAAAAGGAAATTCATCAATAGCTAATAGGCACCAGGGCTCTTCCTCTGGTTAAAGATATTCCTGAAACATAAGTCACTGGTGTCTGAGAGAGCTTCATCTTATGATCCACTATGGTCATCCATCAACTTAAAAATCACAGAATCATAGAGTGGTTTGGTTTGGAGGGGACCTTCAAATTCCTCACTTCTCAAAGCCACATCCAGCCTTGCCTTAAACACTTCCAAGAAGGGGTCATGCATGACTTCTCTGGGCAACCTGTTCCTGTGCCTCATCACTCTCACTGTAAAGAATTTATTCCTAATATTTCATCTAAATCTACCCTATAATCTAAATCACAGCTGCCATCAGGTGGTGTGTAAGACCTCATTAGCTTAAACCCCTCACAAGGCATCCACATGGTTAGACAGCCTTTCAGAATAAAAAAAAAAAAACAAACAAACAAAACAGACACAGAAAATCAGGTCCCATTTTATACTTCCACAAGGTAAAGCAAGAAAATTTTCTTTATATCTTCTTCAGATTGCATTGTTGAGGTGAGGGACAATGTCTATAGCAGACAGTAAAATCCTGTGTGATTAGGAGGTGCTCGTTGTTTTCTGAAGTTTATAGTTTCTCAACTGCAGGACAAAAATGGAAGAATGCTTTCAAAATCAGTGTTTCATGAGATATGTTTCACTGAAACACTGCATTGAACATGCATGAAACAAGCAAACCAGAGGAGATCGAATACCTGTATTTGAATATATTTGTAATTTATTTTGATTTTTTGGGTATACATGACAGGTGCTGCAAATACACACTTATCCTTTTTCTTATATTGCCACCTGGTGGTCCTGGGCATGAGGATGCAAGCAACTGACTGATTTTTCAGTGAAATGATCACAGTTTAGGCATTTAAAATGACTAAAAAGCATCCATTCCTTTTCCTCTGTAGCAGATGGTAAGCAATTTTTTAAATCTAGACTTTTAGGGGTGAGGGGCTGTTTGGGTTCACAATCAATATAACAGCGCCTGTGTCAGCTCTCAGTTATCGAAATAGTTGCCTGCAATGGCCACCCCAAGTCACAGGGAAACAGTCAAGATGGACTGCAGCTCTGCTGGGGGCTCTGGATACCTGCCTGGGCTGGGTGCCTTGCTCTCTGGCACCAGGCACCACATTCAAATGGAGGCAGGAGATGGAGGGAGCTTCCAGCCAGTGCCAAACCATCTTTCCTGTGCCCTTTCCACCTCAGCAGTGGTGGAAGCATGGTGGTTTTGTTCCCAGAAGCAGTGTGCCATGTGGCCAGAGCGATGCCTGAGTTCCCCTCTGGTTGGAATACACTGCACAGTGGGTATTGGGGAAAATCCCAGCTCTGCAGACACACATTTCATGTGTGCAGACACACATTAAAATCTGCAGCTCTGTCTTGGAATCACAGCACCATCCCACACAGGCAAGTGCATGAAAAGGAATAGTGTAGGAAAGTGATATGATAAGGTTAAAGAAAAGATAATTATAGACTTGGACTCCCTAGGAAAGGAAATTGTACCACAGTCTTTAGACAGTCTATTGTAGAGACCATGGGCACTTGTCCAGTTTGGGGTTTTCCCAACACAGGATAGATGATGGTTAACTGGAGCAAGTGCAGCAGAGGGCAACTAAGGTAGAGGGAGCTGGATCAGCTGCCCTATTGAAAGGTGGAGGGATGGGCCAGGTTCAGCCTGGGGAAGAGAAGGCTTTGCAGGTAATTGGTAACAGCCTTCCAATGCTAAGAAAGAGACTAAAGATGATGGAGCTCAGCCCTTCACAACAGAGAGATGAAAGAAGGTAAGACAGGGCATAAACCAAAACAAGAGAGGTTCAGAACAGAGAAAAGAAGAAAAGTTTTCATCCTGAAGACAGTCAGCAGTCAAACTGTGCAGTCTCTGTCTTCTGAGATTTTCAAGACCAGACCAGCTGAAGTTCTGAGCAGCCTCGTGTGATTTCACTGTTGACCCTGCTGAGAGCAGCATTGGAGAGACTTCCTGAGCTCCCTTCCAGTTTTAATAATCACATGATACTATTGCTCTGTCAAACATAATCTGTTTTTATTTCAGCTTTGAGCTAGTAATTTTCAGTACTACTAATCTATGGAAATGCACTTTTGAGCAATTCATAGGCATTTCAGAATTTCACATCGGAAACATAACTCCTGTTTTGAGCGATGACAATACCTTTTACCTGATAAAGCACACCAATTTTCTTTTTGATGAGTAGAAAAATTGAAGCTGCCATTTGTCTAGTAGTAGCTAAGCAAAACCAACATTTATACCTTTTTATTACCTTTAAGTGCCTACACTCCATGCACCTGTCCTTACAGGGGTGGTTGCCACTCTCAATGAATGCTCACCAGCTGTAATGGGGCTCCCACTTCAACTAGTCCCAATGGGCTTGGTGACCTGGAGCTGTTACTGAAGGCACAGCAATGTCTGTGATACAAAGAGACTGCGTGCACACACCAAGGAAGCGCAAGCTCGACCAGAACAACATGGGAGGCTTCTACATCACACTTTTAGCACCTGTGGAGGTCAGGTAGACCTACCCTGAAGACCCACACAGAACAAGCTACAGGTATGTCAGGAGCTTCCCTGCACTGCAGCTGTTTCAACCTCCCTGGCTGAACTTCTGCAGAGAGAGAATCATGTCACAGCTTGGTGCTCTCTGTGGACAGCAGTGAAAGCTTGTAGCATCCAGAGAACTGAATACAGGATGAATATAGGATGAATATAGGGTGAATATAGGACTTTGACATGGATGCCTGCCATGTCAACGGAAAAGACTTAAGCAGCCGAAAGCTCCTACACTCTAAAAAGTGTGCCTGTGGAGTACAGATATTCTCTCAGAGAGGCACATCTTTATATGATAACTCGCAGGAAGGAGACTCTCCAAGATTATGAAACAGAGAGACAAATGTAATGATTGCTTTATCTTGAAAAGCACTTGGAAAGCTTCCCTTGGGGAGACTGCAGTCAATTCATTTTTGTAGAGGAGAAAAGTTCCTCCCACTGGCAGGTAGACGGCTTATGCTTTAGCAAGGGAGCAGGGCATGCTGCTCACACGTATGCCAGTAATTTGTTGTCAGGGAGAAAGGAGGTAATGATGCTGGACAGGCTGTGTAAACACCAAAAGCCCAAAACCTAGCAAAGAGACTCGGAGACACAGAAGGCAGAACAGAAAATACCAAGAGGATGTTATACGCGATACATATGAATTCTTCCAGGATCATGTATTAGAAAGCATTGGATTATCTTACAAGAACAATAGGAAGAGAGAGAAGGCTGCTGAGAAAATAGGGATTTGTTACAGAAGCATTTAGGGGCCTGAAGGAATGGAGAAATGACCAACCAAGAAGGCAAATTGTCTTCTTAGAAGAAGAGGGGGTGAGTAAGGAGAGAAAAGCCCTTAGAAAAAAACAAAAAGAGGCAGGACATGATTTGTGTTAGCACAAGCTTTTGAGGCAAGGGGAACAGCTCCTCTGCAGTACAAAACCTGTTTGCTGCATCCCTTGCTATTTCAGCTGGGATCTGCTGGAGTCTGTGTGAGGGTGACACCACTGTAATACGGCGATTACCTCGGGCACACCCCCTCCCCTCATCTGTGCAGCTGTAATGCTGGCTGAGTCCTGCAAACACCAATTACATGGAGCAGCTCTCCTCGAGGACTTCAAGTCCGGGGCAGATCTGGTTGGTAGAGCTACCCGAGGATATTGGAGCTAGCCACATTATTATGGTACAGTATTAGGATTGGTCACATGGTCTACCCTAAATTCCCTCCAGAAAGAGAGAGGTCATTTTTAGTTTTATTACTGCATTACAGCATAGGATGACTTGCTGCAGGAAATAAAATTATAATGTTTGGATATGCATTGAACACAAACTGCTCAAATACAGTCACTAGAGCTGGTCACACAAGGTGACAGCAAGAGCTGTGCTTGAGCAAGAGTACCAGGGGCTGGCAAAGAGAGCCCACAGCCACCCAGTTCCCTACAGCAGACACAGATGCAGGGTAAGAATCTGGTGGTTGGCATAGGGAAAAAAAGGCAGCTCCTGGCTGGGGGAGAATAGTGTCTGAAGAGACATCCCACAACTGTTTGAGGGTGTGCCAGTACACAGGGCAAAAATGGGAATGTTTGGAGGGTCAAGGGCTGGGCAAGTCACAGGGTAAGCACACTGCCTTCCAGCCTCAAAATTACCGCTGATAAAGGAACAGTAGTGGTGCTGAACTGTGCTCAACAACTCCCACCTCCACCAGCTTTCAGTACACAAAAGGCAAATTCTGATTTCTGTCTTGTCAGTGATTTTGCCTCATCTTTTGTACAGCTCCAGATGCTCCTTAAAACAGAGCAAGTAATATTTTTGCTTCTCATTTCAGTTATTTAAAGTTTCCTTATTTGTAACAGCCACTTCTTTAAAGTGAGATTTGAGTCTAAATGAGGACACAGCTGCTTCCTCCTCTTCCCTCATCTCTGCATTAGCTGCAGTTGGCAGTGAGCCTTGGAGCATTCTCATTTCTGCACGTTAAATATTTTGGAAAACAGATTAGTCAGAGTTACCAAAGAGATGTTCTCAACAGCTCAGAGTTCAATAATTGACTTTCTTGAAATTTTTAACCACTTCTGGTTACTTCTGAAGTCTCAGCCTACAAGAGAGACAACAGCAGCACAACGCTTTTTTTAAGGCTTAGCGTGATGCATAACCTGCTCCTTGTTTGCCATTTCATAAGTGAAGGAATTAACACAACTGATAGCTTGGCAGCAGTGCTTAGGGAGCTTGCCACATGGAGCCCAGGCAGGAGTTCCTCAGGCTGAATGTCAGCATCCCACATCCTCCCAGTTTATACAAACAGCTCCTTTTGTCCTCCTCACCCACTGGACACCACAGCATGCTCACCTCTTAACGTCAGTGTTAGCACAGCTTGTTGGTCCAACACAGACTTGAGGATGCCTACACCTACATCCTGGACTGAAAGATTTAAAATTACTTTGGAAAATCTCACTAACAATTTGATTTTCATTATAAGCAGCACAACCTGTTTCTTGCTTGCTTTGTCACACACACCTCCACCGCAAGACAAAACAATCCTCCTCTTTTAGGCCTGATTACATGAAGTAGTTTCTTCACATCTTTGACCACAGAGTCTCTTCAAAATTAGCATAAAGCCAGTAATTACTGATAATATGCATCCAAAATTTTCATGGGATGGCTTTACCTCAAATGTATTAAAAGATATTAGGATGTTCTTTATGAAACTTCAGTTTATCCCATCAATTTTCTCAACTCCATTTTCAGTGGCACTGTACAACAAGCAGAGAATTTCAGAGCACCGGTATATTGACAGCAGCTCATTTCTTAGTATTTTTACATGCTGGTTTACATTTTGAAAAGACATGAGTGGATTATGAGAAGATAAAGGTGTATATGCAAGTCACACCTACTAAATGCATAGCAAAGTGATGAGTGAATGAAGATAGTATCATACATAAAAATATTAATCGTGTGTCGAGGTGTCTAACCTCTAACTTAATTGAAAATTAGAAGTGTCTATTATAAACATTTGTAATTAGGGACCAACAGACTAATCTGGTGCATTTAAAGCTGGAACAATGAATGTGATTGAGTCACCAAGTCCCAGGGGTAATGGAATGGATTACTAAGTCCTCTAGTAGCTTTAATGACAGCATTTCACAAAATGAAAGAGAGGGACAACTAATATGATGTTTCACTGTCACCTACATCCAGAAGTGGCCACAGAACAAGATGTACTACTATTGGAAAGAATTGTACAGTATTATAATCAAATTGTAAGATACAACATTACAATTGTGACACAGAATAAAGTACCACTTTTGGCAGCTTTTTGAAACCTCATGAGTGGTAAGTTATGTCTTTCTCTTGCCACGGTACAGTTCCTTAAAAATTCCCAGACAAGTGAAATGCGATACTCTAATGCTTGAATGCTAAAGCACTAGTGTAAGGAAAGCACTGGGTACCACAAGTAAAATGTAGCAAATCATCTTTATTAATAAGTCCATTTTATGCCCTTGTCCCCATTTTAAAGATTTTTTTTTTATGGCTGAAAAACAGAACTGAAAATGACAAGGTAAAATACAAAACCTTTCAAGGCATAAACCATAATTACTCTGAAAACAATATAGCCCACTATGAAAGGGCTCACTCTTAATCTAAATATCCAACACAGTAAAAAGTTAAACACAATTCCAGTTACCTCTGCACTGCCAGTTACGGGTAGCAAGCAGTTCTGGAATAACAATTTCATTCTCAAAGTTCAACTAATTTCTAAATTAGACTTTGGAATCAGATACGGACCTGCTGACATGAAGTCTTTCTGAAGTACTCTCAGTCTAGTAGCATTCTGCTTAAATTCCACTATGAGACAACTAAGCTAACTTGTTTTCATGAGCAAAGAGGGAGCCCTCAAAAGTCAGGAAGACCCCAAAGCCATTGTAAGGAATGGCTGCCTCCTTTTAGCTCCTGCTTAGTAATATCCATAAGCTTTTCCAGTCCAAATTGTAGAGGATAGCCCTCTGACAGTCTCAGAGGTGGCCCTTCTATCACAGTCTGCTCTGAGAGGGCTCACAGGGGACATCAGAAGATTTAAGTGGTCTCTAAGTTCAGCTTTAAGCCCCACCTGACCAAGAAGTACAAGTTCAGCACTGTACTTGATTTAAAGGAATTAAATCAAGCAGGCCTGTCTAAGCATCTGAACACAAACTACTTCTTCCAGAGTCAAGTGGCCTCAGACTTGGACCAGGGCTGCAATACCCATTCAAAGGCAATCAGAGAAAGCTTCGTGTTTAACCCTCATCTCTGGCTGCACATCCCTGAACACACACTGGCAGCACTGGCAGGTCCACTGACAGTTAAGTTCAATAGCAAGAGGAGTTTAAAAAAATCATAACTCCAGTTGGAATCTCAAGCACAGAAGAACCTAACTATCAGCAGCTTCCCACCTATCCTTTGAGTCACAGCAAACAAAGCTCTCTCATTATCCTCCCATGCCCTACCCCACCTCCCAACCCTCAGTTCCAGGATATTCATCAAACAAAACATACACCTCATATTCCCAGAACTTCAGGGTTATAAAAATATTTGACATTTCAAACTTCCAATAAGTTGCATTAATAAGTTACATGTCAGGTGTTTTACTTTCCCCAGCAGAAAACAGAAAATTCAATAATCAAAGTGGCTGAAAGTTGAAATAAAATGCTGTGAATCTGGCACAAACAGGCCTGCTGCCTTGCTAAAGAGCAGCTCTGTTGACATTGAATACTTTAACACAGTGATCGGCTCCACAACTTGCAAGCTGCAACCACTTGCTGCTGTTCTCATCGTTATGTCCAGCTCTGCCTGCATGATGTCTCCAACACAGGCGCTTCACAGCAAGAGCGTGACACTGGCTGCAACAAAAAGAAATCCATACGTAACTGCAAAATGTTAAACACAGCTGGGCATGAGAGTGTCAATGTCAACATTCATGTAATTAGTACTCTTCAGTTAACACTACCAACTGAGGAAAAACTGACTTCTGACAACCAGCAGGTATTAAGTTCTTATTAAGTAGGGTCATTAACACTAATGACATTTTATCCTCTCACTCATCAATAATTCAAACAGCTATTGATTTTCAGTTTTACCACATTAAGCTGGAGGTCAAGTTTCTCAGTTACTTAGATATGACAGATTTCTGGCTTTTAGCCTGCGATTTCCTGTTATCTGGTGTCTCTTTCCCATTCACTGCAAGCAAACATGGGCCAAAGTCACCATCAACTTCCATTTCTGTTACTATCAATGCCAGTGTGTGATAGAAGAACCCAGGGGAGTGCTTCAAGTGAAACATTCCAAGTCTCTCCACAGAGTCTCTCTAGCTGTCACCACAGCAGCCTCACATATAGCTTGTCATTCCTTTGGTTTCTGCTGGGAACTGCTCTCGAAAGCTTGCTGTCATCCACTCCAAAATGTTTTGCTGATGTACGTCGACAGTGATCCTTTCCACTCTCTCTTAAGTGTTTTCTGTCATTGTATTTATGACTAAAGGTAAAGAGGTTTTTTTAAGTAGGACAAACAAAGGGTAATACTTCTCAAAGCATTTGCATAACATGAAGTATTTTGGGGTTTAACAGCCCTCTGGTTTTCGTTCGTATTTATTGGGAGGTTTTTTAACACATCTAAATAACCAATATTTTTATTTCTGGGTTTTGCTTCAAGACATCTTTAGACTTTCAGGGATCAAACATTTCCTAAAAAGATAACATTTTTTGGTATAGAAATAAACCAGATTCATATATTTCATACTATAAAAACAGAACTCCAGCACTGTTAGTCTGAAGAATAATATTTCATTGCTCCTAACTCACTTCAAAAGACATACCTCTTATCTATCTCAACACTTGTGGTCCAGTCAGCCAGTGCTGGTTCTTTCCCACTTTGTTTCCATGTGTACAAGATAATCTTCCCATTCTCTAAGCCTACTGCAACAATGTATCTATCAAGAGAATAATGACATTCATTTCATTAGAAATTACAGTAGACAGCTCTGTGAGGTCAGTTCTGATGCAGGATGGAAAGAACTGGCACCCAAGCACTGCTGTTGCACCTTGCCCTTCAAATCAGTATTTACTTTTCCATGACAAAAATTAATACATTGAAACTGCTTCACAAAAAAAACGAGCAAAACAGAAACCAGCTACATATATTTGGTTAGGAAAAAATAAGGATGTCACCACAACATAAGATCAGTCAATACGGTTGGAAAAATTAATGTGTTTCAAGTGTGTTCATGTGTCTCTCCCTCCCCTCTCCCACTTTCACTTTTCTTGTTACACTACTTGGAGAAGTCACCATACACCTGAAAAGGTGGCTAGGAGAGAAAAAAAGTAGAGGTCATTCTGTTAAAGAATAGTCAGCATAATTGATAAGTAGATTTTGGGAGCTGTTTAGCCACAGGAAACTAGTTGACTAAAGGGATAAATACTAATTTCAGATTAAACACAAAATGACATTACAGAAAACCAGCAATACCTTCCATCAGGAGTAAGCACACGGCTGATACCAACAGCAGTCACAGAATCCCCAGCTTCTAGCACTGTTGAACAAGGCTTGATTGAATCCAGCTCATTCCCTTCCGTAATTACTGACAAATCACACTGGCCCCAGATAATGACCTGTAAGAAAAAGAGCCATCTATGAACTTCCACTTTAATCTTCTTGTAGATGCACATACAAAAACATAAAGAATAATGTAATTAAAATAATTCCAGCACACAGGGGATGACCTTAAAAATGGCAAAAAACCCCTCTACCTACACAAAGCTTCGACTTTGTAGGCAGTCTGTCTGATTTCATTAGGGTCTGACAACAAAACCAGATTCTGTTTGAAAGTTAAAGAAAAATGTGAGACCCATAGAATTATGTGACATATGCTTGTCTTAACTGCATGAAAAAAGAAAGTGAGAATGTCCAACTGGCAGCCCACGGTCTTGTATATACATATTCAAGCACTTTATTTAGCTTATGAAAGTATCACTGATTTCTGTGCTAATACATGCAGTAAGATTTTTGTGTATATATAAAATAGGGGCTCATTAGAACACAGTGTTTGTTATTCTGAAAGATATTCTGGGCTTTCTAAATTCCTTTAACATTAATTACCTTTTTGTCCCGACTACCAGTAATAAAATACTTGCTGTCTGGTGTCCAATCACAGGACCAAATGATTCGACTGTGAACAGCTGTATTTTTATCTGTGTATGCACAACAAGTGAAGACTGGTCCTGTAACAAAACATGCAGAGCAAAAGCCTTGTTTCAACTACTTTACATATTAAAAGTGATTGTTACTCTTACTTAACTCTGTGTCAGAGCTGGAAAAATACTTGGATATTACTCCACTCATCTTTAAAGCAACTGGGAATACTTAGGACTACATGAATATTTTTTTCCAGCACTTACCACAGTGACAACTAGCACCTGTTCAAGAATGTATCAGTAAGTCCTTATAGCCCTAAAACAGTACGAAGAGTTAAATATTTTAAATGTATTTCTTTTTCTGAAGAATTTAAGTCCAAGTATAACGTCTTCAAGTTATTTCTATCAAGGTTTTTAAGAACACTGATTTCAGAAGTTTTTGAATAGTGCAATATTTACCATGTGTTCACATTTCCCCAGTAATTTCACTAAAGCTCCTATTTACCAGTAAAGCCCCAACTGTTCAAATCATAATGGTCCAATTGTAAAGATTAATGTGTTCCCAAAGAGACAAGCTTGTATTTCAGCATGTATACATCTGGCAGTAATTCTGATCAGCAGATCAGTAAATGGGAATGCTTTTCCTAAGTAGAAAAGGTTGTCATTTTGGAGCACAGACTTTGAATAACCACTTCTTGGGATGCCAATAGCAGCAGTTTTGCTTTACACAGATAATGATGTTATTTGTAGACAGAAGGGTTATTGATGAACAGATGAAAAGAGGATTTCCTCTACTTGCTATGAGTATTCATGATCCTTATCCTGAAACATTGTGTAACTAGTGTGGACAGTATGCCAGGCTTTAGAATAGAAGTCTGAATAGAACAGAAATTCAAGCCAGGATACAACTGGACACTGTCTGAAGGGGCCAAAACTCACTGCCAAGTCCCTGAGAACATTCTATAGAGCCCAGCAGTGTTTATATCCTATTAAGCCAAGAGTGCAATGATAATCGCTTTCAGCACAAGCATCTGTTCTAGGATTCTATTAAAGTGTTCAATAGCAATCTCCTCATGATTTCGCAAGCTCAAAGTCTTAATGAGAAAGTCAACTGAATCCTCACTATCAGCTCTTTTTTCAGACATAGCCAGTTCTAGTCAAATTAATCAATTGTGTAGGATTATCAGAAAGCCACACCAAAGACAGAGATTAATCCTGTCAAGTGTCTCAAAGTGTCACGCCATGCTAGGAGGGACAAGGCAGCTTATGCAGGATATGGGTGCAGCACTGAACCTTCTGGCTATGCCTGCACAGAACTGTGCAGTGAAGGCTCTCCTTGACAGAATGCCAATCTGAAGTTCAGCTTGTGTACTTGATTTCAGTAAGTCAAACGTACAATCACATGCAGAAGGCACGAAGACTAGCAGACTTCATTACATCCATCAATTAAGCACCATCTAAATTATATTCTTCTCTGCATTTTAATTTTCTTTCTATCTTTCCACACATGAATTGCATTTCTTAAATCCATAAGTACACTAATAATTCTTCAAAGCTGCAAGCAACATGCCCATTAAAAAATTTTATCAATTTTCTTTCAAATATTTTGCAGCCAAAAATACTGAACAAACTGCCAAGTCTACAAATGTGCATGTCCACGTATCTTACCTGACTCTGAGGAATCTTGTTTCCTCCACAGCGACCAATTCCTGTCTCTAGAAACAGCTAGTAAAAAGCTGTCATCAGGAGAAAATGCCAGCTGAGTAACAGTCAGATTGTGAAAAGACAAACTCTGCAGTTTCTTCCAAGAATTAGTGCTCCACAAAATAATTGCTGCATGTTCTTTTTTGGAAGCCTGTATGGATGGAAAAAAGTGTAAGTGTGAACTAATGAGAGTAAGCATAGAAGTTATACAATTTAAAGGACTAAGATATTAGACAGCTTATTTTAAGGCTTGCAATCAAGTAAAACCCAGCTCTGGGAAGTTTCAACACTGTTTCCCTACTTTTTTGTAATGCTGACAATATATCAGTAAGAAAACATTTCAGACCTATATTTGTTAGAATTTATCTTACTAATATCTTCAAATGAATCATACACAATTTAGAAATAATAACTTACTGGCAATCCACTCTCACCTTTGCAAGGCAACTGTCACTTACACAGAATCTTTCACATTTTGTAGAAGAAGAGAATTCAGCCCTAGAAATCGGACAGCACTTTTCACTAGGTGGTGCTAGAATCTTTGCTTACCTTACACGCTGAGGCAATGACAGTGTTTGAATTATTGCAAGCAACACAAAAAATTTCATATCCATGTCCATATCTGAAATACATATGGAAACAAATTTAACACATCACAAGTCATTTTTGCAGTATGTATCAAAGTTGTTATATTAATTTAAATCCCTTTTCAAAAATGAAAGGCACCTGCCAGGAACTTCTCACCACTCTTTCAGTATTACGTCCCCAATAATTTGTTCAACTTTCAGTTTAAACATCTGCACGAATTCTTCCATTAGAAACTGGCAACAGAAAAATCTCTCCAGCCCATTCCACAGTCTTAACACATCAGCATTGCAAAAGCCACTCTAATGACTACCAAAGCACATTAAAGCAGCATTTAATGTATCCTCATTTTCTTAAAAAGCAGTTTTAATAATACCAATAAAAATTATAAGCCACATATCTGAAATCCACTGAAGAAATATGTCACAAACACACAGTCAAAGGATGCCTATTCTGTGAAATATTGCAAGAAGATTTCTGAACTAAAGGACAACAAGCATCACGTTGGAAAGGGGAAAAAATTCTAAAACCCCCAAAATTTCTAGCCTTCTCCAGAAAGAATTTTTAAAACATTCTTTGCATGAGTTCTGCTGAAATTCAAGCTCAGATATCCAGACTGGTATTTAACTAATAAGGAGAAATTCAGAAATTAAAATCAGTCACAAAAAAGATCGGAAGTAAAGCAAAATTGGAGATGCAACCTATAAACAGCAGATAAGTATCAGCTCAATACCAGCTGGGTAGGGTGGTTTGCTATGATTCTCCTAGTTGTGAAGAGATGGGCAGCTCTCTGAAGAAACTCCTTTGGTCAGTAGTGTTAACTTCTCACACAGGACAGATGTTTATGGGATTTAACTTGCAGCCAGAACAGCCACTTATATAAATGACAAATTACTGGATCTGTTGAACTGAGGCCGAAGCATCGCCGCTGGGCATATCCCATCAACAGGGTGCCAAAGCCATGTCTGAAGACTGGGAATGCACTGGCTTTTATGAAATGTAACTGTGCCTGGACCATTTAGCAGGGAGAGGGACTGGTGTGTACCCCTAACTGAAATGTCAAGTTGCTAATTTGAGTGTATCTTATAATGATGAAGGTACTACTGCATATCCTACTCTTAATTTGCTACCAGCAGGAGTTTTATCATAATGCTTACTTTCAAAGCACATTCCTGGAGACCGTTCTGCAGTGAAAAGCACTGGGAATCACTTTTCTAAAACTAAAAAATACTTATTGCAACAAAAGTATAAATTTCCTGAAATTCAGTGACAAGAAAATAACCGTGAAACAAATCCTCAGTTGTTTCGGTTTTAATCTCCTAAAAGTAGAGTTGAAGAGCAGTTGATGGAAACATTTCAAGCTTCCACATGCAATGCTTCTTTTGCTAAATAGAAGTGCCAAAATGTAACCATTCTGATTAAATTAACAGAAAACATAAAATATTGTGTCTTGCAAAGTCACATGAGCAGGAATATCCTAGGTCAGACCAGCAGCTGTATAGCCCACTGCTGTCTCCAGTGAAAAGAATTAAGCTATTGGCAACAGGACATGCTGTTTTAAAGGAGTGTATATGAGCCTTGACAGCATAGGAGCTACAATACAGTCCCATCCCCTGATCCCATACACAAAATCTGACTTCTTCACTGCGTAGTACATCACCAAATAAAGGTTTGCAATGGAGAGAAGTAACTGAATGAATGGTGAATTTATATTTATATTTTCANTCATATATTTTCAATATATTTATATTTTCAACCACAATTTTGCCTCTGCATTGTACAATTCATAGCATTTTTTTAATGCACAGGTAGACTGACTGGACTTTCAAGTGTCCAAACAAAGGAATAAAGTAATTTTCTAGTGTCAAAAAGGATCTCTTCCAGCTTCCAAGTGTATTACATGAAATGTACATATATATATATTTATGTCAACACTCAGGCTTTAATCTCAGCATGCTGTATATGAACTCTCTATAATAATTTTCCAAGGGGATAAAGATTAGCATATTCTCACAAGATTTACCGTATTTTTGAAGTTATTATATTATGTAAGAATTCAGCAATTCCTCATACTAAAACCTCCTCAAGCAAACACTTTGCAAAACCCAACACTAATCCTTCAAAATTTGGTGTCAAGTTAGAGCTAGGAATATACAAATGTCAATGACAAACAAGCTATTTTTAGCAAGTCAGTGCCTCACACTGTTCTTCTGCTGCTATGGCAACTTGAAATCTACATTATGCGATTTCATGTTACTTCTTTCAAGATCACTCAGAGCAAAAAATCTGAAAGTCTATGAATGCTTTACATCTTGTTGCTCTTGCATAAAATAATCTATATCATTAGCTATGTCTCCAAAAACAGAAAGAATTGCTCAGATAAAAGTCATCTGAAGACTGTCATAAAATGGAGTTATTTTAATGAATGCAGGATATAAAGGCAGATAAGCAGCACTCCCATAGCTGAGTATAAAATATTAATGTCCCACTAGACTTTGTGAAATGTCAAAGGCAAATGAAGAAGAATTTTGGCCTTGGCTCCTTTTCACTACTTAAACATGCCTTATCAGTCTACTTATGTGAGTGCATTAGCAGCCATAGAATGCATAGAAGAAACAGTTAAAGTAACAGTTAGAAATTACAAAATGTGCAGATATGGTCTAACATCCACTGGCTTTCCTCCTAAAATCATTTTTGAATACAAACACAGTAATAGAGCTTAAAAGCATTCAAATTCAGATTTACTACCCAATTGAAGGCAAAGATGAGCTCCCACAGAACTTTCCCCCCAGTCAAATGACAGCAAGCTGCATAGTGTTTTCCCAAAGCTTTTTATTTCCTCCCTCATAAAACTGGTAATGTAAAGAGGTAGCTGTAAACATCAGCAAAGGCTCAACATTCTTCTTGTTCCAGTCTGTGACCCCTTTCAGGAGATTCAGATAAATAAATCCACAAGAGATTGGGATTATTCCATTTCTTTGTGCTATACTTTAAAGATTGATACCAAAACTTTGAAGATTGTGAAAATACAGCCTTGTGTTACTGGGATCCTTAGGGAGCAAATCAGGTGACGACATTCATGTGAAAATTGTGAATTTCAGAAAAGGAAGAAAACACAGCCGAAGAATTCTAAAACCCTGCAACCTCAAAACCATTATAATGACCACTTACCTCCATTATCTTTGCAACTGACAACCATTCTGTCAGCATTCAATACCCCAACTGGGTTTGTAACCATCCTACTCAACATTTACCACTTTGCTCTACTGCTAGGCACACATCCTGGTTTGGTTGCTGCTTCCTTCTATTGCACCTTATAACTCTGACAGGCACTAGGGGCAAGCTCCTCCATTGATGCCTCAGCCTCTACTTCCATTCCACATCTGAAGCCTGTGCCACAAAGTGGAAAGTAGAAGGAAACTCCTTACACAGAGAGACCTTCAGTACAGACAAGGTTTTAAGGAGAAATGACCAAGTAAAATAAAATTGTGACACATCAGTAATAACTGCCATTTTCTTCACTGTTTCTGAATTTTTATATATATAATTTATTTATTTTACAAGCAAATCAAATTACAAATCAAATACTAAAATGGGAAGAGTTACAAGACCAGGCTATATTAACATGTTGTAACATCTTTCTGGAAATATTGTAACAAATAAGAAAGGGAAAAAAAAAACTTACAACTTCTGAATTTCAGGCCATAAGGTATTCTGCAGCAAATGATCCTCTGGTGGAGGTTCTAAAAAAGATTTGTACAGCCTATTCAAATTTGAATTTTTCAAATCAGCTTCAAATGCTTCAAGTTTATATTCAATGAACCTAATTCTCTATTTCCTACAACAGGAATTATTCTCATACCTGTAAGGATCAAGGGTTGAAAATAAACCTCTGGATACTGATTCGAAATGGTATTAAATGATTCTTCATCCTCATCTGGTTGAGCAGCCATATCTCCTATCAAAGTAAGGACTTCATTAGATAAAGAACATACTTGAAAGGAGGGAAAATATGAGGACTTATTATCCAAGTAAAAAACATCTATATTTTTTACAAGTAGCTGAAACTAGGTTTCTCTGTTTGTAATATGAATACTAGAAGCTAGTTATTCTAATGCATATGGGAATGAGAAGGTTTTTAAAAAGTAATAATCTAACTTTCATTTTGAAACTGACCTCGAACCACTGGCACAGTATTTTGGAGATTCCTAAAAAGAATTTCACTGAGCAAAGCAATCACCAGAGTTCAACCTGTGTTTCCCCAATGTTAAACCTTTCCTTCTGTATTTGAAAAAGTTTAAGACAAAAATCTCTGATACAAGTAATGAGTTCATAAATTTGATGTAGATCACTAAATGAAAACCCACATTTGAGCAAGTGTATCTACAATTTTCAAACTTCAGCAAAATTGCCGAGGGTTCAGTCCTTAGCTTTAAGCAAAAGTACCAGAGGTAACCAAAAATAGTTAATTGTAAGTTAAAATTCAACTCTGTCCTTCATTGTGAAGGTATTAAAAAAAAGGTACAGAGATGGGGAACAGTTCCTCAGACAGAATCTACTGTTTTGCCAAATATACATCTCAAGCACAGAAGTTTCAAAAAGAAGGTACAGAAAAAGCAAAGTATAGACTATCTTCTTGTTCATCCCATCTCTGCTGTCTTTGAAAATGCAATGAGCAATTTTCATCTGCGACCACTACCTGACCATTGCTCACCAGAAGATTCCTCTGCAGAATAAGTGAGAACATCTCTGTGGTGTTTTACCCTAAGCCATTAATGCTGACAGCACCATGTGAGCAGTGGTGGACCATGCAGGGAAGTTCTATTCATGGTGCTGCTTCTGGCTGGGTCACGTGAAATCAGTGGAAATTAGTTATTCTGTGTGTGGCAATAATCTAGAAGAAGGAAGTTTTGTTCCCTTTCTAATTGGAAGAACTCAGAATTTTGGCAAAATATATTTTACAAGTTATCTGAAGTACAACAAAGTTGTTTTCTATCTCACGAATGATTTAAGAAAATTTGACTTATTGCCATTGAAGACCCTAGAGACTAAGCTAATTAAAATGCTTCCTTTTGTAGTTCACACCTTCTGATAAAGCTTTAAGCAGAGAAAAAACAGGTCTGACCTAATTTGTACATGCACTATAGTGCATTTTTACCAAAAACTTCATGAAAAATCCAGACCCCTAGTCTCATTCCCAGTCTCAGGAAAATACTACTTCTTATTCTAGGAATGTCTATGTCTGTCCCTCCTTCCTTGTTCCCCCACAATGTAATCTCCACTGCCTCCCTAAGATATTAATTATTGTTGGCTAATTCTTCCTTATTGTTTTTTTTACTTTTAAACACCATGTGTAGGTGCTAGCAAACAAATAAACACTTTGCATGATTTTATTTCTAGATTCTGAACTTGCAGTCAAATCTACACTTACAGACCTAGTATGTACACTAAAACATTAGTTTAAATGAAGTTTCCACATGAAACACCACAACTATTTTTTCTCACTAGCAATACCTTCAAAAACAGCTTTATTGGATAATCCCAAAGCTGGCACAGTTGCACCTTCTGGAAGATCAGATGATTGCTGAATTAAAGAAAAAAAGAAAGGTTACGCACAGATTGCCACATATGCTTGGATTTCAAAGGCCACAGCTTAAGGAATCCTCAACAGTTTCTAGAGTTACTTTCCCAGAGAAGTGAAGGGGGCACTTCGAAAAACGCTTGCCCAGAACATACCCTGGACAAAACAAAGACCAGTACTCTGGCAGGAAGGGGGAAAAAAAAATCACACAACAAAAAAAGTGCTTTTCTAAGGCCCCAGCGCAAGGATTTTCTTCAACACTAATTGCAGGTTTTCATGCAGAATTATATTTATTCTAGCACATACATGACAATTAATCTATTAGCTGAGAGCACTTTTTAACACAGCAGTTTTTAACACAATAGAACTGGAAAATCGTTGTTCTGAAGTGAAATTATAAAGCAGCATTTTGGAAAAGAGAACAGAGGGTGACTGCCTGTGACCATAACTTGAAACACAACTCAGTAAACAGTACAGAGATGTGGCTGGAATACGTGACTGTTTAAAGCAGCACAAGGGAAAGACAAATCATCACACAGAAAATCGTGCCATAATGGTGTAGGGAAAAGAGTAAAAATTTAGAGAGGGTAAGTGAACATGGGGACCTCTGTGTAGAGATAAAAGAAGATTTAATAGTTGTAAACCCACTTCCTTATGGTATCAGAAAAGTTCAAAGAAATACTGTTTTACAGAATTAAATCAATATTTTAGGTGACAGCTTAAAATGTATTTAAATGCTCATGATTAGATGAGAAAATGTATCAGAGACCTCGACAAGCATTAGGCCTCCAAAACAAAAATGGTTCCTCATTACAAACCAAAGTATAATATGATCTGACAGATTTGAACTGAATATAACCCTATTCAACCCTTTTTGAATATAAAGCTGGTTTTCGGTTTTGGTACTTTTTTGGGGAAGGCATTTAAGCCAAATTAAAAAAAAAAAGCTTCCCCACTTTAGTGATAAAAAGCTTTCGGAGAAAACAATTTTAAGAAAGCTATTTAAAAGCAGATGTATAATTGGACCTCATAAAATCTTTCTCTTTAAAACAAAGCCCATGTGAAACACTTTGTGATATGAATCAAAAAACAGCACTCAGAGGAAGAGCCAATAAGAAAAGTCTATAGAAAGTAAAATAATGACATCTGCCAGCCTTATAAAAGTACAATGTTATTTGTACCATGGTCATTAATGCAAATGCTTACTAAGTCTTGTGGACCTAAAGCACTAAAAAACTACTTATGTAACTTCTTGCTATTGAAAATCATTCTATTTCAAACCCAGATATTTCAATTGTTAAATTAAACAGAAAGGCTAATTCATCTCTGAGAAACTGCATGAAAAACCCTGCTTTTGAGTGAAATATCCAAAGAGCATGCAAGGCATTTGAATCTTGAATGAGATCTGCTCCACAAAATGCAGACAAAATCAGAATTAGACCTTAATGCAAATGGGCTGCAAACAAAGCATAGCAACACAGGACAGCTGACATATCCACAACTAAGAACTGGAATGTTAAGGCCTCAAGAAAATTTCCAGTGCCAAAAGGAAATAAAGCATGAGCAAGTACATATTTATAAATATTTGTATGCAAGAAATAAAAACAGTGCAGAAAGCTTTATGCTATTTCCAAGCATGCAATTACAAAAAAAAAAGCAAACTAGTAATACCAACCATACAACACACAACAATAATTAGATCTAGACAACACTACTATACCCTTAAATTAAGGGGAAACACATTAACAGGCTTTATGGTTTGCGACAACACCATAAAAACACCTATGAAACAACTCACATGGAAGCAAGCAGAAAGGAAACAAAAAACAAGGTTATGGTTTCAGTTTCATAAGTGAAAAGAATTTTTACAAAGTTTAGTGCAATCTGACGTTTTCTGAAGCATTTAACTTATTTTACAGCTAAGAGGGTTCTCTTCATTTAGCACTGCTTTAGCATACTCACATGGGAACAGAGCTTCTCCATTGGGATACCAGAGATGTTACTGAAATTTTCTATAAAATTCTTGGGAGCACGAAAAACTCGGAGCACTTTTTCATCCGCTCCTGACACAAACTCAAACCGGCCAATCATTGCCAGACAGCGCAGGTCGTACCCGTGTACTTGAGGCCTGGCAATTTCATGCCAGGTTACCTTAAAATAAACAGACACACAGCTAAAACACAATTTTTAAATAGAGACGCAGGGCAGTTTAAAGCTCAAAAAAAAAGCACTACTAGTTTACCTTCTGAATTTATTAATACAAAGCAAAGTTAAGAGCAACCTTCTACTGATGTGCATAAAACTGGTGCTCACATACATCAGTTGAATCCTCTTTTTCTACCAAACCATTCCTGCAATTAGTAAGCTGTGTCCCTGCACAGATGTGTTTAAGGCACTTACTGTGACTTCTTTATGCTAGACAGTCAGGAATAGAACATAATTTGCCTAAGCAAAAAGAGGTTTGTATCCTACTACTTTCAAGACTGTAGGTCTGAAAGGTAGTGATAATTACCTTGCTTTCTTCATCTGTCTTTTACAAAGAACAGCAGCACTGCTGTCAGCAGGCTACAGGTTCCTACTTCCCTCTTGGCTTTAAGTACTTGATTTAAGTGTGTCCTGGTTTAGGGACATTTAATAGGAGCTTTGCCAAAAACTGACAAAACCATAATAGATTCTTGCAAAAAAAATCTGGAAAATTTGCATAATTGTAGAAGTGTTTTCTTTTTTCCTACTTTCTTGAAATATCCCATCCACTCTTCAAGTGTTGATCCAAGTAAACAAGAATTAACAGTTAAACAAAACAGAAAGACAAGCTAGTTTTATAGTCATACTAAACAAAGAACATTAGCAAAAAAGAAATTATTTTAATTGTTCTTCTAAAAATCTGACTTATTCTACACATGAGAAAAATGACTCTTAAAAAAAACCACATTTATTTTCTAGCAAACTTTCATGAAGAGCTTGGTACTTCACCTAGATGATACTTCAGCTGCAAAAATCTAGTGCGCACTTTTGAGTTAAGAGCTAGCAGAACCAGAATCAATTGAAATAACTTAGACTGCTTCAATATTCCAATGCCAAACCAGTAGCCAAAACTAGATTTCATATGAATATAAGCAAAGGCATTATACTGACTGTAATCTGCACAGATCACCCTAAAAATTCAATTGAGTTTTGAATGTTGATGTTTCCGATAGGATCTGGATGAGAATTTGAGACATCCTACAAACCCTCATGATTTCACAAGGGCTTGATAATTTTTCAGTGAAGAAAAAAGCATTCATTCTTTAAAAAAAAGATAAAATCAAACAGTGCAACAAGCCCTTCTTATCCTTCACTGGGTACATCTTTACATACAACAAAACACATAGCAAGAATGAAAAAACACAAAAACTCAGACTCCAAACAAAGAGAGAGATGTGTATGTCATGCAATAAGCTTCTTCCAGAAAAATCAGGATGCAAATTTGCATGCAAATTGAAGCTGATGGTTATCCTCTCTTCTGATATTCTCATATCAGAACTGAGACTTTAAGAAAGGATGTTTATTTGCGTTCAACACTTAGTTTCCTTTTTATAGGGAAAAACATGAATACTGAGCTGTAATACTAACTTTCCATAAACATCTGAACCATTCATTGTGTCTTGCTAAGGCAAACATCAGATGCTCAACTCAGTATGACAAAGAAAGTAAGGCATTTTAAAAGCCTGTGTTATCCAAGCTCCTGAGTGGCAGAACTAAAAACCTTTCCATGGTCCAGAAGACCTGAATAAATCTCTTCAAATGACCCATCTATTACAACCCTCCACTTCACCCATCCAAAAAGGATACTAAGGCTCTCTCCCACACCTCATGCAGTAGCAAACAGAGAAACTACTTAGATTTACACCTGGTCAAATTAGCCTGGTGGCTGCTCTGTGTCAGAACAGGAAGGCAAAGTACAAGAATTCAGTTCATGCCAAATTTAGATTTGAAGACTGCAATCACTCTGCTAAATCGATTGATTCAAAAGTCTCAGGGAGAGCTGTGCAGGTAAATCATACAAAGACCAATTCTTTCAGAAGACAGGATTAAAATTTAGCAAGCAGCATACATAGTAAAACATGCTACTTCAGAAGGTCACAGAGAAAGTGATATTGACAACTCTTGAATGCTGCCAGGTTATATCACATGCTAGTCCTGAACTTTGTTTCGCTATATTTAATGTACCCTCCCGAGTGGAGATTAGGCTAAAAAGAAGGGAAGAAAACTGGAAGTGTCCTTCCTAAACACAAGACTGGCTACAACAAAAGCACTGCTCTTGGACTGGGATTGCAACCACTCCTGTGTGGCCTGGACGAAGGAAATCAACGAATTGATGCCAAATTCACTCTCAAAAACATCAGACCTCTTGTGCTGGTCTACATTACAGAAGCTTTGATGAGAAAGCTCTAATAGCCTCCCCCAGTCAATAGCACAAGGCCTTATATGACTACAGACAGTCTAGTTTCTGCCAGTTTCCTGAATGGAACATTGGTACTGTTCTGCCAGAAAAGGTTGTATTTGCAGAGGAGGAAAATGCATGAGAAACAACATAACAGGAACTTCTGCATTCCTAAACAGACTTTCCCCCAGCCCAGTGCAGGAGGAGTGAGCGAGCTGCTGGCTGGGGGTTAAAACAGGACAGGTACTAGCTGCACTCATGTAGTTCAGATAATAATTCTAGTAAAACAGAGTCATTAACAAATTAATATAAAAAATACAGTGAGAACTTTGCTTAGATTATGTTCGTGTAAAATAGCACAAGCAAAGTTGAGGTTTTTTATGATTACCTGCAGCAGTGTAGACAATTGTAAAACACAGCAATAGGTGGTTATTTGTACCAGTCACATATTCCTCCGTCTGAATTACTGCAGAGCCTGTTTTCCAAGACTCTGGGAGAACACTAACTGGAGGTAATCTGGACATGGATTCAGGATTGAACTGCAATCATACTGTGTGTGACTGCAAAAACTCTGCCACTAATATTTTTAAAGTGAAAACAGCACACACTCAATTACCAAACCAAGCAGTTTTAAACAGATCATTGCTTGGGGGACTTTAAAGGTTTGAGTTATCTTCACACAACTCATTCCAAACCCAGAACTGGCGAAGGCCCCTTTAACTACACTGACAAAATCTTTGAAAATCATACCTCTGTCTCTTCCTTCCTTTTCCATGGAGCAAAGAGCCTTGTCGTTTGATCAGAGCCCACACTGATGATAAACTCTCCTTCTGGATCCCACTTTACATCCTCTACACTGCTAAAATGTCCTGAAATCACAACTTCTGGAGTCCACTCTTCCTATTAAAAGAGTTCCACAAAGAATTAAGGCGTTTTTCATTTGACTGATTGGCACATTCTAAGAAAAGTAAAAGTATCAATGGGCTTATTAAGAAAGTAAGAAAAAGACATTTGTAAACAGCAAAATCCTAGAACTCAAGAGAGGCTGAAGAGACATAAATACTGATGTATTGCTCCCATCTGAAAGAAACTTGTGTTACTTATTCAGATGTGAACAAAGCACAACTACAAAGGAGTTCAGTCTATTCAACTGATTTCACGATCCTCACAGATAAGAAACAGGGTTCAGAGCCTTGAGGATTTCAGCCTCCCTTCTGTGCAGAAGTGAGACTCCCACAGAATATTATATTCAGAAAAGGACTATTTCAATCACTAATTTTAAATTATGCTGTTACACTTCTCTATTAATAACAGAAATTTACCTCAAATGACTTAGAAGTACAAGTCTTTTAAGTAATGCTACTAACAAAAAAACCAACGTACCTTATTAACTGTAGTCTGTTTCCAAAGGTGTAGTGCTCCATGAAAAGCATGAGCAATGATCATCGAACCATCTGGACTAAACTGGCAGTCAAAAAATCCAAGAGTATTGCCACCCACTTCACCTACCCGTACCTAAATTAATGAACAGAAGTGAAATACCCATGAAAACAGCCTTCCACTCTACAAAATCATTCTTACTTCATGAGATGAAAAATTACCTATAGACAAGCATTCACATAACACACACAAATACACTTTGAAGACTATTTTAATTGCAAAGTTAAGCACTGAAATGTCATGGGAATTAAAGCTGCATGCCAATTGAAGGGAGCCTCCCTTCACAGACATCTCAAGATAGTGTGCCCCAAGGGAAAGAACATTAGATGAGATGGAAACACAAATGTTCTGTGTTTCAGTCCAGCTTGTTGGATGCAACAGTTCCTTATCCTCTGTTGCCTGGCTACTGCTCTGTTGCACAATACAGAAAAATGATTCAAAGAAACAGAGTTCCTAAGTACATTTTTTTTCCTACTTAATTTTCAAGATTCCTTAGCGTATTTTCATTTCCCTGTTTCCCCATGAACCCCTGCAATTTGATCCACACTCTGTCTGTGGCATATTCTGGCCTCTGTTTTGTGTTTGTCTTATGACTTCTCACCTATGTACACATGCATACACACAGGCCTTACAGTGGCTCTAGTGCCCTTCCTTAAATTTTTAAATTTTATTAAAAGATCAATAAAGGTACATTTTCAAGTTTCATTCAAGACATAAGACAACAATTTATTTCAAGTTTTCAGCTCCTCCATTCTTACATAGCCTCTTTTAGGATCAAAATGAAATGAACCAGTGTCCCATTTTAAACGGCACTGCACTAGTAGTTCCATTTTATTAGCACTCATTCAAAAAAAATACCACTCATACTGAAGTGACTTTGATGCCTCCATGCTAGAGGCAGAATTCTAGTCTCACCTCTGAGCAGGGGAATGAATTTCTGAAGACATCTTCATCATATCATGATGAAAGAGAGAAATTGGGATGTTCCCCTCGTGCCCTTCCTCCCTGCAAGCTTCCATCTCAGATTTCCCTCTCTTGATGCAAAACAGATTTTTGCTGTTAAAATGTCTGATCTAAACTTGAAGCTGCACATTTGTGGTCAAACCAATGCAAAGAGAACATAAAATTAAAGAATCACAACTTGCAACAAGCTCTACTGCACAACCTATTTTTAGACAGTTGTGAATTTAGCCACAACTACGTGTTACACCTAGGGACATCAAATGGCATCTCTATCTGATTGCCCTTTTATGAACTAATTTCTCCTTCAAGTGCAAAGGCATCAGAACTTTTCACTGAAACAGAGGAAAAATTAAATACCCTACTGTAATTCTCACTTTTCCACCCAAGAGATGATTGGAACTTTATTTGTGACAGGAAAGATCACAAACAATGGCTGGCATAACCCAACACATACAGCTTCAACTGAAATACTGCCATTTGGAAAATCAGGTCAGCTGAAAAGACATCCATCAAAGCACTAGAAAAATCTGGTTGTGTTACTTGTTTTTTTAGGATGACCCACATCAGAACAGCTTCCAGAATACAACATGAGTGACATGAGTATTCAGCTCAAATGGAAGAAAAACCTAATGACACAGCTAATGATCAAGTTAACTGTGGGTAAAACTGGGCATGTGAATTGCATGTCAGTGGCTTCGCAGTAACTGCTTAGGTCACATTCCCACAAAGATGAACTGCACATGGATCAAGAGGGTTTCTTCCTCCTCTTACTACAAGTACATAGCATGTGTTACTATGCAGCCCCTGCCTTGTGCACTGTGAATGACAGGTGAGCCCAAATACCCCTTATAAACTCCTCAGTACAGTAATAAAAAACAAATAAGCAATAAAAATCATATTGTATCCCTTTTTTAAAATACAGTTTTACTCGCAACAGAGCATTGGAATAAGTATTTTTCCAAGAAAACGCTTTGCCTTTCTCTGCCAGAATTTCCCTACAGTACACACATGCTGCTGAAAACACAACTTGAATACAGCACATATTGTGAGTAAGACTGACACTTGCCTGTTCTAGCCAGACTCCAGACTCTTTATCAGGTTCCCAGATGATCACAGTTTTGTCCATTGATGCAGATAATATCCGCATTGGTTGTTGCATGCTGCCATCTACAGTACAAGGAAAATTATTACCCTACAACCTAGGAGCACACTTTCTAAAGAAATTAAGTGATACTGAAATACAAACACATTATAAAAATTGTTCAGCATCAGAGACATGCAATGCAGTTCTTATATGCCAAATTTATAGGCTCTACATTGTTGCCGGACATTCTTTAGGAGACATTGGACTCTCAGCCACAATCACCCAAAGAAAAAGTGAAACAAATACATGAAAACAACCATATTCCATAGTTTTCTCACTCTGAACTTATATTGAATTAAATATAATTTGGAAGAAAAGCTAGAGTTTGACAAAGAGAATGCACAGCAGTTCTCGGTTCCATTCCTTAAGTTTTTACTGAGGGATTTACAGTTTAAAATAATTGCCCAGTATTCACCGTGTGGGAGATTTTTTCCCCAAATTGTTATGCTTCAGCAGGCTCTAGCACCCTGTAGTACATACAGTAACTCAGGAATGCCCCCCAGAAAACACTCCAGAAAAAAGCCCAACAGAATGGGAAAGGGAGCTGGTTCATCACCAGTTATGAAACCTGTAGGAAAACCACTGAGGAACTCTTCTTGATAACAGAGATATTGGCAGGCATCTCAGGCGATATATTAGCAACAGACTTCCCACCTTACCTTCTACACTGAGAATATGTCTCTCAGATCAGTTTGCCTCTAGTGAAAATCTATTTTTGGGAAACTCAGCATTGGGCAGGCCACAGAACACAAGCAGCTTCATGTACAGAGAAGCACCTGGAAAATTTAATGGTCTAACAGGACAGTTTCCACATTGCAGTGCAAGGCTGACAAGCCTACATTGTGCCCAAACCTTGTTCTAAAAGACTAAATCCATTACTGGTGTCTAATTTAGAAAAAAAAAAGGGAACCAGATAACTAAACCAATATTTTTAAAGCAAGTCCTATGTCTTTCACTACACGTATTTTGACATTCTAATGGCACTCTGCTGTTCAAGTGTTTATATACACCAGCAAAGCTGTCCTTTGTACTGTTGAAGTCACCTGCCATCAGTAACTCTAAAATACATCAGAAAAAAGACACCTTTGCCACTACAAGTATTCTAATTGTGCAATGTCAAATCAAGAATCTCCATCCCTTATATGCCAGGTAGACACAAATCAGTACTGCACAAAAATCAGTACTGCACACAAAAGAGCAAATCAGTACTGCAAACAAGGCTTAAGGATTTCAAAAGAAAGATAAATACCAGAGCAAAATGTGAAATTAAACTATAAATAACACTGTTTCAGTGGGAGTCTGCACTAATGCCTTAAATGCTAGAGAAAACTGATACTCCAGAAATCTACAGTACTAAAAGAAAGGAGAGCTCTTGAGGTAGTGCTTACCTTCTGAAGAACAGACATTTCAAATACATGTATCAAGGTAACCTATTAGAGCTATTAATTCATACTGACTAATTAAACTAATTTGTACACTATAACTAACAAATCAATTACAATAAAGTCTTTACAGCTCTGTTATTTCATTTCATTCCTTCAAGAAAATGTGAGTACAAGGCAGCATCTGTTTACTCATGAAACATTATTAGCAGAATTTAAAGACTGCCACTGTCTAAAGGGACAAGTGAACATGCAAACACAGAAACATGTGACTGTAATCTATGTATAAGACACTTAACACTGCTGGTAAGTGTATCTTTTTACCTTTGGAAAACGAAGGTTGCCAGTGAACTGCATACACCCAGTTTTCATGACCAGCCAACACAGACTCCAAAGAAACTGCATATGATGTATCAGCATCTACCACAAATCAGAGAAAAGCATATTTCTTTCTAAAAGCCAAGAAAGACCAGGTCATTTCTGATATCTTTAGTGAAAATAATCAACTGCTTTCAACATCTACTAGTATCTCAAAAGCTTCCAGACACTGAACAGCTCCTTGAAATCCTACTTTGGCACAAGCCCTGAGTACCAGATTGATTGATAGTCACAGGGCAGTGTATTGCATGAGAAGGGTCTCTCAGAATTCCTGGATAACCCTCAAGCAGTGTTGAAATAAATATTCTAAATTTGCACTACACATACTCTTACGCATATTTGCATCTCTAAATGGCTGAAAACACAAGCATTAAGATACTTCAAACAATGAATTAGGATTTGTAGGAAGTATCATGAGCACTTTTTACACATAACATCATACACACTTCACTATTTCAACTAGGATGCCAAACAATTTACCCTACAATGTCAGCAATGCAAGCATCTGATGTTAAACAGCTTGTTAAATGACCATGAAGTAAGCCTGCACATATTTATCTGTGTGTTTCTAATCTTTAAGTAACAGCAGCACCTCTTAATTCATTGAATTCAAAAAGAAAATGAAAGGTAAGCTATTAAACTGAAGAACTACACAACAGCTTCCCTCCCACAGACAACTAAGTGTCCTACATATTGTAATTGGAACATGCATAGTAATAACAACCCATGTTGGTATTAAGCTCTCTCACTGCTTTGCCATTTCTTGTAATACACCATTAACTTATGGCTTTAAAACAGTAATTCTGCTTTTTTAACAGCTAAGAATAATGCAGTCAACATGAAACAAACTAAATTACGTGGCAGCCACCTTGTAAGTTTCCCTGGAACCATGAAAAGAGACACAAGTGAAAAGTTGTGCCAGAGAATTTTACAGCTGTTACCTACCTTTAACAGTAAAAACATTTTCTTTCAGTTTTATGGAATCATCTTCAGTTTCTGGAAGTTGGTTTGATTTTTTACATACTTTCCAAATTCTTATCAAACAGTCCTGAGCACAGCTTGCTAAGAAAAGGTCTTCACCTATTTGTTTTCAGAAAAAGAAAAAAAAAATAGAGCCACATTTTCATTGCAAACGCTGCCATGACTAACCCACCATTTTTCTATACATGCACCTAACAGCATTATCCCAATTTTTACTATTGTACACAGCAGCATAAAGAAGTCCAGTTTTATTTCAACATCAATTCACTTTCCCACTAAAATTCTCTGCTATTTTATAACACAATATGAACATCTCCCTGCTTGTAAGATGTGGAAGATATGGTAAGCACTGTACATGTTACACATATACTATTTACAGTCTTTGCTTTTGGAATTCCATCAGTCTCAATACTTGTCAAAATTTCCTTTCTTCTTTTTCTTTCTCCAGGCTTGTAGCATTCTCTGATTTCTTTTTTTTTTTTTGTTCCATTGTAATAACTATTTGATTAGTTAACATCTGAAATGATTCTCTTCTTAATTTCCCAATTAAAAAAAAGGGGCAGGAGGGAAAGCAGGAAAAGAAAAGATAAACATACTATTTCCCCCAACTCTCCTCACTTTGAAAAAGCAGCCAAGTCTTCCTCACTCAGATACAGACATTTGTGTATTGAAAAGGGCAAGTTACTAAAATCCCAATTTGTTTGCATTTAAGTACCAGTCAGGTAAACATACCTGAAATAAGCAAGAAAAATGTTTTAAAAGGATACAAAGTTTCATCTTGGTTTTTAATATTAATTACCACCATCTCAGGAAAACAAACATCACAACCACAAGAGCTTAGATGCCTCAGTGCATCAAGGTCATCTGTTGGAGGGGTAAAACACTAGTACTGCCATTAAACCACTATTCCACTTTATTCATCTTTCATACTGACCACATATTGCCCACTCAACGCCTCTTATCCAATCTTCATGGCCAGGGAGTATTAATGTTTTCTGAAACTGAATAAAAACTCCTGTTACATCACAGAAATGCATCTAATTACCATGCATACATCAGCAATAAGCTTTATCTTTTCAAGTCTTTATTTATAGCTTCTATTGTTTGAAACAGGGAAAAACAATAAGCCACTACTGAGGATGGTAATTTACACTCAGATTCCAGGTGAGTCTTTTTGGTTTTGCACCCATTGGATAAGCACATGCAACATTACGGCATTTTCCATTTATGAGCAGGAAAGGATGTGAATTTAAGGCGCACACCTTCAAGAGGCTACAGTCTTTCTATGATCCATTTGAAATTTTTTTAAAGTTTATCAGGCTTACTGTGGTACACAAGAGTAACATAATGCAGGTTTGATGTGACAAGTAATTTCTTGTATTTGTGTGAAGTGGATGCAATTGCAGATGATGAAGAAAAAGAATACAGGTAAAATCAAGTATAGAAAGAAGAGAAATGCTTTGAAATTATTTCAAGAATAAATTTGTAATAGAATATGATTAGTAAGAATTTCCAGTTATGGTACTGGAAATATTCTCTGTGTTTCTTAAGTTTATTGACAAAATTTCTGAGGAAGAATTTCAAGAACTGCTGATGGAAAACTCAGCATGAACATGGGCTGAGGAACACCAGAATGCAAATACAGTCTGGATTCCCTTTTAAGAACTTTCACTAGTAATTTATTTTAATTTACAATATATGTAGTATTACCATATTTATGTTTCATTTTGATTCAAGTAGAACTATTTACTCCTTAATTAGCATTAACCCATTTCTGCTTTTCTTTGCCCAGAAACAGCCCTACTTCTATGACATTTTTTTTTATTCCAAGTTGAATTAAAAAGCCTGAAGTAACTGTTACAGTTAAAACTCTAATGTTTAGTATAACGTATCATATTATTTCTGGCATTATACTCTACTAAATCCCTTACCTAGGCCTACTTAGACCTATGACTAAATGACAACCTCTGCTATCAGCACAAGTCTGCAACTGAGGTCTCTCTTTCAATCCATGACAGAAAAAAAAATAAAAAAGGGAAAAATTTGTATGCATATGAAAAAATCCATATTGAGAAACTGGTGCCTCTCTCTTTGATCCAGCATTTCTGATATTCTCCAAAACCACCTTCCCATCAAACAACATTACTCTGCCTCTCCTCGTCATACATCTGCAGTCACAACTATGAAGTGGTTTAGTTTGGAAAGGACATTAAAGATCATCTAGATCCAGCCTCTCCAGCAATGAGCAGCAACACTTTCCACTAGACCAGGCTGCTCAAAGCCTCGTCCAACCTGGCCTCAAGCCACTCCATGGATGGGGCATCCACAACTTCTCTGGGCCACTTGTTCCAGTGCCTCATCACTCTCACGGTAAAGAGTTTCTTCCTAGTATCTACTCTAAACCTACCCTCTTTCAGTTTGAAGCCATTGGCCCTTCTCCTGTAACTACATGCCCTTGTAAAACGTCCCTAAAATTACTGAACCATCTATATATGAGATTCATGACCAGAATAGGATACATGATCTGACCAAGCTGATCAGACACTTCCAAATGAGAAAGTTAAGGTCTAAAGAATGTGTTCTAAGAGCCACCTAAGCCTCATTTGGCTGGTCACTCCTGCAACCACTGGCACTTCCAGATGGGAAATTCCAGACAGATGTTTACGTTAAATACCCAACAGGTTATGTGTAAGGGCAGGAAGGAACTGTCCAGGAAGTGAGATGAAATAGCAACCTAAAGATTTTTCTGAAGACAACATGCTTCTGGCAATAGATTAAAAAAATCCTTAGCAATTGATATTTCAGATAATAGATAAAACACATTTATTTATTCATTTATGTGATTTTTGAGAAAATGCTCTGTATTTTATAGTCATCAAGGTTAGTTGGTAAATTTATTTCTAACTGAAAGACTGGTTCAGGCTGAACTGTTGCTAAAATCCTTCTCTTTCATGATTCTTTCTATGCTAAACAGGTGTATATCTCCTGAAACTTGACCCTAATATTAATCTAAACACACATCTAATAATTTTTTCTTTTCAAGGTGTTGTGGTGTGTGTTTTTTTATTAATTACCCTCCTCATCTTACATCAAAGAGATCTATTAAGAAAAGCAGCCATTTGTTTTTCCTTAAAAGAGTAAAACTAATTACTTTGAGATTATTAATACCGCCCCAGATTTTTAAGTCATTTCCCAAACAGTTGTTTAGGCCCTACTTAGCTTTAAGTCAAGCATGCAGTTCATTTGTACTGTAGAACAAGCATGCCTTATCAGTGAGCTGTAAGTCTGTACTAATTTTTATTTGTGTATGCTTACATTGAATAGTTCCATTGAACTACTCACATGATTTAAGGAAGAGATTGCTGAATTTAATTACCTCATATTCCCTCATAGCAGTAACACCAGCACCAGGTGGTGTATGAGGCCTCACTGCTGAGGAGATACCCCCAAACCTCTGTAATGCATCCAGGCCCTTAAATGAGAAACTCATGCTGCTGTCTTTCCCATCCCTACAACATCATCCTCCACTCTGCACCCATCTGAGCAGTGTCAGTACAGTGGCTGGAAAACAGAGGTGAACACAAGGGCTATGACCATATACAGAAGGATGATGCCATGAAGCATAAGGAACACAGCTTTCTTAGTCATGTGATTTAGTTTTAGGTGGTCTGTGAAGAGCAAGGAGCCGGACCCAGAAATCTTTATGGGTCTCCTCAAACTTGAGATATTCTAACATTCTATGATTCAGTCAAAGTTTTCAAGATACTGTTTCCCATAAAAACTGTAGACTGAAATTCAGCAAGGAGTAGTATATGCTGTTATGCTAGGATCTTTAGTATTGTTTTACCCCTTTTTTTGAAGTTTATGTCTCTTGGCATCCTATATTCAGTTTCTTAAGATTTATTCAGTTCTAAAATTTAATAAATATAAAGGTTCGTGCAGATGCACATGGTTATTATTTTTAAGTGATTCAAAGTTTCTATTATTGTCTAGGTTATATATACATATTTTGAGCTGTCATTTTCTCTTTTTTATGCATTTTGTTCTTATAGTCTCATATTTCTTCTTTGTTTCAGTTTCCACTTGGTCCTCACTGGATATATAAGAAGCTACAGTACCAACAGTTAAATCTAACAAAACCTCCTGGTCTGACTCTACTTCACAGGCTTTCCCATGCCTCTTACCTAATCTCTGAACATTGTTGCTTAGCAGCAATCTGGTCTCTTTTCTTTTAAGCAAATAATAAAGCTGTTCTGTAGGTAGCACAACTAATGAAGCTGTGGACATGCCCAGCACACTCTCACAACTAATCCTGCCCACACTTTGGGTGCATCTCTTTCAGGACCAGGCTAGTAGCAGTTGGGTAAATTTGTCAGGAGTGCCAAGTCTTTTCATTTTTTCTCCATTACATGTGATACCCCTTCTCTACCCAGCTGTTAATAGCAACAGAATAGAAAGTGCCAGAATTATCTTTGATTCATCCCCCTATTCCCCTTCTCAGCTACGCCAAACTATTTGAGTTGCACCCAAAACACACAGTGCACCATCTTCTCAGAAAAATAAAGCTCAAATAGAAATGTTTTGGTTTAAAACTCCAATTTAATCTGCTGGTTTACTTACTTGCCCTCCACAGACCACATCTGTAGATGTTATATCTCATGCAGGAAGACATATTGTGGTTTCTGAAAGATTTTTCCCTGGATACTTTTATAAATCAATACCCTCTTCCAACAAAACAGAAAAGCAGAGCTTATTTTCTCTCTACTATTTAACACAGTAAGAAATCTACGGGTAAGGAGTCTCAAAAGATGTAAAGTGTGTCCACTCAGCTTTAAAAACCAAGCAGTTTTTAATTAATGAATACATTTTGACTGTAAAATTAATGAATTTACCAAAAGGTAGCCTCAATTAGCTAAGCAAAAATGCCTCATTCTTCCCTCAGAGTCTAAGAGTGCCCTGTAAGTTTCATTAGAATGCTCTGTTATGAATGCATGTTCTACTCTGATTCATACTCACATTCATAATCTTTTTGAGGATGTTAACTAAAGGAAGTGCTTTACAAGAGTCAAGATCGTTGAACAGAGCTACAGGCCCTTACCAGTAAGGGAATGACACAAGAACTAAAATTCTAATCACTCTCCTATGCCCAGGTCCAGTAAAAAATGGCAAGGCTATAGTAACACTTCCTTCAAGTACCTTTAATACTACTGAGAAGCCATAAAAAAGCTGTCAGTAGATCTAAGAAAACTGATGAACAAGATTTAGCAGCTAGGCAGAAATTCATGTCAGAAGGCTTGCAAGAATGTTTTAATTCTGTTAATAGTTGCAAAGCACAACACAGGTTCTTCTCATTGAGGCCTGCACAGTCCACTTAGCTGAAAGAGATTTTCTGGAAAGTTAAGATAGACACCAACAAGAAGTTACACCTCATTTAAGAGATATTCTGAATGCCAACTCTGCCACAACAGCTGGTGAAAACACTTTCTGAAACTGAAAGTGTGAAAAATAACATATGCAAAACAAAATTGCTCACCCCTTGTATAAATAAAGTTTCCTACGTCCAAAAAAAGCACAAACTTGCTTATGAAGTTTAAGAGGGAACTTGTTTATTGAAGTTACGTTCCTTTACCCTCCACAGACTTTCTGTCTTTTAAAATGGCAGACTATTGTTATACTGGAAAGTTTGGCCAACAATGGGCAAAATAAGCTATGTATCTCTGAACATTTCTGGCAGTCACACTGTATATAATTTGTTAACCTGAGTCATACAAGAAAACAAGTTTCAAAGTCTGAATGAGAAAAACCAACTGCACAGTCCCTGAGATAAATGTCTTTAACACATTGAGAAACAGTAGTGGCATTCTGCCATTGCTAATTCCCAGAGAATTCATTAAACTGACTTAACTCACAAGCTACACAGGAAAGAAGAAAAAAAAATCAAAAATCTAACCAAGCACCCTTCTTTTCTACTGACTGGTCAAGAAATCATTAAACATAGAAGAAGGAGATGAAGTACTTATTTTACTGACAACACCAACCAAAAATATCTTATTACTGTACATGGCAGCACAAACTGGCAAAATTATCTATAAAGTAGCTTTTATCTCTCTCCAAAACAAAGAAAAAAGGAATATCTATTCTTTAATCCCTAAAGGGAGTGTATCTGAGCAAATGCAGCAGACTAAGTGGTTCTACATCTGCCAGCTTCAAAGGGGGATTCTACATGGTAGCTTCACTGGTGCACTGGGAGAGCATTTGTGCTTTGAAGGGGTTTTTAAGGGAGTGAGAGAAAGAAAGAAGTGATATTGAATTCTGTTTTGGAAAACAGTCCAACATTCAACACATGCTTTAGCATCTAACAAAACTTCTGAACAGATGCAAGAGAGGACATCATGTTTTCCTACTGCTCAAAAGGGATATTTATCTGTATGAAAAACTAAGAATTGCCAGCATCCAAATAACACATGAAAAATGTGTGCTTTTATAAGATCAGATACTCCTAAAAATACTTTTTTTAATGTTCAAAAGCAATCAAGCAAAAAGGGCATGCTTAGCAACAAACAAAATTCCTCAGATAGAAGTCATAACAGTTTTATTATAAGCATTTATAGAATGAAAATAACATCATTTCCATATGAACAACTCAGTACTTAATAAAGAAGGACAGTTGCAGCTATTTTGTATCAGTGGGAATAGGAACGGGCTATCTTCACACAAAAAAAATCAAGAAAAACTGACACTTTCATGCACTGACAACTTCAATATTCTGTATGTGCATTTCATCATTACCCAGAAAAAAGGATGAACTATTTGAAAAAAGTTGTTGTATGTGATGGCTATGTAGAGACAGAAAGGGCTTACTGAAGAACTTGAAAAACATCAGCAGCACATTTCAAAAGAAGCAGAACTCAGTAATGCTCTGAGCAAGAGACAAAAAATTGTAATTACCTGACCATTCTGCTGTACAAATAAACTTATTTTGCAGTCATCACCACCACAAGCCAGTACTGGTACTAGAAAGGAAAAGAAGGTCTTCATTTTTTATAAGATCTAATATTCTAGGCTATGAAAAAATATAAATAATGTACAAATCAATACAGAAATATATTGAAATATTACAGTAGTAACAGACAGGCAAGTGTGATACCATTTTTTTACTGTTTTCTACATTAGCTGCCTAGTAAATTAGTATATTAAGAACACAGAACTCGAATTATTTTGACATGCAAATAATAGCTACAAATATTTAAGATGCTAAGAATTTTTAATTCATTCTATTTTATTGATATCCACAGGCATTTGCTCTAAATACAGAAGAAGGAAGGAACAAAATTACTCAGAACTAAGGCAAATCAAGTTCCTAAATCAACGGAGATACTTTTAGATGGAGTTAGCATAATTATTATACAGCAAATAGAAAGACCAAAAAAGAAAGACAGATCACCACTATCTGTACCCAAGAACACGAAAGCAATGAAACATTTTTCACTCAAGACTATCAACTCTTGACTGGTAGTTGATTTCCACTGGTTAACCTAAAAAGTGCACAAGCTCTGTAAGTCTATTATCTCAAACCAAAAAAGTATGTCTGAGGTTAAAAAAAGAGAAGTTAGCCAGTGTACTAGTTCCTCTCTCCAACAGAAGACGATGAGGAAAAATAATTAACATTTACGCCACTCTTTTAAATCATAAGGAGGAAGAGTTACTGCTAGGGACTGAAACAGTAAACGCAAATAAATTTAGTATAGAACTATGAAGAAATAAGTTGTAAGTTAAGGTCTAGAGAACTGCATTTCTCAAGTCTGGACAGAAAACAAGATACTAAATTTCACTAAAATCAATTACTTCTTATAACAAAAAGCCTCCATGACATCCCTGCACAGAGATAATTTTCTCTTTACTATGGATAGATCAAAAATCAACTTGAATATTCATAATATGCTTAATCTCTATACTCATTTCTTCTTTCTACTTGTACCAAATCTGTGTCTAGTTATCTATCCACTGCTGCTCCTGCACTTCTCAGTCACATTCCACATTCTTATAGTTCCATCACTTGCTTCTTCTCTCCAACCTCTAAATCACAATTCACCTCCATCTCCTCCTCTCTTTACTAGGCCTAAAAGGAACCTCCTTTGCATTGAAGGTGATGAGCTGCTTTGAATGAAGACCTGGTCATCAGGTCCACAGAAATTGGACAGGAATGACGTTTTCTTCCATACAATACAATACAATGGATCTTCTTGACAATATCATCCTCCTGAGAAACACATTTAATGGGCCATTATTGTAATTACATATTTACTCAATGGAAGGAAACTTTAACTATGAAAACCAAAGAGAGAATTATGATTTAGTTGCTGTTGCAGACAAATGCAAATACTTTCAGTCCAAAAGTTCTATCAAGAAATATATATCTGGCAAAAATGGACTAGTATATAGTTTTTCAAATAAATGCCTTGGGGTATTAGATTTGGATCTGATTAAGATAAAATTCATGCAGAGAAAAAAAGACAAGTAAGTTGGATAAGCAGAGCTTTTCCAAATTCACTTGCTCTTTTTTTTTTACCTGTTGCAATTCAGTTCTGAGGAGACAATTATTTACTGTCGGAGGCCAAGCTACATCATGACCATTATCCAGGTGGTAGGAAGAATCACATTATATGACAAATAGCTGATCAAGATTTATAAAATGGTAAATGCTGTTGCAGCATTTTCAAAGCAGAGTTTGTGCAGACACTGCAAGGCAAATAGCAAGCAAGCAACCAAAACTGCACAAAGCTCTTCTTCAAGGCTAAGCAACCAATGTACAGAAACTCCCTAACGAACAGGCTGCCAGAAGAGTGTTTAAACTGCATTCCAGCTGCAAACAACTGGTCAAGTTTTAAGTTTTTATGAGCAGTTTTCTATCAGTTTTCCCTATTTGACTTCTTGACAAAAGTGGCTCAATTTTTTTAAATAATTAATTTTCAAGGACAGTCAGTTAAAATCCTAGACATCAGGAACATCTTATAAAATTTAACGCATCCATTGCATATGAATCACTTTCCAATGCAAGCCTCAAATTTCTCTTCTTGGTGAAATTAGATGTTACTGTAAGTGCTTCAGGACATGTAGTTTATGATTTTCAGAAAAGTAATTCTGTATTTAGTTCCTAACTTAAGAAATGCAGATTGTTCTCAAGAGAAAAGCTTCTCTGAATCTCTGTGCAGCTGACAACTTAGCCTTCGTAAAGCTTTCTGAGCAACTCCTAAATTTATCATAGATCATTTTTCCCTGAAGATCATTAAAATTCCAAATTGCCATTAGAGATTAATGTTTCTGACAAATGATCAGCAGTAATATTTTTAATAATATATTTTAACCTACATTATTTAGATTTCAGAATTAATATACTCCTCAGCTATATGGACTACTATGTCAGGTTTAGGGAGAAAATACTGGCTATGCTTTATTAAAAGCCCCTTTACAGATTTCTACAGGAAATATTTCTATACATTTGCAGTTCAAAATCTAAACTTCTTGGCAATTTTAGCAGCAGAGGTTATTCATATCAGGACTGGAACAAAAAAAGCAAATGTCTAGAAAATGTTTTATAATTCCATACAAAAGGAATTTCTTTTGCAAATTGAAATTATGCAAATTGAAAATAATTTCATTTCTTGAGGAAAATAAAGAACTCTTTTTCAGTTTATGAGCACTGCTCATATGAGTACTGCTTTGAATAACTAATCTGAATGGCAATGGGAAGACTTATAATAAAGGATTGTCCTGCTCTCAATGTAACTTTATGCAATACTGGTTTTGGGGACTCTGGAAAACAAAATCCTTGCTGTTCCACCATTCAAAGAAGCTTCAAACACTTCATGCAATTTGAGTTTCAGAAACATTTCTTTCCAAGAACTAATATGATAATTTTACTTTATGGTCTTTTCGGAATGTATGGTTACTTCTGTTATATACAACATGATTTCAACATTGAACAAATGCACCACTAGAGTGTTACAGTGAGAATTTCTTACCTGCACAGCCTCATAAATGAAGATACAATCTATTGTTTTGCAATATTAATGTTATACTCATAGACACCACAGGTACTTGACTTCTAAAGCATATTCACACTTGCAGTAATGATTTTAATTTACCCTCAAGACTTTTAACTTCTTTTCAACAAGCACATGTTAGTGTATTTACAGGAAAAGAGAGAGAGGTGTAAATGTTCTTTAGTGGTACAGATGCTGTTTTTAGTATCAGACATGCTCTGAAAACAGGCACTGGCATTTCCAGATGGGACAACACATCTTGATTGAGCTTTCATAGCTCTCAGAAATATCAAAGCCAAAGAATAAAGTGTGCTTGTAGGCATATAACCAAAACAACACATCAGCGTGGAACACATGCAGCAAAGAGCTGAAAATTCCAGATACAGTACGAAAATTTAGCACTTTTTCAGTTGAGAGCCTGACAGGACTCCATCCAGGTGAAACATCCTAATGATCCTTAAAAACAAACTTAATTCAACACACCTAACTGGCTTGAGAATGCATACTCTTTATGAAAGAAAGCTTCTACATATTTGCATGAAAAGATTGTGTCTGTGGCAGCCTACAAAATCTATCACTTCTGTTAATAGAAACCTACATAAACTATACTGAACAATCAGGTTAAAGTAGTTCAGCATCTCAATTTTTTCACATTTAAGACTGAACAGGTGATAAACACTGCTTGGGAACTTATGGTTTTTGATGCAGGCCTTTTCTGAAACTTGCTATTCAATTCTAACAACAAGAACAAACACATGCAGCAGTATCAGAAGGAGGAGGTGGAACTAACAGCATCATCCTGTCCCAATCACTTACAGTATTGTTACCCCATTTTAACTAAACTCTGACTGCCATTTTGAAGACAGCGTAAGCAGTCTGTGTTTTTAATTACTAAGAAGAGTTCAGAGAAAATCTTTAGATAAAAGAATCAGCATAAGTAGATTTCATAGAAAACAAAAAGTGTGGCACACAGGTCTGGAGTCAGCCAAATGAAAATCTGTTTGGGGGACTTCTTAGATTTCTCTTCCTGCATTGATATTCAAGATGTGCAGCTTTACTTACCATCACTGCCAGGCAAGAAGGATAAGCAGACATCCATAACAAATCCATTCCCAAACTGCAGAATTTCAATGCATTTAGCTGAAAAACAGGGACAGACAGTGTTTATCTCATTCACTGTACCCATTACAGTTATGCTGTCATTTCCTTCTATATTATATAGTTAAAATTTCCCATCCATTTTTATTTTAAGAAATATACTTTTAAAAATTATACTTTTTTTTCAGAAGCCTAAACAAAGCATCATCTTCTGTGTGGCCATAAAAATTCATCCAGTTATTTGAATTAGAAGATAACACTGAGCATTAAATCTATACAGCTTCAGTGTGGTAACATACCAGAAGCAATAAATATTACAAAACATATCCTGTGGCAACAGCATTCACAACGCAGGAAGATAAAACTGAATCTATTTGCTACAACAGCAGCTGGAGAGATGAGGAAAAACCTGTAAACATCCCTGAGGATCCTGGAAATGGTAAAACTAGTAAGCCATCCAGATCAAAATAAACAAGAGGATAGCAGAAAAAAAAAATCTCTACAGTGGAAGAATTAGTCCCTCTATCACTGTAACCCACACCAGCAAGACACAACGGAACAGATGGGACTTCATCAGGTTCTCTGGGAGCACCAAAAATGCCTTCCAGAACATGGGACTGTAGATTGGCAACTCCCACCCCTCTCATGTAGGCAAGGCAATTTGAAATCTTCAAACACACCAGAGAAGGAAGAAAGTAGCTAAGGAAATGCAGTCACCATAACTCCACCAGCAAATAACACCTTCAATGTCCATTATCTACCCAATTTATTTCTTACGTATTTTAGAATGCTGTTTTCCTGTATTTTCATGCAAGGGCCTAGTTCAACAGAAGGTCAAGATCCCATTATCCCAAACTTCATTGGACTCAAGCCAATAGGAAATAACAAGTGACTAGTGAAACCTCACCTTTCTAATGCCAGCATTAATCATTTTACTATGTAATTTTGCTTCACACATGCATACAGCTCGTCTGCCTCCACATCACAGAGTAAAACAATGGTGCTGATTATCATAATCTGAATACATATTTTAAAAAAAGTAAATTCAGGCCACACAACCCTGATGAAATATAAATCATTCTGCAGAACAAATCTGATCCAAGGCTTTAAAAGAGTAATACAGTGCTTTGATGTACTAAGGTCTGAAGAGAAATCAATGCAGTTGCATCACAAGATGTTAGTATTTAATATCTAATGGATAAGTATTCATCATTCTTATTTAGGCAGCATGTTATCCCTAACATTAAAAAGTGTTACCTTCTGAACCATGCTGAGACCAGATTCTCACAGTAGAGTCAGAGGCTGCAGAAGCTATGAGCAGATTTAAATCAGGTTCATCTGTTTGGTAGACAGCATCCACAGCAAAAACAGATTCCGTGTGGCCTTTGAGAGGAATGCTTTTCACAAGCTGAACACAGGAGAAAATTTCACAGTCTTAAATTCCAGTAACTTAGATGAGAGAATTTTTAAAATCATTTTAGAAAAAAAAAAACAACTTAATACTGAAAATGATTTTTATATCTGCAATGACAAGAGTGTCTGCCAAGCTATGCTTAAGCTAGAGCATATTCCAGGAAACCCAGAGAAGGGATACAGCAGCAATGAATATTACCTTGATAAGATTTTTCTCAAAACTGAACAGAATTAAATGTTATTCTGTACACTATACAAACCTCACCCTTCCTTGAGAGAAGTTAAAAACAGTATAGAAGTTAGGAGGAACAGTTTTCCTTCTCTTGTCCCTCACCCTAAGGAACACCCCAAAAGGTTTAGAGAACCTTAGTGAGGGAGACAGAGCAGAGAACAATGGAATAAGCAGCAGCTGCAGCAGTTGCAGCAGCAATCTTTAGCATGTTCTCACAAATCAAAGCAGCTTTTTACTCCTCCAAAATGCCAACAGGTAAAAAAAAAAAAAAAAGGTAAGTTTAGACACTGAATACAAGTGATTCCATTTGCAATCTGTTCCTAATAAACACAAAGATCACAATGAGAAGTTTTTAATTTTACAACCAGAAGTCATCCAGCATTTATACAAATGTTATAATAGACAAACTTGATATCTCTTCCCAAAATACAGAAAATACAGCCTTGTAGGCCCCAGTAAGAATTTTTAATTGGTTCAATACAGAACTTTGTTGTTAAGAATTTGCACTCGTCTAGAACTGCCATTAAAATGTGCACATTTAACCACATTCTTTTGAAATTATTGCCATATGGCTGTGCACCACATCAGCAGAAAAAGTTTATAAAAAGTCTGTAACTTAAATAAATGCATTAACAGTTACAATGGATCAGGACCAGAAATAACTTCTTTCTGACAACTTTCCCCCATCAAAGTATGTTCATTTCCCCCTACTATGCATTCTCATGCATTTTAAAATGCCAAGTCTAATAACCTACTTTGAGACAGATGATGAAATGGGTTACCAGCACAGCCATTCAAATCCAGTGCCTAATATGCAAGATTTTAAAAGCTAGATAATCAAGTGGGTTTTTTATCAGGAATTCAGGTCATTCTGAAGGCTCTTCCACACAACACTGACTCTTTTGCCTTATGTTTTACAGTACAAATAACGAATTAGCAAAAAAGGTCCTCTTAATTTTCTCCATTTCTCTGACAAAAGACAGTTCTTGTGGAGATGTTTTTATTTTCATTTTTGTTAAACGTCTACTCCAGCTTGTATATCATCGTTGTAAGACTATCTATATATGAATCCCACACTGTTGCACAGATTTCCCACAAATCACTAGAAATGGATACAAGGAAACGAGGAAGAAGGGTACAGAAAATGTGAGCTCCGAATGGACTCGGTTTGAAGCTTTTGAAGTGGTTTAAAGACAACTGCCATGTGAGATCAGAAAGCTGATGAGTCGAGAACAGACAAACAGGATCTCTAAGACACTTAAACAAATCCACTCAATGACTGACAGGTTAGTTAATTTCTTGACCAATGCTGATTTGAAAAAGATGAACCGCAGAAAAGAGGAAACGTTTATAGTAAAACATAGCAAGACAGAGTACCAACAATTTAAAGAGTACACAAAGAGTTCAATTAAAAAACAAAAACAGTCAAAGTGAAACAAATAGTATGAACCAGAAATACAGACAAAACAGATAATTTGTGATATGTGAGCAACTAGTGCAGAGGGAGATTTGAAAAGAGGTTGTTCCTGGTTACCTGATTATTCCATGTTACTGTATCTTTCCATTCCCAAAGAATAAGTTGTTTATCAGATGCACCAGAAATTAATTCTGTTTCAGAAGCTAAAAAAAATGGTTTGGTTAGTTCAGTGCACACTTAACTTTGTAAGAGCAAATGTAAAATTTTGTAATTCTGCTGGTTACTATTCACAAAGTAACACGGGTAACCAAAGCTTCCACCAAAATAAAGCATAGTTAATAAGAGTTGGACCGTGCAGAGCAGGCTAAGAGCAAAGATATTCCCTAAGAAAACATAAAGAGAAAATTCACAGGACTATTTAAAGTTCTGTATGAAAGTAGCAAAAATACCTTTCCAAAAGACTCTCAAATCCCAATCTTTTGTGGTTTTATTTGGTCTTTTTGGAAGAAAGGAAAATAAAGCAAGAGAAATCTAAACAAACAGAATTTAAAGCTTCATACAAAAATTCAATTCCCAAGTTCCCTGAAAATAACTTATTTTAATAATTTTTAAGAAGTACATGTTTTAGTGCAACGTGTTCAAAGGATGTCAATTTATATCACTATTAAAAACTAATGTTTGCACCTCAATACTTCTCAAAAAAAGGAAGCAGTACATTAATTAACAGTCTAATCAACAGTTGCATTTCTCTTTTTCAGTGAGTTTCTATAAATGCCTAAGGGCAAGAATATATGCCTATGAAAAGCCTGCCCTGATCAATGTTAAATCCTGGAATTACTATTCAGCAAAAGCCTCATAAACGTCTCTAACATTTCTATCTAAACAGTCTTTTTTTTTTTGAGCACATAACCTCTATGCAACCTCAGAGCTTTATACTCAGAGACTGCAGCACAGGCATTGCAAATCAGTTTACAAAGCCAAAACACGCACAACTCCAAACCTTACTATAGACTGGAAGCAGAACAGGCAGCACAAGCCATCGATCGACCTGTGTGAGCTGCTGCAGCCCCAGGCACACATCTTCTTGGGGTGCCCTTGGCTGTGGGGCTGGGAGCAGAGTCACCAGGCAGCTCACCTGGCTTTGGCAGGTCGCATTCCTGTAGACCCATCTGTTACAATGAGGCCACACCTCGAGTACTGTGTCCAGTTCTGAGCCCCTCAGTTGAGAAAGGGCACTAATGTGCTGGAGCAGGTCCAGAGACAGGCAACAGAGCTGACAAGGGTATGAGGAACACATCTTGTGAGGAGTGGCTGAGGGAGCTGGGCAAGTTTATCCTGGAGAAATGGAGGCTCAAGGCTGCCCTAATTGTTCTCTACAACCACCTGAAAGGAGGGAGTAGCCAGGCAGGGGTCGGTCTCCTCTCCCAGGTCGCAAGTGACAGGATGAGAGAACACAGTCTTAAACTGTGCCTGGGGAGGTATAGTTTGGACATTAGGGAAAATGTCTTCACAGAAAGGTGCTTAGACACTGGAATGGGCTGCCCAGGAAGGTGGTGAAGGCACTATCTCCACTGTAGGTATTTAAGGAAAGACGGGACGTGCATTCAGTGCCATAGTCTGGTTGACGCGGTGGTGTTGGGTTACAGGTTGAACTTGGTGATCCCAGAGACATTTTCCAAACAAACTGATTCTGTGAAAATCCCTACTGAGAAGCTGGCCTTTAGGCGAAAGATTGCGCTGCAAGCCTCGCGGTCCCCTATTTCCTTGAGTGCACCGCGCAGCCCCGCTGTTGCCGAATCTCCCTTCCCTCCTCTCCCCTGCAAGGGCAGCGGCGCCCGCGGCCCGAGGGG